>OX637332.1:21700053-22300053 GCA_951799405.1 Agapetus fuscipes
ATCCTAGATAATACATCTGGCACTGTATGTTCTTTCCCTTTTCTATGCTCAATCTCAAATTCATACTGTGAAAGTCTCATGGCCCATCTTGCTAATCTACCTGTTGGATTTGATATTTTATTCAAGAATTTTAATGCCATATGATCAGTTATTACCTTGAATTTCATCCCATCTAGATAAGATCGAAAATGTTCAATTGACTCTACAATGGCAAGAAGCTCACGTTCTGATGTCGAATAGTTTTGTTCTCTAACTGTCAAACTTCTTGAAAAATATGCTATTGGCTTTTCGGACCCATTGATATTTTGGTTTAATACTGAAGCTACTTGATTTTTACTGGCATCAGTGTGTAAAAAGAAATCTTTTGTGAAATCCGGACATATTAATACAGGGGCTGTGCTTAAGGCTAATTTTAAATTATTAAATGCATCCTCAGATTCTTTTGACCAATTAAAATTGTTCTGACCTTTTTTACCTCTCAATAATTTATTTAGTGGATATGATATCTCACTGCAGTTTCGTATAACTTTTCTATAAAATCCTACCAAACCTAAAAACATTCGTAGTTGTTTTACATTTTTCGGTGAAGGATATTCCTCTATAATCTTGACTTTATTTGAATCTGGCCTTAATCCATTTTCATCAATAATGTATCCCAAATATTTTAAACTATCTTTGCAAAATTCACATTTTGAAAATTTTACCGTTAACCCTGCTTCTTGTAATATATTTTTAACTTGTTTTAATAAATTTAAATGTGAATTGAAATCTTCGTTAATAATAATTAAGTCATCGATATAACAAAATATGTTAGTATCAAATTTAGGTCCAAATAACTTGTCTAATAAACGCTGTGTTTCAGAACTTGAATTTTTTAAACCGAACGGCATTTTTGTGAATTGAAACAACCCTCTATTTGGTACGACGAAGGCAGTTTTTTCTTTGGACGATTCTTCTAGTGGAATTTGCCAAAACGCCTTGCTTAAATCTATTGAAGAGATATATTTGGCATTTCGTAAATTTGCTAAAACTTGATTTAAATTTGGAATGGGATAGTTATCTCGTTTTGTTACTTCATTGAGTCTTCTAGAGTCCAAACAAAATCTAGGCGTTCCATCCTTTTTAATTACAATCACAACAGGACTGGACCACGAAGATTTGGATTGTTCAACTATACCTTCTTTTAACATTTTATCTAACTCTGTGTTAACCTGTCTCTGTCTTGCTGGACTGAGTGGATAATACTTTTGTTTTATTGGAGGACCTTCTGTTTGAATTCTGTGTTCAATGAGGTTTGTGCATCCTAAGCCTATTTTTTCATAAGAGATGTCCTTGAAATCATTTTCTATTGTTTTTAATTGCTGTAATTGGTTATCTGTTAATTTAGTTCTATTTGTAATTTTACCTAATTCACTAATATTTTTGCTATTTGAATATGTAATTTTACTTATTAAACTCGGTTCTAATTCAAATTTTATCCAAAAATCTATTCCAAAAATTAAGTCTTGTTGTAAACCTTGTAAAACATAAAAATCTACATGTTTTATTTGATTGTCACATTTTACCTCTAAATTTATTTTACCAAGTATTTTTATATTTTTACCATTTGCTAACGAGATACTTTCATGGGTTTTTATAATTTTGTAATTTTTTTGTAAAAAATAATCAAATGTTTTTTCATTGATTGCAGAAATAGATGCACCTGAATCTAGTAAACCTGTAAAATTTTTGTTCTCAATATTTACTGTTAAAAATGGTCTTTTATCAAATTGTTTAGCAAAAATGAGTGGTGCAATTTGATAATTTTTATTAAAAATTTGAATGAAATTAAGCCAGCTCTTCATTTCTGATTTTTGTGTTTGTACTGAAGGCCGACTATCTACAAGTTTTTTGAATTACTATTGTATGTCGTATTTGTTCTGTTTTGTATATTTATATTTCTGTTCATTTTTGTTTTGTCTGTATAATCACTTTTTTTATTTTTAACAAAACAATCTTTTTGTACATGTCCTGTACGCTTACATGAGTAACAGATTACTGTGTGTTTTTTAAAATTTACATTTTTTATAAAACAATTTCTTTCCACATGTCCTCTTTTATTACAAAAGTAGCATACTAAATTATTTGTGAAACTTCTACATTTATTCTGTATGTAATCTAATTTTCTATTTTTAGTCCAACAATCTATTTCATCATGTCCTAATTTATTACAAAAATTGCATTTTTGCATTACATTTTTCTCTTCTGTGTCATTCATTACATTTAAATTTTTACATTCATTAAATTTTATAAATGATTCAAACTTGCTACATATTGTAGATAATTCCTCTGTATTTTTAATTTCAGATGTTGTCAGTAAAGTTGCATATTTTTCTGACAATCCATGAATTATTATGTCCATAAGTTCTTTATCATGCATTCTTTTATTTAATAAATTATTTTTTGATTTTACCTTTAAAATATAAACAGATGCATTATCATGACCTTGTACCATATTTAAAATTTCTAACTTAAGATTCCTTTGAAAGTCATATTTTTCAAATTGTTGTAAGAATTTGGTTTTAAAAATTTTCCAATCAAATTCACAGTTAATTGCTCTGTACCAAGTTAACGGAAAATCTGTTAAAAATATAGGCATACACTCTACCAAATAATCTAATTTTAATTTGTAGACTTTGGCTAATTCTTCTAACCTTATTATAAATTCATTTGGTTCACTTTCACCATTAAAAGATATTTTTAATTTGAGAGGATCAAAATTTATGGACTCCATTGTGTTACTTTCTAAATCCTTTTTATTATTTATTTTTTTAGATTTCGTCATTTGCTGTATATTTTCAATTTATGCAATTAAAAAAAATCATTTCATTGAAAAAATTTTTTTCATACAAATTAAATATAACACCATCTATATATATTTATCTAAACTGATTTGAAACAAACTGGTTCATGTCCAATCTTTTTTCTTCTGGGACGTTCGATTTTTAAATCTTCATTTCTTCTGAACGTAGTGTAGGTAATTTGAATTCTCTCACCTTCAATATTTTCAAAACCGCCTTTGAAATCTTGCAATTTCTTGTTATAAATTGTATAAGTTGAGTTTTTTAAAACATTTTAAACGTGTTGATGCTTTCACAACCATAAATCTGTCCAATTTTAATTATTTCATATATTGTATTGTTTTCAATGTCATTTGTTGAAATCGACTGTCATTTGTTTTTGTTTGTGAAAAATTTTCTTCATAGGAATTTCATTTACAGATTTTTTCTTTTACGTTGGGCGCCAAAATGTGAGGGTTTTTCCTCTGTCCTGCTGATTGACACAATTAATAATGTAACAGCCACTTTAATATGTTTACTTTTATTCCTTTCACAATGTATACACAATAAACCACAGCACAATAATATTAATTATTCTTAATTACACATGCTTGTGGCTCTCACGCCAGGCAAGCTTCTTCCCTCTTTCCGCATTCTTTTGTTTTCCTTTTTCCATTCAAATTTAAATACTATGTTCCATTCTACCAAACAAACAAACTCATCTCGTTACAATCTCGCCAAAAATCGGTTACACCAAAACCATACTTTGAAAACGTAGTTGTTTGCTTGGGCATAAACAACAAAACAATAATCGTTGAGCCATGAGAGTGCATTAGAAAGAGCGGGAAATTATAAGTAGGATAGCATTCATAGCTCATTTTTAACCAAAACGTTGCTTATCTACTTCCTTTTAACCGTCCATATGAAATTTTGCATCCTGAACATTAATTATTTTTTGAAGATCATTTAGATATTGTTTTGAAGGTTGGCCTAAAATAGATACCAGATCTCTAACAAAAGATTTGGTATTTATTATGACAAATGTATTCTGCTACTAAGAAAATAACAATTAAACAAAATTTGTAATTTTTTAAATACACATAATTTTAAGTAGTTCATGAATATTAATAAGAAATTCGCAAGCGTATATAAACACGCGTAGCTCAAGGAAACATGAAACCTCAAGTTTATATTAGAAATGCATATATTTCTACGCATACGCTCTTAAAGTGTAACTTTTACAATCCCTTCTGCTTTCGCTCTACTGCAGTTATTATGCTGATACAAATTTCAGTAGAGCCCGCACACAATATGCAATTTTATTATTTTCGCTATGTCCGCGCTCCGTATTCATACATTGTGCATTACGACGTTCATTTGAATGAGCTCAGTTACCAAGAGTGAGCCACTGAAAGGGTATTATTAAAAAAAAACGCGGGAAAGCTTCGCGAACCCCTTTTGATTGCCATCACAGTCATTAGAGCGGCGAGGAGTGCGCAATGCCCCACTCGGAAGGCAATATTATTATCCTAATAAGAGGCAGAAAACCTCAGGCTAGTGGCTCTCAGCTGGTGCAGGGAAACCAGCACGAAGAAGCACCCTCATAACTCGAGCTTGGTCAAGCATGGCAAGAACTAATTAACCGTTTAAGGTGACGTGTAAAAAACTAAATTGTATCCTGCACCCCATGTACAAAACTAAACGCTAAAACTCAACAGCAAAAAAAATAGTTGCCATATCTTTTTAGAGCGACGCTGTCGTTGAGTTTAAACGTGAAATTTCATACTTGAGGAACTGGCAATGAATGAAAACACTCGACAAAGAACATTGCAAGTTTTTTATACAAAGACGTAATTTGCATTCAGAAAAAGGCGTCATAAAATTCGAGTCCTTTTTTTTGTCACCCTGAGATTACTTTAGCGACACAACCCGGATTTAAAGAAAATGGAATTTGGAATGTTTGTGGTTGTAGCTATTTAAAAACTGTTGTAAAGAAGTGACTTATCTATTCACCTGTTTATCTTTATACTTTACTACAAAGTTTAACTAACCCACTTAATCATTTCTCAGTTTTTTCTCAATCGATAACGGTCATTATATCAAATTCAATCCAATATTTTTTACTTGCTTCATTTTCTCTGAAACGTTTTCCATATGAGCGTTGCATCGACTTGAAGATGTTGATAATAGAGCATGAGTCCATTAATCCACATCTAATGTATGCACCCATTGACCAAGGAAAACCAATTCAAAATATTGACACATTAATAAATTTCCCAAATCCCAATCTAGAATAGCTATTTTCAGTATGCAATGCGCATTTATATGCAGCAAATAATGCGCTGCCAGTTAGCTCGATAAAACTGTTAACATAATATTCGAAAATCATGTAGTGAGCGATGCAAGGGTTTGAGCGATTTGTACTAAAATTGTTATTGCGTTCGATCTGTGATTCCTTGATTTCCCGGCCGGGCCGCATTTTAACGCTTTGGTAAATAATTGACTTTATTTCAAAACAATAAATTTTAATGCGAATCGCGGAAAGGCTATTTACACCGCAAAATTCAATATGCAGGGGATATGATTCGGTCAACAACGATAAAATCAGGTGATGGATGAATTTAAAGTTAAGTGGAACATTCAAACATTATAATATTGTTATTCTGGAATTTTCTACATCCACGTATTACAAATCTTGTTGTGGAGATTTGAGAATAGCATACTCCTACCAAAACTGAGGTACTGACGTGAAACTCGGACAATGAGCGATTGTGAAATGAATACAGTATGCATGTTGGAAATGAAAAATTTAGAAGTGTGACGGAAAACTTTTAGGGAATGCAAGCAGCAGCAAAACGAGAAAGTAAGAATACAAAAAAAAAACATGAAAAAGAAATGGTTTGTAGTCGGAGGAGAAATGGATAAAATATAAGACGAATTTGAAAACCTAGAGTGAAAGAAAAAGATTTCAAATCTCTTGATGAGATTAATGAAATTTAAAATTATGACTCGAATAGAGTAAGCGTCAAAGAAAAATTTCGTGCAAAGGAGTGATCTAAAATATATGAAAGATTAATGGAGCTATTAAATATTTTTTTTAAATGTATGACAGGTTGTTATTTAATGTTGTTTGTTATATTTCCAAATTGGCAGACAAGCAAAGACGGAAATCTAATATGTATCCGAAAATTGAAAAATGACATTTTATGTTCCCCGTGACATTTACAGCTTGTGTAATTTTCTGTCAAAATCCTGGATGCTGACTTTGAAATCTAATTGACTTATATAATATTTGAAGGACATACACAGTTAAACACATTATTGTAACTCTTTTAGAATCTTAAAAATCGAAGTCAAATTTACAACAAACGCGAATTTCAACAAAATCATGGCAAGTGTACACGAGTGGAAAATAATCAGTGGTACCATAACAATTCTTACTGGGAATTCAACCTGTGAATTAATCAAATCATTGCAAGTAAAGTGTTTGGAGTGCGAGCAATATAACTTTCAAATATTATTAAAAGTCATCTTCGATCGGTGACAATGTACAAGCTTACTAAAAATACAACGCAAAACGCTATTAACCTACATATATCGTGTGACTTCTTGCCGCGTTTTCCTCGAAGAGGTCACAATTAGCGAGTGGAACCTATTTACTTTTACAGGTGAGGGATCTGGCCTCACACCAACCACTTCAGTTGAAGTGTGGGTTTCCCAGCTCCCCAAGGGGGCTGGTACTCATTGCTTGTGAAGGCTGAGTAAACCTTGTCAGTATTTTTATTTTGAGTTTGAGATATAAACACCGAAACGTAACATCATTTCTGACATTCTCGGTGAGATTCGAACCCGAGCTTTAGTCAAGAAGTACAAGCACTCTACCAACTGAGCTATCGACCTGGCATTCTGCTGGGTCGCTAAGGAAAAGGCATGCAAATATGTTATTATTGATTGCTAAGGACAGCAGTCCTATACAAGACTGACGTTTGATCGCCGAGAAATGAGTTTCAAATTGAAGAACGTTCGGACTTCATTGTAAAAACATGTCCTAACTCAAACATACATACGAGTACAATAGGGAAATAAAAACTTTTTTTTTTGTCAATTAAATTTCCTTTTTATTTGCTTATCTCAAAACTTCTGGAATTTCATTTATATTTGTTTTTTTACAAAGCTATTTATGTTACACAAATCGCTGCCTTAGTTCTTGTTTATCGTATACGCCATTGAGAAAATTTTATATGAAAAATGTTTGCATGTGTACTGGACCAATGTGTCTTATGAAAACAATAAATTCATTTAAAAAATATTTAAAAGAACTCTCACATTATCGAGTTTTACGGTTTTTCTTAGCTCAGATTGTGTAGAATTTGATTCATAAGATAACTGCATGAAAAAGTCATATTTGACAAGATTGGCGTATACGATAAACAAGAACAGGGGGAGCGAAATGGCGTTTGAATTTACGCGCCAAAACGCTTTTTTGGATTGAATTTTCATATGTGACGTCATTTTCTTTTTGTTCATCTTATAGCCATCACAATACTAGCAGGGGGCAAGAAAATGACGTTACGGGGGCTGCAAATTCCGTTGACGGACCGCATATCCATTTCGAAACCGGTCAAAATTTTCAAAAGTTATTTTTAAAATTTTAAATCATATTTTATTTTGGACTTGAATCCAGGACCTTGTTAATTTATGCTTATCATAATTGTTCAAAATTATACACTTTTTTCCAAATTCCTCACTATCGCAAATACCCTTTTGTCTTGCAAAACAAATTTCAATTTCACAAACACCGTGTCCCCGATCAGAGATTTATTATTTGGTTGTGAGTCGCGAGCTGAGACTGGAGCGGTATCTGATCGCTGTTTATCGGATATTTATTAGTAGCCATTATCCGCTGAGGCCTGCACCTCGAGTATACGACTTTACTTTCCAACTCAACTTTAGCGTTTTTACAAAAATGCCTCTACATTAAAACGCGCACTAGAGGCGCTGTCTTAGCATGCATCCACATTTTTTGTAAACGCTACGGTTGTGCTTATTAACATAACATTTGAGGTACTGCACAAATCCGACAACGGCGGGCCGCTTGATTATACTGTGGACCTCTTTTTCTTGTAACTTCTTGCCGCGTTATCTCCGAAGAATTTCGCATGTGGCGAGTGGAACCTATTTATTTTTACAGGTAAGAGGGCCGGCCTCACGCCAACCACTTTAGTTGAAGTGGAGGTTTTGCAGCTTTCAAGTGGACTGATACTCATTTCTTGTGAAGGCTGAGTAAACCTTGCAATACGAGTCAAAAGTAAAGAGGTGAAGTGGTTTTGAGAACCATACTGATGTGTGATTATTTAACAAAAACCTAGATTCCTTGACTTATAGGTTGGTATGAGACTGACCACCTATACTGTAAAAAATGGTTCACTTGGCCAATGTCACCACTATTTCAGGGAAGGTCGCTAAGAGTTGCAGGGCTTATGTTCATTTGAGATTAAGTGTTTATATTGTAGGTCCACATGCGGCATGTGTTAGCGCGAACTCATACGTGTCTGCTTGTGGGAATGCGTTTAATATGAATCTCAAATAATATATAGCTTTGCAACTTAGATGAAGATTATAGATAGATGATTCACCAACTGTGGCATATATTTAAAAATTCTTCAGACATGAGAAACTGCACTTTTGAGAGCAAAGAACCCCCCATACCATGGTCAGCCTCACTGCTCACATGAACCTAAAATTCAAGGAACTAAAAAAAAAGAATAATATCTGAAAAATTTATGAAGAACTCCATTTAAAAATATGAGTAGTATATATAATATGAAAACAAACACTGAATAGGTAGAAATATATGTCGAATCAATCAGTGTTTGTTATCATATTTTAATTTTTGTTTACTAGAATTAATTTAAGCTAATGTAAAAAAGAGAACGTGTATTTATTTGTTTACTTCCCTGTGAATTGCAGGCTTTCGCATTTGATAATATTTTTTTGCACGCCACAAACAGCGCCCTTCACACCGTCCACACTGCGAATTTAAAACACACGCCGGCCATTCCGCATGCCCCGCGCGCGGCCAGGTAGCGTAAATTGATACGCACATGATAGCCCGCAGTCAGCTGTCACAAATGGTCTCGTTACATAACGAATGGATTGCATTTGGCAAACAAGTGTAGTGTTGAGTTTTCGCACGTTTGCGGGATGCGCACGTCGCCATTGCAACCCTGACAGCCCCGGCGCTTGCGGCTGACACATTTTGTTTATCAGCCGAAAAACACCAAAATATTGTTCAATTTTCCTTCGTTTACCGCAGAGCAAACTGTCACACGGCGCAACGGGAAATTTTATATTGTTGTAGTGTACACTTAACGATGATGGTTTACAAATGCGGATTTGTTGTGTGTGGTTTAATATTGTGTCAATCATTTATTTGCGTGTTATTATAAACCAAAAAAAAATTAAATGCATACTAATGCGCATCGATCTATGGAAAAGAAGTAGATGGAGCATCAGAGACTTTAGACGTGACAAATTGCTGATGTCCTAGAGCAGGGGTCTCCAAACTATTTTACCCAAGGGCCGTATTGAAATTTTGAGGTGGTATGGCGGGCCAACAGGGTCTGGGTGACTTGTCCCCCAGGGTGGAAAATTTTGAAAATTTGACACTTGGAAACAGTGGTTTTAAGCATTTCCAGTCTATTTTTACAAATAAATTCAAGTTGTACATTGCTAGTTCGCGCGGGCGATCTTTCCGTTCTGAATATCTAAAACAATTATTTTTTTATTGGCGTCTGCGGGCCGGACCAAATCCTTTCGCGGGCCGCATTTGGCCCACGGGCCGTAGTTTGGAGACCCTTGTCCTAGAGCGTCAACGAGTTCTCAATTAATGTGGACTGTGAAATAAACATTGGCGTTGTCTTACGTCTCTTTTTTGACGTATGACGGTTTTCTCTCGTGTTGTTTTATTTTCATTGTGTACCTTTTTCGTTTCGTGACACATACCTTACTATGGGGAAAAATCACTTACGCTGTAGGTATATATATTTTATTTAGATCGATGCCTGAACGTCTTGGAAATAGTGCAATATTTATAAATAAAATTTTTACATGTTTTTTAAATAGTATAGGTATTTCATTTGTTACATTTTCATTTTTCAAAATTAAATATTGTTCATTTCCTGATAATCCGTTAAAAAGTTTGAAAGTTGCATAAAATAAGAAACACTTCGTGAGTAGAGAAATTCTTTTAGGTATTTAAAATTAATTCGTTTTACACGCCAAATCTTCTTATTCTAAGACAAAAAGTTGAATGGTGATAGTGCACAATTTTAACCAAAAATATGCGTTTTAATCTTTACATGTGCTTTCAGGTATACGTCGACATAAACTATGGTTTTTTTTTACAATCCCATTATTTTTAATTACATTGTATTTATTATAATCCGAGTGAAGCTTGTTAATCCAACCAAGTTCATGGAAACACCTCCCCCACCATCAACCAGTACCCCTAGATCCTAGGGATACTTCTAGGGCCTAGTAAACATAAAGTTGAACCATAAATCTATGGAAACTAGAACGTTCACTAGATAATGTGATGTTTAAATTTATGTAATTTTGTTGAACGCTATGGTATGGTCCAGCTTTAAACTTGGAGTATAGCAACCCTATAATAAAATATTGCGTACACTCACCCCGATTGCGTAAATCGAAAAAATCTATGAAAAGTAAATCCCGCTCTAGCAGTGCCATCGTATATTACATACACTTTTAATTTTCGCATTCGGTGTGAGATTTACGCAGTGTTTTATGCTGAGCGTGTGTCACGTTTACACCCGTTTAGCGCTCCGTATTTTTGCCCGGTATTTAATAAATGAATTCCGTTTGATGCATCGTCAGTTGTCGCTTATCGTTGCACTTAATTGATTGCATTTGTTATTTTTGACACCGATAGGAAATTCGCTAAAAACATCCGCATTGTTATTTAATATCGGGCTCAGCGCCGCGACGCGACACGTAGTGTTTATTGAAATAATTGCACCGCATTTTATACAACTCGTTTTCGCAATAAATACCGAGCGATTTATAGGAAATGCCACTGAGTACTTGCACTTTTAATCGGCTGCTAATTGTTAATTTTTTTTTGTTTTTTTTTGTAAATAGATTTGTGAACCTATTCTGCCTGGCTAGTAACAGGTATTAATATCATCAATTATTAATTGAGTATTGTATATTTTAATGAATTATTTCTTAATAATTACCCAATGACATCTGCTGAACCAGGATCAAAGTTATGGTAAAATGACCCAATCGGGGATCGAACCAACGTTATTCTATTCCAAATACGCTAGAGAGATCAGCCACTTGACTCCCTCGGCCTTGGCATCAATATATTTATATTTTTATTTATTTAATTTTTTTCAGAATTACAACTGTATAGATTTATTAACATTCAAATTTTATGTGTTGTTCAATGATATTTGTGGGTAGTTGTAGATAATGTATTAGATGATGAAGTATTTATTATTTTTCGGGCTAAAAGAAAATGGTCCAACCAAGTCCGGTCGATAGCTCAGTTAGTAGAATGCTTGCGCTCCATGCCAAAGGGTCCACCAAGAGTATCAGAAATGATAATGATTTCTTCCTTGTCCGTGTTTATCAAACCTAAAATAAATTACTGGGAAGGTTTACTCAGCCTTCACAAGAAACAAAAACCAGCCTCTTCGGAAGCTTACCTATATCTTATACAAAACTTGTATCAAATGCATGCCCAAAACAGAAACATTTAAATTCGCGCTTACAAATGCTGAATGTGTACTCACAAATTAAAGCCAAACCTCAAATGAACATAAGCCCTGCAACCTTTTGCCGACCTTCCCTGAAACAGGGGTGACATTGGCAAAGTGAATCATTTTGTACAGTATAGACGGTCAGCCTCATACTAACCTATAAGTCAAGAAATAATGTACAAAAATATATAAAATTGATTGCCCAGTAATTGAAGTTTAGAAATTCATCACGGCTTAAACAAATACACCACAAATCAACTGTGATTCACTTTGCCTGTAATTGATGCAAATTTATCTGGCGCAGTTGACGCTTTCTATGTTATCTGGCGTGGTCGCGCTTGTCCATCTTCCATGTGCAGGAATTACCATAATCAAACAAATGTCAGAGCATTGTCAAATTTCCCGTATTGTCAATAATTATGCGAGCACAAATGAATTTATGGCGTCAAATACTTCCACAGTACCCGAAAAATTAATTATAACAAATAAATACTAGTTGGTCCGGTCGATAGTTCAGTTGGTAGAATGCTTGCATCCCTAGAATTCGATCCCCACCGAGGGTGTCAGAAATGTTTTCCCGTTTCGGTGTTGATTTTAAAGCCATTTTTTGTTTTTGTTTTTTACTCAGCCTTCATAAGAAATTGGAACCAGTCACATGGAAATCTGAGAAACCTCCACTTTAAATGAAGTGGTTGGCGCTAGACTTACCACCTTGATTGCAAAAATAAATAGGTTCCACACGCCACATGCAATCCCTACGGGGGCAATGCGGTAAAAAAAATGCACTAATAAGTGCAGCTTAGTTGCGTTTAGGTACTTCTTCTTCTTCTTCGTGTCAGCTTCACACCCTATTGGCCCAGTAACGAGCAATATCTACAGCTCTTTGGTTTCCCGCAAAGAGATCATCCATGGAGCAGCTTGTCGGACAGGAGGGACAACACCGCAGGTGCTCCATTGTTTGCCGAGCTCCACACTCACATAGTGTAAAGTCCTCCCGTCCCAGAAATCCCCAGGTCAACATGTTGGCCGGGCTCTTCCAACATTGGTCCTCAATCTGTTCATAGATTTCCACACGGAAAACAATTTGTACAATATAAGTTGCAAAGATATATTAGCAGGAAAGATGCATATTCAATGTATGCCCACAAGCAGATATCTATAAAATCGGTCTTACACACTCCGCATGTGAACTTACAAAATGAAAGTAATCTTGCCCCCTTTTCCTAAATTTCCCTAAAAAGGGTATTCACCGATAAAAGGTGGGCAATTTCTACGATATTGGTGGCCTGATTGGGTGTTATATTTTTTGTTTTTCCTTGATTTATTTAGGTTAGCGTGAAGCTGACTACCTTTATATATAGTTTCATATGATCACTTTTAACTAATATCACTCCTTTTCCAGGGAAAACCTGTAACAAGTTGCAGAGTTTTTGTTCATTTGACGTTTGAATTTTTTTGTAAGTGCACGAACAAACACGCGTGTTTGGTTTGTGGGTGTGAATTATGAATATCCAATGCTTACATCTATGCAACTTAGATTATAGATAAAAGTGCAAACTACAAAATAAGTGATTACATTGCTCCTAACAGTGTAGGTATAATACATGTATTTTCTGTTTAATATGTAAGTATCTAATTATTATTGTATTGTTAACAAATGCATGAAAACGTGAGACTATATCGAGTGAATATTAGTCTTAAAAAACTATTTTATTTTGTACAAAAAAAAGTGCAATTGTTCCCATGTCGATGGAGAGAATAGCTTCTGTCTGAAGACTTACTATTAAATTAAATAATAACATAATAATAAAATGTTGAGAGATTTTTTGCCGCCATGCATTTGTATGCGAGTGCAGTTGCAAGTTTCTTGATGAAAACACGAGTAATTATTGCTTCATGTAACTCATTCACATTTCTACAAATAGAATACCTATTGTATTTCTAATTTCTTTATTTCAAGTTTGATTTGTTTATTGGAAATATTTTTTGTATTTCTACTTGTTAATAAAAATGTAGAAAAGTAAGCGTAAAATATTAAGTTTTTTTTTAAATTGTAAGACAACAAAATTATAATAATCTATAATATTTCAAAGTTTCCGGTTTTTAAGTCTGTCTTCATGTTTTTTTAAATTGTGCATTTTTTCATATTTAATATTTTGGTTACAATTTTTGTAATTAATTCGTGTGACAAATTTAATGATATATATCAAAATTACATCTTATGTTGTATCCACTTATTTTAGTTTGCCAAATTAAATAGATATCATCCGTAAAAACACAAATAACATTTTGGATTTATTTATGAAAAACACATTCATACTACGTTTATATGAGAAAAAAATCATGTCTGCTGAAGTATGTAGTATATTAGCGTACTTTTTATTTACTAATATTGTTAATTAGTAGAAATGATTTAAATTTCTTTGAAAATAGTTAAAGCTTTGTCAAGCAGGAAATTAACTGAAGCATTTTTTTAATGAATATATTGCTTGCGATTTTATGAACGCACCTTTGCTTTGCAGTGTTAAGAACTGACAAGAACTTGTACATTAGTGAATTCTATCAATAATAATTTATCATAACTTTCCACCGAGCTGATTAATTATACAAGAGTGATTGCGTTCATACTGTGTAGTGTGTACGCATACAAGCATATTTTGATCACAATCAGAGAAAATGAAAAACGCTTATAGTAAGTGCAATCTGTACAAAAATCATATTTGTCATTTTTCTAGGCAACTCCTACATATCTCTCGATCGTTCTTTGGTCTCAAAGAATATGAACATGTTTAAGCGCACTTAAATGTGTCTGCTTTAGGGAATACGTTTAATATAAATCTTAAATGCAATGTATATTTGCAACTTAGATTATAAATTACTAGGGGCCTTGCCCCTGGCTGCTACGCAGCCCAACCCCTTAACATTTGGTGAATGTGTATATTGCGCATAGTTTCCTCGCGTTAAAATTCGGAAAACATGTAAAATGGCAAGAGTTGCAAGGCTTATGTTCATTTGAGATTGGGTTTTTATATTGTAGGTCCACATGCAGCATATGTAAGCGGGAACTTATACATAATCTGCTTGTGGGAATGCATTTAATATAAATCTTAAATGATATATATCTTTGCAGCTTAGATTAGATTAGATTAGAACTTATACATGTCTGCTTGTAAGAATGCATGTAATATGAATCTCAAATGTTATATATCTTTGCAACTTAGATTACAGATTTAAATCCATTTTTATTTTGTTTTTTTTTTTTTAATTTGCATGAAATAAAAGAAAATATAAAAAAAACTTTCACGTTTTGCCGCTAGATGTCAATATAGTTCCATACATTTTCAATATGAACAAACACATTTATTAAAAGAAGTTTTCATACATTTTTAAACACATACACGAAAGCTCGCAGCATTGCAGCATATATACAAAAAATAATTTTTCATAGATCATGAATGTGTTTCATCTGCTGTGATGGCATTGATTTTGAAAATCGAAACTCGACGACGAAAGACGACGACGAAGGGTAATATAATTAAGGATTATTATTGTAGGTTACCTTGCATCGCGAAAGAAATCGGCAGCCAATATTGTTTCATACACATCTAGAAACAAGTTGATAACATTTGAATACATGAAAACATCATGTTTTTATCTAACCATCGAAATGTTAATATTTTTACTTGTATCAGCACAGTGGACACGGAACGTTTTCGGCATAGATATTCCAAATTTCGTCACACCTCACAACCCGGGTTGCTAGGGAATCTATAATCTAAGTTGCAAAGATATATAGGCATTATAAATACCTGCATGGCCCACACACAGGCATATAGGTATAAGTTAGCGTTTACACATGCTGCGTGTGTAGAAACAAAATAAACCACACCTCACATGGACATAAACTTCTGCCGCCTTTCCCCGAAACCAGGGTGGCCCTAGTTACAATTCTAATTTATAATTTGGTGCCAAATCCATTAGGTTATCGACGTGTTAAATCATGGTCATATTTTTAATGAAAAATATTTTTTATGGTTTAATTTAATCTTGGGTGTTTCTTATCATCATATGAATATGAGTTGATCATGATTGCTTTTTGCTGCATTCCTCGGAATATCATTCTACCACCTCTCGCACACACGTCGATTCTATCACTTTTTACCCGCCCCCCATTTGCCTTGTGAATGCTGATTATGAAGATGTATAACACGTTTGATTTTTTGTTTCAGGCCAAACTACTGGAAAACTCTCACGCTTGGCTCGGAGCCTCAACTTCTGCCTCCATCGCCGGTGAGTTCAACGAACACCTCTTCATCACTCGCGACCCTAAATTGCTTCCGATCTAAAGTGCTTAAGTGGGGATGAGAAAGATCGGTCCTCAAAATTGTTCTGTCTACGAGATCTTTCCTATTTTTAGTGAAGTATTTATTCAGAAGTCAACATTATAACAACATTTTTTTTTTTAAGAAAGCCTATGCGGGAGACTCCCTAGATTCGAGAGACTCTAAGGGTCTATGACACTTGTTATAGTGCCGCAGAGGTGTTGGTGATATGGCAGTTGGTCATGTCCGGTTGCAGGGTCGTTAGCTGCGCAGTGCTGTGGTGTGTGTGGCATTGCTTTGTTTTGAGACACTGAGAGGAAATGGCGATTGATATTGGATTTGAAAAGGGCAAGTTAAATTGGGATGGAAACACAGATACCGGTAACTCGTTCCATAAGCGGGCAGTTTGGCAGAGGAATGAGTCGTGAAAACACCAATTTCTCATAGTTTTGATATCGACTGCAAATTGTTGAATGTGAGCCGTTCTACGAGTTGCCCTTGTTGTGACGAGAGGAGGGGGTATAAGTGAGGATATTTCATCAGAGCAGACGCCATTGTAGTACCTATAGAAGAGACTGATCATTCCAACTTTCCTTCTGTGCTCAAGAGGGTGTAGGTTGGCTGTGAGAATGGGATCATCAATCAGCTTCACCGCTCTTCTTTGCACAGAATCAAGTTGGTCACACAGCCTCTTTGGTATACCGGACCAGAGAGACAAGAGCCCTCCTTATCATGAATAAGATATTTTAAAAAGGTGCTGTCATGTAGATAGACTACTGTCATGTACATGTCAGTAGTCTAGTGATTAACTCTACAGACTAATAATCGGAAAGTTGTGGGTTGGAAGATTTCATCTGTCTTTGGGTACTTATCAAAGAGGGTTTGAATCCCGGCGGAGAACTAAAAATATACCATTTATATTTTCAAATGTGCTCTTGGCTGGGTGAAAAATTCATGTACCTTTACGAAAGACCAGTCACTAAAGGTTCATCCAACCTTACAGCAACTGGGTCTTGCTTGAGAATTGCGACGAACAAGCTTGCAGAGGGCTTTTGAGGTGTGATCCATACAATAAATCATCATTATATGTATTTTAACTTTGTGATCTGATTGACACTAAATTTTAAACAGTTAAAATGTTTCTGCTGAAGAAAAGAATGTAATATTTTATCACAGTTTTTCATAATACAATGTAATGTTTAGAAAATGCTATCATGATACAATAAAAGTGACCGATTTGAAGTCTCACAAATGGAATTCGGATGTGAGATGCCATAAGAACCCATTTTTTACGTGTGAAGCAGACACAATCTTTTCCTTGGAACTTTTAATGCTTTAAAAGAAAAACAAGTTAATCTGATTCAATAGAATAAGCTTTTCTATAGGAGCGATTAAATAGAATAAACTTTCTTATATCTGCATACTCCTCCTCTCGAGCCTAGATCGGAAGCAATTCAGGCCAATGAGTGGCCGTTTTCATACAGTATGTCGTTGATGTTCTGATAGTAACAGACTACATTTTTAACTGCTACATTAGGAGGAGAAAACTGTTTTCCAATAACATCGAATCATTTTAATAAATCAGACAATTTAACGATTCTTTCCCAAATATATATAAATTTAAAGAAGTATTAATTTACTTTGGAAAGTTATTGAATTTTTACCATCCTGTTCTTTTTTATTACCTTGTGTTAAAATAAGGAAAACATAAAATGTTTTCCTATTCAAAGGAAAGAAATCTATACCTTGTGAGATTCTAATATTCTTAGATTCTACTTTTATTTCAATGAAATTGAATACTAAATTGATTAGATTCCTACCCTTATACATACATTTAAATCCATTAAAATTAACAATTTCAATTTTTTATAGAATTAATACTACTTATAAAATATCGTCTGGTATCATTAGTGAAAAACTAAATTTACTGCATGAATCTAATGTCTGTTTTTAAGATTACTTATTAGTTACACATGAGTATCTGTTTTTGTGTAACTTTTTTATCATTTTCAATGTTATAACGATAATAAAAGACCAAAGGTAAATGGGACTAAAACCTTTAAGTCAATTTAAAATTACTTTAAAATAACTGGAATAAATTTTGTATTTTAATTACTTTAATCCTATTTAAGATAATATTAAAAGAGTAAGTGTGTTAAAATTAATTCTATTTAAAATTATACCTTCTTAAATGATAAAGAACATGTATATTGTATACCTGGTCCCATATACCTTTCCTTGAATTTTTTAAAACTTTTTTTTTGTTTTTAATTTTGCGCGTATAGACATAAGATGAGTTGCGCGGATTTTTAATTTGAAGATTAAACATGTTATTTGCAAATTGTGACTATCACCGACTTTCATCCAAAATGACGAGGATTATTTTTCTTCTGAACTTATAAATGGTCTGTATAAATTACATAATCAAAAATTTGTTACCAAACACATTTATATTATACATTTAAAGGCTATTTTTATTCATTTTGTGTGTCTACTACTCCTACTTTTTTTTTTAATCGTGGATGAAGCTTATATTTGTTTTGAATGAAAAGAAATTTCTCCAATTTGTTATTGTTTTGGTTGTTAGTTGTTTACTTTACTATTCTCTTTCGCATTTATTTATTATTTTTAATTATTTCCTGTATTTGTTTTTAATTTTATCTTTTGAAAGGTTATGAGTACTGTACGAACTGTTTAAAAGTATATATCTGAAAATTAAACGCTCCTGTGTATGTTTGATAGAAAATAAATATATTTTGGAAAATAAAGTTTATCAGGGAACCTATCAAATTGATTCAAACTTGATTCAAATTTGAATATTCCATCTGCATAGGGGCAGTTTGATTCTAAGATAATATATGTACTGATTAGAGGAACACCATTCTGCACGTTGAACTAATATTATCCTTAACATTTTCCATTCATTCCAGCAGACAGCTACCAGTATCAGCTCCAATCCATGTGGCAAAAATGCTGGAACACCAACCAGTCCCTGGTGCACAACCTTCGCTTCCGGGAGCGTGGACCCTTGAAGTCCTGGCGCCCGGAAACCATGGCTGAAGCAATCTTCTCCGTGCTGAAGGAAGGACTTTCCCTTTCCCAGGCAGCTCGCAAATACGACATCCCTTACCCGACCTTCGTACTCTATGCCAATCGCGTCCATAATATGCTTGGACCCAGCGCTGATGGTGGAGCAGGTCTGTTGATATCTTCAGTCAAAAAAAATACACATAGACTTACGATTCACAAAAAAACTCTCTGACATCACTTTTTTAATTTTTTTTTTTTAAATCCATCCTGGAAAATGTTGTTTCGAATGTACTCTTTCTCGGTACGAATAAAAACAGTGTTTTCTACTACAAAGGTTAAATTATAGAAAAGCGCATTTCCAATAATAAATTAAAGAGTGAATTATTTTAAAGATATTGTTTAAAAAATTTCTAATTTTCTGGGAATCAAGGGAGTGGGAGATGTAAAGGCAAACAAATAATTAAAAATACTTTACGCATGAAATACTGTTAAGGTATTTGGTATTTTTTGCTTGTTACACGTTAGATATGGTTTATATTTTTATCAAAAGTTTACCCGGCCAAGTATTCTTTTGATTAAAATACAACAATCATTCACTTACCCCATTGATTTGCCTTTTGTATTACATAAATAAAATCGTGATAAGTCTATTTGTAAATTTTAATAAAAAGCCATGCGTTTAATTTCATTCCCAAACTCCTAATATGTAATTGCTGCGCTAATTTTTATATGACGACTTACTCACATTTGCTTGCGATTTATTAAAAAAATATGTTGTATTCATTTGCAACTAAATTTTATGTTCACATACACACACACACACACATATTTAATATTATTAAAATAAATGATCTACGTATTTGTTTACTTCTCTCAGTTAATTAATTAATCAAATATTGCAAATTGCGCTAACCATATCTTTCCCAAGGTTCAACGATTCTCATTTGTTGTATTTATTGACTATTATAATGTTGCTGTTTTTGAAACTACCAATATTCTATTGAAGTTTATTTTTAAATGACTGCCTTTCTGAAGCGATGATACCTTCACTTCCGAGGGTGTCAGCCAATGTTTTGTCAATGTTGCACCTTTTCCAGAACTCCGACCCAAGGGCAGAGGCCGTCCACAGCGCATCCTGCTGGGAGTTTGGCCTGACGAACATATACGCGGCGTCATACGCGCCGTGGTCTTCAGAGATTCTCACAGCTCCCACCACATCAAGGAAGAGCCGCTGCCCAGCTATCCTGGACTAAACGTAAGGATATTTTCAAGATTTTCTTCAAAGACGTGAATAAGGGTCTTTTGAGACTTACTTACTTTTGAGATTATACTGCGTAAAAGCTTTCATACATCTCCATACGCTACCAATTTCCAAAACATTGTCGGATAGAAAAATAAACTAAAGCAAACCAGGTAGAATGAGTGTGTAATGGCAGTAAGTCTATTCACTATAGTGCACACACGTCAGATGTGAAAATCTGAAAAAGAAATCGAAACGAAACTTTGAATGTTACTTTTTCTCTGCGAACAAAAGTCACAAGTTTACATGATTCGAAATGTTTGTTAGCAGCTAGTATTATTTCTAGTAGCTGCAATCTCCCTAGCTACTTTTTTACCTCAATATATATATTTTGCGTTACTTATATCGACTCCATTTTGACGTGCTCATGCTGTTGTGTTCCAGGAGAACATGTGCGTGCCGAACTACGGCAACGGCTCCGACAGCGGCCTGTCGCCCAGCTCCGCAGGCGCGGCGGCCGCGGCCGTGGCCGCAGTCGCCCACGGGCTGCGCCGGCAGATGTGCAGCATGGTGGCGGCAGCCCAGCGCGCGCCCGCCCCCGCCCTGTCCCCGCCCCTGTGCTCGCCACCGCCTCCGGGCCTGGAGCCGCCGCCCCACTTGGCCCTGCCCGGCAACGGCGCCGACCACTTCCGCCCCTTCGCCTCGCCGCGCCCGGAGAGCTACTTCCGCGACGAGCTTGAGGACCTGGTGAAGAGCCCGTCCCCACCCAGGCAGTCGGACCCCATGCCGGTGAAGGTGGAGCCGCTGGGGGACCTGCCGCGCATGTAGGCGTCTCATCAAACCATGAGACAGTATTACAAGTAGCTCTAAACATCAAGCTAACCAAGAAATCCTTTTGAAGTTGGTGTAAGTTTTGTCAAAAGCAGGCGATAAAGACCTTTCCGTAAAAGCGCCATTTCTGACGCAACACATCCTGTCCAGATTGTCCATGGATTACATTTTGTATTACATGTGAGAAATGATTATATGAACCGTAATTTGGAGAAGATTTAATTTTTCCTCCTTTCATAGAAGACATAACTGACTTCTCATGACGTTTAAAATGACTCGGACTAAACGCTGAGAAATTATATCCTATGCCGTGCCTGGTTCTCAACATCCGTTTTTTTTATTGAGTAGGTATCAAAAGAAATCAAAGAAAAAACTTTGCTACGCTACACGTGCTGTGCATTTTTTTCCGTGTTTTCCCGAAAGAGTAGCACATCAAATCAAAGAATAAACCTCCAGATTATCAATATCAACTTGATGTTTAAGAATGCATATAATATTGTCTCTGTGCTTAGTCCCTGACTTGACTTGGACCGAAAGGTATTAAAACATCCTTAACATCAAGGTAATACTGCAATTGAAACAAATAATATTTCATGAACTTGATACAGAGGAATGGATGTAAGGAAGTCTTCAATGCGGTTAGTATTCAAACATCAAACTAGCACCTACTTATAATTTAAATAATGATCCATTTTAATTAGTGTTAGGTTGATGCTTAGAAACACTGAAATGCTGTCTCTGTGCGTTTTCACTCTCTGACTTGACAAGATCAATCGTACCTACATACTTTATTTTCATTTTATGTTTGAGAATACTTTGATTTACGTATACAAGTCAAATCCGAGGATCTAAGCAAGTTTATACAGTAACAGTTTATAGTCATCAAGTTGTTTCTCTCAGAATTGTGAGCATTAACAATTACACTGATTTTTTAACTTTTCCATAATGTTTAATGACTGTGGATATGATTATTGTATTGTAAACATTGTTTTAGGGGCATAATGAATAATGATTTTATTTTTATTATTATGTTAATTTCAAACTATTTTTTTAATTATTGCGATTTCATTGCATTAGATTGTATTATTTATGTATTAGATTATTACACAGATGATAGCACTTTCCTCAGAAAATAATATTTCAAGTTTATTACGTTTAAGTTTTACAATTATGTACAACTGATTACTTGGTTATCCTTGTAAACATTCTGATCATTGTTTTTTGTCTTGTGAACGTTCCAACATTCAATGATGGAAGATGAGTGATAAGAAATGGCCATCATAAAAATCTTAGGAATCAAATTATCATATTAGCTCTTAATTAAGTAAAAAAAAACATAAAAAATTCTGACTAAAACACTAACAATAGATACTTATTCAATTATAATAATTTCATGAAATGGTTTTCTTTGACCATGCTTAAAAGATAAACTGTATATTTTATCTTATTTTTTATTATCATGTTGCAATATTTTTAATTTTCTTTTTCTTTATTCTGAAATATTTTGTTATTTTTTGAGTCATGTACCTTTAACATCATACTTTATTTTGTTTCTATTAATGTTATTACTATTTTTATTTCTGTTTTACTGAGAGCTTTACATATTTATTTTTCTAACCATTTTTTAAGCAAAGCTTTTGATGTGACTTAAATACTTCTCTCATAATTTAAAACTTCAAGAATTATTTTATTCTTCAAAATCCAGAATTTTTTCAATTGCAATGTATATTTTTCTGGAAAAACATTGAAAGTAAAATTTCTATCATATTTTTACCTCACATTGAAAACACTAAACCAAGGTGCTTTTGTATTATTTTTTGGGCCAGTTTTAAGACTTAAATATTTAGTTTTTTTTTGTATCATGTATGTATATATTTTAACTTTTTATGTTATTGTATTAAGTAGATCTGGATTTTAATTTTAGGAAATAAAAAATCGGTTTATTACTTTACATATAACTATCTTACATTACTCGAAAACCCCAATCTACATGCTTTGTTTTTATTTTTTTATGTGGTTGTTATTTTTTCACTAATTTTATTTTGTTTCTTACACTAAGTTCTTTATTTGAACAAATAAATATCATTGTCCTATTTTAATCAGAAATAATTATTTTCTGTTAAAAAATGCCTTCATTTTTCTGACAATAAGCTCTATGGTCTTTATTCATTTATTTGCAATATTTTTTCATTCATTTATTAAATTTATTTATTTTCATTATTCTTAGGATAAGATACCTACTAAGGTATCCTTATTTAATCAAGTTGTCAATATTATATTTTAGAATTTTCATTTTTATTTATTATCTCACTAGTGTTATTTTTTGCAATAATATTTAGAAACTCGATTAAGTTAACTGTTATTTTTATTAAGATTTGTATTTTTTATGAGAAATACTTTTGAGACTTTAGATTTATAATATCATTAAAATAGTGAATTTTATTTTTCTTCAAATTAAGTTGAATTTTTATAAAAAGGATATGAAATGAAAAAACTATATCCTATACATATTTACATAGAATGCTTCAATCTTTGAGCCATAATTTGAGTAATTTTGAGAAAATTATTCAATACCAAAATAGAATATGAGTTTTTATCATGGTTTTTAACTTTGATATAAAAAAGAACTGTTTACAAAACCAAAGCCATTCTTTTAATCTTTTTATTTATTTAATAATATAAATTTATACTTTTATAACATTCCCCTCTTAAATAAAAAAATAAAACATCAAAAATTAAAAACTAATGAAGGATTTAAGTAATGATAATTTATTTTACTCAATGGCATCAATGATAACTGAAATACATGCTAAATAAAAAATCAGAAGATTAAATAAAATATCTTCTTCAATGAAAGAGAAGTATTTTTTCTCCTAGATATTAACAATATATACTTTACTATATCTTCCCACATAAAGTATACCATGATGAATTGAATGATAATACTTCTTTTTAAAATATGTCAGCAAGTCTGGTTTATTAAAAAAAAAACTTATTAAGTAGAGAATTTGAAGATATGACTTATTGTCTTTTACTTGCCTACATATATTTGAGGTCTTATCAGTTGATCACATTCACTGAATATAATGTAAGAATCTTAATTTCTGTAATATATTTTTTTAGAATTGTAATTATGAGCGGCTTCACAAAGGTAATAAAAATAATTTGGGATGTAAGTATGGCTGTTGATCATCAAAATATTGGATTGCATATAGTTTTTTATTTGTGTCACAATTAAATTGCAAAAATACATGATAAAGCAATACTCCTTTTGCTGTTTAGTATTAGTTTCACATTAAAGAAAGTTTATAACGCAGACCTTAGATTTTTTTCATCTCAGACAACTTGCTTAAAGTTTGGTTCGACAATCTAGTTTTCTCTTGCCTTCCATTTCATTTCAAATTCTTGCGATTCTTTCATACTAAATGAGTTTCTTTTTCAAATTAATCTCTCAAATTTCATGTACTATTGTGAAGCCTCTCTCAATTACGCTTTTCCTTATCATTTACAACAATGCACAAAGTAGGTAATGAAATAATATCATGGTCGGTGATGGTACAAAGCAAGGTATGAACAGTTTGTTAAAACTATTGTAGATTTATTAAATGAAGAAAAATACTTCACATCTCAATCAATAGGATGAAATCAACTGAATGAAATTTATCTGGAATTGTATGTATATTTTTGCTTGTCCTTAAAACAACCAATAATAAACCAAGCATTCTAGGACAGAATTTCCATGGTATGTATTTTGACTATGAGAACTTCACTTCAACACTCTTATGAAAAGAGATGCCATCTTTTGCAGTATCAAATGTCTTTTCCATTCTGATCATCATCACGAAAATCATCGACCGAATGTGTTTTTGGGATTGGCAGTTGAATAGAAATTTCTTATCGCAGCTTTCATTGATATCTGATGTTAACAAACTGTTTATATTGGCCTCTGTGCTTTCACCAATGATTTCATCCAATGACTCTTAATTGGTTCCGTGTTTTAACAGTATAAGTGTTGTTTAAATAGTATTGTATCGCACATTATTAAAGGAAAGTAATAATAAACAAAGTCATCATAATATTATTCTTACATAATGAAGTAAACAAGAGAATCGCTATGTTATAGATGTTCAAGTGGATGTTTAAGGAACACAATATTAACTATTGCTGTTTCGTAAAATAATTGCATTATATACATAACTGTCTATTATTATTATCATTGAAATATTTATGTGTATATTATTAATATTAAATAGCTACACTGCAAGAATAATAATATAATTATAAGTTCTACAGACTAAAGAGTCAATGGCAGACCAAAGATTTGAGAAAAATGTAAGTGAGTAAATTAAAGTAAATGTTCTTTTCTTATGCCTTCATCCTTATTTATGTCTATCTAAATGACTTCATTACTTTTTTCTTTAATTTCATGTGTTGTACAAAAACAATACAAAATAAACTGATGGACACAAATAAGGAGGTAGGTACACTTTTATAAAAAAAATACCATTTTATTTTTTTGCTCCCTTACATTTTGCACAAATTGTAAATCTGTCCTTGGGTCTTAGTATATATGTATTTTAAGTGAATGTCGTAATGCACTGTCGTAACATATATCTCGAATACATGTTCAATTATCATCGATAACTGTTCTTATCAAATCATACTGAAAATTCCACAAAAATCTTTTGTTAATTTTCAACCATGATTAATTTTTGAACATGTGGGGTTAAAACGTTCATTGCTATGAATCTACAATTATTATTGTCTTCAATATCTTTGACTTCTTTCCTTATTTTACACATTAAACCAAGAAAATAAAAAGTAACAAGAATACAGGGGATTATGTGAATGTTTATTACTTGGGTTTTTAAAAATTGAGTAAAACTAGTATCTGATCAAGAAATGAATGTTTTTGAGTCAATTAAAGGAATGCTTTGTTCCACTGAGCTATAATTTAGTATTCTGACAGTGTCCCATGTACCCTCACTTGTCACAGGATATCATTGATGTTTTATTATATTAGTAGTAGTTAGGAATTTGCCAAATGTATTATATGTGTGAGATAACGTTAATGATAGCGATGTAGATACAACAGCACCCTGTATGTCCTGCGCAGTACGCAGTAGGATGTGATGTAGAGTTAGGCTGTCTCGGGTTCTCCGCTGATCCCGGTATGCACCCACCCAACATGTATCACCCCTCTAGACTTTAGGTTATTATTTTGTAAAACAACACTTTCCAAAAATGAACTTATTTTTGTGATTTGTTTAGAGTAGGAAGCTGTGAAATAATGTACAAATTTAAAGTTATGAATGAGTAAGCATTGTTTATACTAAATTGCCTTCCTGCCATGAAGGGTATGCCAAACTATGAATTGAGAACAATGTGTTGACACTTAAAAGTGATATTTTGTTTTTGATGAGAAATTTGAAGAATGAAGTGGCCTTGTAATAATGTTGTAGTGTTTGTGTTCCTTCCGCCACACTCTTATATTGTATGCACTCGAGTTGATTTTGTGAAAGTTGACCAGAAGCATTGCCGCTGTACATGTCATCTGTCTCGGCCGGGGGAAGAAGCAAACTGTGAACACTTCCAAATTATTCTATTTGTTGATTAACCAAAATTGGATTTGGCTTATTGAGAATTGTGAAATTGTTTAAATTTGAATTAAAATTAATTAAAGCTAAAATAAAGCGATATTTCTATTTTTAAGTCTAGGCTTAATGTGTTCAAAAAATTAAAACAGTAGCAAGTGCCTTCCACGAATTGACCAGTGTTTATGAATAACCTTAACATCAAGTAGCCATATCACACCTTTGGTTGATGACCTCAGGGAGCTGTTGACCGGCGCTTCCCAACTGATGACTCCCAGGAGTGCCATACTTACGTCATATGGTGTAGACCAGCCAACAGCCTCCCACGTCATCCATTGTCAACATTTATTTGTAAAAATTAAATTTAGATTAAAAATTTAAAATAACAAATTTATTATATTAATCGTTAAGAATTCTATTTGGAAAATAATGGTATTACCCTGAAAGGCGAACAAATTTCTTTCGTGTAAAATGTACTGAAGTTTATATAATTATAGAAAGTCGATGCTACAAAGCAAAAAGATCAAACCATGCGTAACTTTATCATAGTTTTGATACTCCTTTGAAACACTACTTATTCTCATACTTTTACCCGTTGGCCAATTATTACATTTGTTTGTTTGTGAGTCAGTGCTTATCTTTAATGAACAAAGTTTATTACTTGCTATTGTAAGTGAAGTAAATATAAATATTACATTAAAGTTCCTCAACTAGTCAGGAACAGTCTCCTCTTGCAAGAGAAGTCCGGATGCAGTAACTGATTGTAACGAGAGGGTGTAAGGAGTGTGTCTGGAGCCTCCTTGTAAGTAGATTATTGTAATGATGAGTATGATCGGCTTCTACACAGATAGGTATTTCGCCCTTGTGAGATTGTATGAATATCTTCAACTCCGTCAAGTCCTGTCATGTTACATAATCAATATCTGGCACACTATTCTTAAGATGTCGATATAATATAATTGGAGTTGTAGAATAACCTTTAGAGTAAATAGTTGCCATGTCGATCTTCACAAAGTAGGAATTGAAATCGTCCATCAGTCTCAAGTATAAAGCTGTGCGCTTGCTAAAGTCAGAATACTCCATTCAGTGTACTAAGTAAACTTCCACATTAAATAGATGTGCTTATGTGTTAATAAATGTTCTGAAGTGTTTCTATGGTTTTAGTTCTTATAGAATGAGTAAACATAGGTATTCTCGTCGGGACGCCCAGGTTGCGCTCTCAGTACGTATCAATAATTAATTTAAAGTAAGTATTTATAACAGTCATCTGCGTCTCTATTGCCAGATGGGAAGTGGCGATATTCAACTTAATAAATTAGTTTAAATGTAAGCCAAAATTAATTTGATTCGTAAATATTATACCCGCCGTTTATTTAATATTAAGAACTTACTGAACATTGTCAATGTAGGTTCAAATGTGTATGTGTAAAAATAATGAATCAGAAAATCCATCATTCTCAAACATTGTAGTAGCGCTTTAACACTGTAGTAACTTGGTGTTGATTTATATTACAAAGCTCTTGTAGAATATATTATTTGTATTATAATTTTATTACAAAATTTTGACGGAATGTTACATTCTAAATTTGGGCAGAACTTATTGTAAAATATATTTTTGATGATTTGAATTAAATTCCATGATTCCTCATTCGATTTTTCTTTTGTATCTTCATCAACTGGCAGAGAGTGAAGCCGATCAGCCAAAAGGTAATTGAGTAAGTACAGAATATATGAGCAAACAGTGACTTCTATTTCCATGACCCATCTTTTTCCCATTTTCAGGACAGACAGGGCAAGACAACACAGATTTTCTTAATTGTCTGCTATACATCTACCGAGTTTTTTTCTATTTTATCCATATCCTCATTTTCAGGTGTATTTTACAGCAACATAATGTAAAATAATCACAATTAGATTCAACAAATTTGTAATATGATTGGCAATCAAATTAAAATAAAATATGGTCAGCTAAATTAAAAAAGTTCTATATTTTTATTGGTGAAACTTTTATACACCACAAAATGTTAACAATGAAAACCGCTAGATGGCAATGCTTACTTCTGTGCTGGATTTGGATTTTTCTGTAAATACAATTGAGTTATAAGGTTGCTTATAATATTGCTGAATATGTTAATGGTAAATACTGAAAAGTTTTCTTTTAAGACACTTCATCAATAGATCATCCACCGTGTAAGGTAAATTTGAATGCAAAAAAATAATTCGTGGATCATCTACAGATTATTTCATCTGAATAACGCGGTTAGTTTTCAGAATCTTTCCTCTTTAACGCTACTAAGCTACACATATAGTGTAATTTATTATCGCGTTTACTTCCAAGGGGAAAACGGAGTGACAGGGTGAGGCATGATTTTGTAAGAGAAGAATGTGGTGCAAGAGAAAGTGTGAAAGTGAAGATTAAAATAAATTTGTTAAGATGGTTTGCGCATATGGAGAGAATGAATGAGGAAAGACTGACGAAGAAAGTATATGTTGGTAGAATAGATGGATGTCGTGGTAGAGGAAGACCGAGAAAGGTATGGATGGACCAAATATCCGAAATTGCAAATGAATGGAATATCCAGAGTCATAATAAAAGAAGAGTCTGTATGAAGAAGGTTATGACTAGAGGAAATGAAAGAAGTATGTAAGGACAGAAAGAAATGGCGGTTGAGCTGTAATGTTGGCGGCTAGGGTTTGTTAAAGTGAAATTTGTTTTATGTTTTAGTTTTTTAATGTCCATATATATAATTATTTATTGATTTAAGAAATGTAATTTGTCATGTATGCTCCTTGACTTATAGGTTGGTATGCGGCTGACCACCCATGCTGAAAAAATGGTTCACTTTGCCAATGTCACCCCTGTTACAGGGAAGGACGGCAAGAGTTGCAGGGTGTATGTCCATTTGAGATTTGGTTTTAATGTTGTAGGCTCACATGAGGCATGTGCAAGCGCAAACTTGTACATGTCTGGTTGTGAGAATGCATGTAATGTGAATCTCCAATTTAACATATCTTTGCAACTTAGATTAGATTAGATTAGGGTCAAATGTGGTGAGTGGAACCTATTTTTTTGCAGGTAAGGGAACTGGCTTTATGCTATCACTTCAGTTGAATTGGGGATTTCCCAGCTTCCGAAGAGGCTGGTACTCATTGCTTGTAAAGACTGAGTTGACTTTGTCGGTATTTTATTTTGGGTTTGAAATAAACAACGATACGGGAAATCATTTCTGACACGCTCGGTGGGAATCGAACCCGGGCTGTTGGCATGGAATGCAAGCTATCTACCAACTGCGAGCTATCGACCAGACTCTTTGATTTTCTTTAAAATACAAGGTATGTTAATAAGTATAAGTAAATCTTCTACGTCGTCCCTGACCTGCGCTCATTCACACCCAGTCCATTCCTAAGCGGATTCACACCAGGACAGTGCCCAATAGACAGTAGCAGTGCGTGTTTCCAAATACACGCTGTGATTTATCTAATGAACTAATACAATAATTATAAGTTTCATGTTATTCCCAAGCAATAGAGAAGTAATAGTTATAGTAAGATGTATGGTATTTTCAAAGGAATGTCACACAGAATAATAAAATCATGGAAAAAACAGTTTATTTTTTTTAAATAACACATTTTTTATATGCAATGCATAGTCAACGCTGCTAGGATTTTATTTGCTACTTGGTATTATAGTACTTGGCTTTTGTTCCTTGACTAATAGGTTGTTATGAGGCTGACCACCCATACTGTAAAAAAATATTCACTTTGCCAATGTCACCCCTGTTTCAGGGAAGGACGGCAAAAGTTGCAGGGCTTTGGTCATTTGAGATTAAAAGTTTTTATGTTGTAAGCAGTGTGTCTTTCAGGCAAAATTATCCGGGGGGGGCAAATAAGAAATCTAGGGGGGTGGAGTAAATAAATTAAACAAAGTTATTTGTAAACTTGGACATTCCGGGGGGGCAGTAGGGCTCTTCCGGGGGGGCTTTGCCCCCCCGGAGTAGTACCTGAAAGAAACACTGGTTGTAAGTCCACATGCGGCATGTGTCAGCATTATACGTGTCTGCTTATGAGAACGCATGTAATCTGAATCTTAAATATACCTAATATATTATCTACGCAACTTTGATTATACATTACATATAGCTTGTTTGTCTGTTTAGATTATATAAACGACATGCATAGGTAGTACTGCCTATTTACTTCGTAACACTTCCCACTAACCACTAACCACTTACCACTTACCACTTACCACTTACCACTTATCACTTACCACTTACCACTTACCAAATGTCTTCGTCTGTGGCAGCTACGACTCGCCACGAGACCATAACATAACATAAGCATTCAGTACCTGGTCGACACTCGGCGGAGCAATACAAAACGCAGCCGTAATATTTCATTTCGTGTTATGTCGCGAGCCGATCAACAAAGCAGCATAATATTAATATACGCGATTTAGAATTACCTCACCCAGCCAAGGTTCTGTGACATCACCTGTATTTACAAAGGTAATTCAACCAGTTTATAATTTGTTGTTTTTTCTGTTTTAATTGTTGATGTAATTTTGAAGGGGCCAAAATTTTTCAAATTCAAAACATTACCCCAATTTTATCTATTTTTTAGTACTCACGTACAAACATACAAGGTTTGCCGTTTCAATGAAAGCATTTGATATTTTTAATCGTGGTACCAAAAAATTATATATATACAATACATTTTGTTTACATCTTTTGCAAAATATATCCAGTCGATAGATCAATCGGTAGAGCGCCCGCTCGCTAAAGCGGAAGGCCTGGGTTCGAATGTAAGCCATGTAATGTTTACCTACTTAGCCTTCAAATTAAATGAGAACTTGCTCCCTCGGGAACAAGTCTGCCCCCTTACCTGTGGAAAAAAATATTTTACACTCGCCAGAAGCTATCCCTGCGGGGACTACGCGGCAAGAAATCGCACTTTATGTGCAGCTTTGTTGCATTTGATCAGCCTCATACCAACCTATAAGTCAAGAAAAAATATTATATACATTATGCATTAATATACATTTAATTGTAACTTAATGAAAAACAGACAAAACATGTATAAAATACAACGCAACAATGAGAGTGAACATTTAAAAATTGACCATCAATATTACACATGAAGCGCCATGTTTTTACTCGTCTTTTCTATCTAAGAAAATTTAATAATAGTAAAAATAAATATTATAATTTTCAGCCTCATAGAAAAATGGTTTTTAATCAAGTACAATAAAAAATAAAGATGTGTTTGCACTCACGTTACTCACCTAAGTACGTGATACTTTTAATAAAGCTGACAGATATGAATTATTGTTTGAAATATAATTTTTTGTAGAAGGAATATTTCAAAATAAAAATAATTGTAATTGCCTGTTTCAGTAAGAATGATATTTTATTTAAAAATACAAATCTTTATAAATAAATAAACACAAATAAAAAAAAATCTAGTGTATCACATCACATCATCACACATCAAATCCAGGGATCATCCACTGCCTAAAGTGGATTCTAAAAAAGAATACGAAGTTCTCAAGGATTCAAATAAAAATAACGATGATCCGGGGTTCAACTATAGATTGAATTTTTGTGATTTTGTTGACATCCAAATTCTAGTAAAAATAGAAAATCACAAAACACACACTTTTTGCTAATGATCCCTTTGCGTGTAGAGCAAGTGAAAAACTCGTAATACTCGTAAAAGTGATCGATATAATCTATTTCGGTAAGTTGTTATGTTAACATTTGGGGTCTCAAATACATATCGCACGTTTAATAATAAAGAGCAATAACTCAAAAAATAAGAATGTTGGGAAATCACGTTTGAAGTTCAGACAACCAGTACAACTTGTATGGGATGAAAAAGGCGACCTATGTTTTATCTCGGTCATATTCGTCCAAATTGAACGGCTATCGCATTCTACCTATTCTTCTCGCATTGTTCTTGGGTTTTATTACAAAATCTCGATTTTCTCAATTTTTGAGTTACATATTTCTCTTTATTATTAAACGTGCGATATGTAGAAGATGCGAAAATTCAGAGGAAAGAAACAGAGAGTACATTTTTTTAATCTTAAGGAATTTCCAAAAAACAAGGGTTGCATTGTCCGATGAATGTCAACTTTTACATTATAATCAGTTACTAATAACCAATCCAAATTAAACTTAATTATCAGGTATACTTTTATGATATAAAAATAGTTTGTCTATGTCTTTGCAAAGTTTTTATCAAACTACCATTTTTATTTCCAATTATTATTGCAATAAAAGAACATGAAATTTTCTTTTGTTAACACATTCTTGTCTGATTAATCGAAGTCTCGTACGCAGTAAAATAAATAAATTGTAGATTTTTAAAGTTTTTTTTTCTTTTCTTTAAATCATCTTTAAAAATAGGCGTAGTACTTACTTATACCAAATACCTGTTGTGTGCGGTGTGCTTACTTCAATATCGTAAAGATTTGCAGAAACCATAAACCAATATAACCTAGGTCTAACAAATACTTTTGTCATAAGCTTTGTTTCATTTGTTACACAAGGATTAGACGTATGTACGTATAATTTTCTCAAAGCATTTGATTAGATTAGGTTACATTTGAAATTGAAAGAAAAAAATCTTAATTCACTCTTTATTTCACGCGTCCATTTTGATTTCGACATTGTATATATTTTTTGTATTAATCGTCTTATAATATGTAGGAGGGAGGGGCTTATGATGTACAAAAAAATAGTCTTTGTTGTTATTAGATTGAGAAATAGTTAGTATTGTTAGAAAAAAAATGCCAACTCAATTATATTGCTACATGTTGGAGATGTGATGGATGTAAAGTTTCGGATATGGTTACGGACACGGATATTGGAATAATATTATTTCGGTTTCGCATACCGATAAAAGTATGGAATGATTTCGGATATCCTTTAGTTTTGGATACTTTCGGTTATGGATATTAGATTTTTAAGATATTGTAAAAATAAAATACCTACGAATAAGAACATAAATTTCATCGGCGTTATTTCTATGTTTTCCATCATTTCTATCACTTGGTTTTACAATCTGTCATATGAGAAATTATTATAATTATTTCTTTAAAAAATTAAAAAAAAAACATAACGAAACAATGCAACATTTGTAATTTATATCACGTGCATTATTTGATATTATCCGAAATCTATATTTCAGTTGCAGTTAAGGATACCGATTTTTATTTATTTATTTCAGGTATACGATAGTTTCGCCGACGGATATCATTAACATCCCTGCTAGGTACATATCATAGAAGTGCTTACTAACATTCGCTGTAAATAATGAGTTTGATGAAAATTTAGCAATTTTGTTTTTTTTTTACCGAAGCACCTCAAAATTTTCATAAAAATCATTTTGTTATGTACACGCTGAATTTAATATAAATTTTTATTTTATTATTACAATAAATGAGTTTCAAAAGATGCTAGAATTTTTGTTGTAGATTATTATCTAATTGCTTTTTAAGTGCCATTAAGTGATATTAAGCTAGCATGGGTTTCTCAGATAAATGCACCTTTTTCCTATTTTTTACGAGATAACACACTAAGCACTGCCTTATAATTAATTAACTTACTATGCGAATTTACTCCCAATAAATTGTTGAATTCTCAAATCAGTGAATCAGCACTTATTCATTTTTACCTTTAAGATGGCGATATGTACTACCTAAGTGCGAACTTTTCCGTGTTTGCTTGTGGGAATGCATTTAATACGAATTTTAAATGTTTTTATATTTGCAACATAGATTATACATACATAGGTTCATTTTCTTACAGCTTGTATAATTATTATGAAATGAATCTATAATCTAAGTTGCAAGGATATATTCATTTAAAGCTCTCAGATGTATGCCCACAAACCAACAAGTGTAATCTTGATAAATTTCTGATTCGGCAGCTAACTCACATTCTTAAAATTATGCAACGTTAAGCGTTTTGCAAAACTTGCATGGAATTCACACACACGTACTTGCCAATATTTCTGTCTGCAACAATTACAATTATAAAGTGACTGCCGTGTTTCTGGCTTTGATGTAAAATTGGAGCTCGTAATGCAAGGCAACACTTATACTTGGAACGTATACATATGTAAGTATTTCTTATTTTTATAATACGCATTCCAAGCTGTTATCATCCTAATCATGCGAATAAATAGCATTTCATTAAGAATCTAAAGATTTATGAATGGAACTTAACGAATGGTGAAAAATGTGTTATAATAATCTATAATCTAAGTTGCAAGGATATATTCATTCAAAGCTCTCAGATGTATGCCCACAAACAAACACGTGTAGTTCGCGCTTACAAATGCTGATTGTGTACTTACAAATAAAATCCAAACCTGAAATAAACATAAGCCCTGCAACTCTTGCCGACATTCCCTGAAACAGGGGTGACATTGGCAAAGTGAACCATTTTTTACAGTATGGGTGGTCAGCCTCATACCAACCTATAAGTCAAGTAATACGAGTAATAAATAACATTTGTTGTTTCTTAATAATTCTATTTTAATAAATTTTAATTACTTTTTGCCCCTTGACTGATAGGTTGATATGAGGCTGACCCGCCTTACTGTAAAAATTAGTTTTCGCGATCTGTTGCCGTGGTCTGTGTAAGCTGGAGCTTCTGGATATTTCGACTATGTCTACGATGGGCTTCTTCAGTGTGAAAGTGAAATTATGAAGATGATCTTGATGAAACTGTGATGAGCCCGTCGTAGACATAGGCGAAACGTCTGGAAGCTCCAGCTCTCACAGACCACGGCAACAGATCCCGGAATACATCTTTAAAGCATCTTCAGTCGGTTGTGTAAGCCTTGTCGGCGTTATGGACGAGGGGTTCAAGTGGCCGATCTTTCTAGCGTCTTTGGAATAGAATAACGTTGGTTCGATCCCCGCCTGGGTCCATTGACCATAACTTTGACCCTGGTTCAACAGATGTCATTGGGTAATTATTAGTTTATAATTCATTAAGCTATACGCTAATGAATTATTAATTGATAATATTAATACCTGTTTCTGGCCAAGCAGAATAGGTTGGTGAATTGCATTCCTCTTCACAAATCTATTTTAAAATATTTTATTTAAAAAATGAGCTCCTACCTTGTGAATTAATATTTTTTGTTAAAAAAACCTATTTCAGTCATCTTTTGATTTGTTTTGAGTAGAAATATGAACTGAACATATACGAGTACATACTCCACTTTTTTGCATCTCCAAGAATGAATTTATCACGATTTTTCTTCTTTACAAATTATGTAAAGCGTTCTGTTAACATAACGAACCGTGATAAGAGCTTGTGTCAATAGAAGTTGTTAGCCGCTCAGAAAACTCTGTGCGGCACCAGCTGAATAAGTGAAACAAACAGAGGCCGTCCGAGTATTTACAACGCCCATAGATATGCGGCTGTATCATATAGGCTACATCATGTCTATGTTTCTTCCCGTAGGTTGCAGTGGCGAAGGGTGCCATACAACTCGATTCCCATCGGCTTCCCTTTTAAAATGAGGCAACAAAATAGTTATAAAATATAGGCACAAAGTAAAAAAATACATTTAAAACCAAAGAAACCGTACGTATTTTTCCCCCATTGAAACCATGCAGTCTACTTTATTATCATTTTTGCCTCATTTTAAAAGGGAAACCGATGGGAATCGAGTTGTATGGCACCCTTCGCCACTTAAATTAGGTTGGTATGCGGCTGACCACTCATGATATAGAAAATGGTTCACTTTACCAATGTCACCCCTGTTTCTGGGTAGGTCGGCAAGAGTTGCAGGGTGTATGTTCATTTGAGATTCATTATTTTTTTATGTTGTTGGTTCACATGCGGCATGGCAAGCGCGAGCTTAGAGATGTCTGCTCGTGAGAATGCATATGCCATATAACATGATTCCCCAATGTAACATATCTTTGCAACTAAGATTTGATATAGGTAACACTAAAATTAATTATCCATAATTTATATTTTACTTCAAATATATAGTAATATTACTATATGGTTTCCCATAAGCAGACACGTATAACTTCGCACTTACACATGCCGCATGTGGACTTACAACACAAAAACTAAATCTTAAATGAAAATAAGCTATGCAACTCTCGCCTTTCCTGAAACAGTGGCGACAGCCTCATACCAACCAACAAATTAAGGACTTTCTTCGTAAATTAATTATTACTATCTATTCCTTGACTTATAGGTTGGTATGAGGCTGACCACCCATGCTGTAAAAAATGGTTCACTTTGCCAATGTCACACCTGTGTCAGGGATCGTCGGCAAAAATGTTTATGTTCATTTGAGGTTTGGATTTTATTTGTAAGTACACATTCAGCATTTGTAGGCGCGAACTATACGTGTTTGTTTGTGAGCATGCATTTGATATGAGCTTTAAATTTTAATGTATTGTTATGTTTTTAGGGTTCAAATAGTCTTCAAATTAAAAAAACCTGGTCTTTTTTACAGGATATTTATTTTACACTTAGATTAATTTAACAATATATGTTCATTTGTTACAATTCACATTTATTTCACAGATGGTTTGTATTCACTTGTACTGTCTTTCGTGTTTAGAAGAAGAGTGTCGTATCAAGACTGAATCCTGCAAGCCGTTCGCGGCTTTTTATACTCCAGCGATAGAATTTACTAGAAGCCAATTTTGCTGCAACCTTCGAGAGAACGGTGTTCCAAAAGCTTCAAGTACCTACATAATGGTGATAATTGCTAGCTACCTTCTTATAATATCTCTTTACCCTAGGTACTTCTAATAATTAATCCTACTTATACAGCTCCCATAAGCTACAAATTTTATATCTACCTACCTAAATATTTATATGTATTTGCTATCCAAATAGCAATATCTTTGCAACTTAGATTATAGATAGATTATACAGATTGGATTCTTTATACGAAATATGTCCTGGGCGCCTGTTTGACAACCATCCCTGTTATAAGCTACGAGTCACGAGGTGAATGCGTTATACCTAGGGACTGGAAAATAGTGGTGTTATTTTTTAGGAAATTCGCGTTATTTTTTTGTGAAATTCGCGTTATTTTTGATCAAAAACAGGGAAATTCGCGTTATTTTTCATGATAAACGGGGAGATTCGGTATAATTTTTAGGGTTGATTTGATCAAAATAAAGGTTTATATAATTGCAAAACAAAATATATTACTAATATTTACAATTTATTATATAAACAACATTATGTACCTTCAAAAACAATGAATAAACAAAATCTGAATCAATACGAGTATCTGCAACCGAAGATGGAAGGACCCACCGAAAACGTTTTTGCAATAAAAAATACTGAAGTGGTAGGTAAAAAACAATGTTTTTTAATTTTAGTTTCTTTAAAAAAATGTAGGTAGGTATATTATTTTTTTAAATAATCCTTTTTTACAAAAAAAAAACCATTGATTGAAAAAAGTATTAATATTTCAATGACACTCCGAATACCCTGCAAATATCCTTTTAAAATATTTAATTTTTGTGCATTTAGTGTCTAGATGAGGGTTATCTAATTTTTCAAGGGATGTTGGCTTTTATGAAAGCTTCAAGTTGTGCTCTTGGCTAATCCAGCAACAGCTTCACTCCTTGAAGTATTTTCCTTCATTGATGTCACGATTCAAGTCTGCTTGGATGATCCAGGACAGTTCTGCTTATCATTAATTAAAAAAAAAAATAGATTAGTGAATAGGAATGCAATTCACCAACCTACTCTGCCTGACCAGATACAGGTATTAATATCATTAATTAATAATTCCTTTTTGTTTATTTTAATGAAGAGTTGCAAGGCTTATGTTCATTTGAGATTGGGTTTTTATATTGTAGGTCCACATGCGGCATGTGTTAGCGCGAAATTATACATATCTGCTTGTGGGAATGCATTTAATATAAATCTTAAATGATATATATCTTTGCAGCTTAGATTAGATTAGATTAGATTCATTTATAATTACCCAATTACATCTGTTGAACCAGGGTCAAATTTATGGTCAAATGACCCAGGCGGGGATCAAACCCCGCGTCTAGCGTTCTAGCGTGTTTTTAAACGTTGAAAGATCAGCCCACTTGGCCCTCTCGGTCATAGCACCGACCAATTTTCCTGTACTTTGCACCTTGCAAAGGGTTTTCGCATGATTTTTTCCTTTCCTACAAAATCGTTGCGTTGCAAAAGCGATACATGACAACTTTTTCGCACAATTTCTACCAAAAGTACGAAAATTCGCGATATTTGCGTAAAACCTCAAATTTCGCGTTATTCGCGTAAAAACATCAAAATTCGCGAATAAATTCGTTTTATCGCGATCGCGAAATTTTCCAGTCCCTAGTTATACCTACTATTGAATTGTCTAATAATTACACCGCCTTCCTAACAACTTCACAAATAAACTCTACAGAACTATGTACACAATGTTTTCCGACACTTGGGCTGGAACAAAAATGTTGACTCGAATTCCCAAAAAAAGATCTTGCTTTTACACTGGTTGTCTTTCTGTATAATCTATAATCTAAGTTGCAAAGGTAGATTACATTCAAGATTCATATTAAATGCATTCCCACAAGCAGACACGTATAAGTTCGCGCTTAAACATGGCGCATGTGGACTTACGATATAAAAACCCAAATCTCAAATGAACATAAGCCCTGCAACTCGTACAGACCTACCCTGAAACAGAGGAACGGCAAGGGAAGTGCAAAGAACCATTTTTTTTACAGTATGGGTGGTCAGCCTCATACCAACCTAGAAGTAAACGAATTGTATAATAATAATAGTAGGATGATTTATTTGGTGAGCGCTGTTTTTGTGTGAATCACACCTCAAGAGCCCTCTGCGAGCTTGTTCGTCGCTCGGCAATACTCAAGCAAGACCCATTTCCTGTTAAGTTGGTGACCGGTCATTGATAAAGGTATATGAATTTTTCAAACCGGTGAAGAGCATATTTGAAAATATAAATGGGATAAAATCGTCGGTGTGATTCGAACCCGTTCTCTCAGCATGAAATGCAAGCACTGTACCAACTGAGCTATCGACCGGACGATTGTTAACAATTGAAAAATAAATAAAATCTCCTATCCTTAAAAAATTTCCATTTTTATTGAAGAAAATTTTACTCAAACGCCATGCATTGGTACTTAAAAACGCAACTAAGCTACACATATAGTGTTACTTCTTGCCGCGTTATCCCCGAAGTGGTCGCATATGGCGAGTCTACCTTTTTATTTTTACAGGTAAGGGGGCCGGCCTTACGCCAACCACTTCAGTGAAGGCTTCCCAGCTCCCGGGGGGATGGTACTCATTTCTTGTGAAGGCTGAGTAAACGTTACCGGTTTTTTTTTGCATATTACATTTTTCTTATTTACTAACATAAGACACATTTTGCAAAGTGAAATGATTTAAAGTAGTCAAATTAAATTTATGTGACTTTTTCCCAGAGTATCTTTCTTTTAATTTCCTGATCTCATTAAGAAAGGAAGTTATAAATTAATAATTAATTGACTAATAACGTTTTAATCACGACAATCTTGCAGCAACTATTTTAAATGAAGTATGAAATGACAAGTGAATAACCTACTTATATGTTTTCACAAAAAAGAGAAATGTCTTCATAATATCGTGTAGAACTAGTGAGCGCAAACGCAAAACGCAACTAAGCTGTAACAACAACAACAAAAACAAACTAAGCAAACACATGTGACGAATGGAACCAATTTATTTTCACATTTAAAGGGGGGGGCTTCATAACAACCACTTCGCATAAAGTGACGGTTTCCCTGCTCCCGAAGAAGCAAGCTGTCACTTCTTTTTTATTGTTGTAAAAATGCATTCGTGAATAGGCATTCAATTCATGAACCAATTTTTTCTTGGCCGGTATTTATATTATCGATCAATAATTACTTAATGACGTCTATTAACTCAGGGTCAAAGAGATTGGCGGGTCTCAAACCAGCGTTGTTTTCTTTCAAACACGCTAGCGGCTTGTCAAAGTCACTATTTTGACCAGCTTGGCCATAGTGCCGACATTTTTTTTGTTATTTTTTAAAACTCCAGGGACGGTATAGACGAAATAATCATTTTTTATATCTTTAATTGGGATCGAACTAAAGCCCTTTTGCATTGAATGCAAGTGCTCTACCAACTGAACTATCGACACTTTACCTGTCGATACTAATATATTGAGCTACTGGACACTAAATATTTTTAAATTAATTTCGTAAAGTAGTTTGCGATCCGGCGTTGCAGATTCGAATCTGAAGATTGAGTGGACAATAAGTCTTGCAGATATAATTGATGAGTATAATTAATTTTCAATTAATTATACTAACCTGTTTCTTGAAGAGGCGGAAATAAATTGAGCTGTCTCGAAAATAACATATAAATGACACATGCAACTTTTTTCGTAAAATATGGTGTTCAAAAATAAATACCTAATAATATAACTTGTCTTGGTGGTAAAAAAAAAGGAGGTAGGTACTGTAACGAGATGAGTTTGTTTGTTTGGTAGAATGGAACATTGTATTTAAATTTGAATGGAAAAAGGAAAACAAAAGAATGCAGAAAGAGGGAAGAAGCTTGCCTGGCGTGAGAGCCACAAGCATGTGTAATTAAGAATAATTAATATTATTGTGCTGTGGTTTATTGTGTATACATTGTGAAAGGAATAAAAGTAAACATATTAAAGTGGCTGTTACATTATTAATTGTGTCAATCAGCAGGACAGAGGAAAAACCCTCACAGTACTATAAGGCTAAAAACGAACACCTAGGATTTTTGTTGTTTTTTTTTTAAATCTGATAAAATCACAGAAAATGACGGTTGCTGTGTTTCCATGCATTTGTTTCCTTTTTTCTCCTATCTAAATCCTAGTTTGCCTCCTTTGATTCTAAATGACTGAAATGACTGTTCGATTACCTTAATTGTACGCCATGAACCAATTTAGTACCTACAGATATTAGAGAGATGCTAGATTGTAAAATAAGTTGCAAACCATAAATGGATGTATGTAAGTAGATTAACATTTGGAAAATTACCGTATTTCTAAATCATGACATAATCCAGTGATTGTAAATCTTTATTCGGTACATAAGTTTTTAAATTTTACTGGTTCAAGTAGCGCTTTCAACGCAAAAAAATGTTCATAAAAAGATGAAACCAAAAATAATTTACAAACTTCCTCAGATAAAATGGTGGAAGAAATTTCTGAAAACCACGCAAAAAGACAAATAGTTAGAAAAAATTATAATAAACGTTGGCTTTGGAAAAAAGAAAACCTTTGTGAGTGAGATCGGTTTTGGTATGCCAGTAAGAAACATGAAAGTAAAAAATGTAGGGTTTTTTAACAGTTACATATACAGTTGGTATGAGGCTGACCACTCATACTGTAAAAAATGGTTCACTTTGCCAATATCAACCCTGTGTCAGTAAAGGTCGGCAAAAGTTGTAGAGTTTATGTTTATTTGAGGTTTGGATTTTATTTCTAAGTACACATTCAACATTTGTATCGCGAACTGCACGTGTTTGTTTGTGGGCTTGCATTTGAGAGCCTTCTAAATCTAAATCTAAATCTAAGCTGCAAAGATATGTATCATTTAAGATTAATATTAAATGCATTCCCACAAGCAGACACGCATAATTTCGCGCTCACACATGCCGCATGTGGACCTACAAAATAAAAAACCCAATCTCAAATGAACATAAGCCCTGCAACTCTTGCCGACCTTCCCTGAAACAGGGGTGACATTGGCAAAGTGAACCATTTTTAATAGTATGGGTGGTCAACCTCATACCAACCTATCAGTCAAGGAATTTAATTTATAAGTTAATATATATTAATAATGTTAATATATCTCTGCAACTTAGATTATAGATAGATTTTAGACATATTGGAAGACGTAATTTAAACCCATCAAAAGTCACAGTTAACCAAAAGCATAAAATTTCAATATAATCATCGCAAAATTGATTCTCATTTTTTTTCGGCGAACAAACGTTACACTTGTATGGGGCTACAGTCCTCAGTTACCAATCACAAAATACTTGTCGGCCTTTTTCCTAGCAACTGGACGGCGTGACATCACAATTTTATCTATGTGTACTTCAAAGAAGAACTCTCAAATATCAAAGTTATTTTTAAATGATTCGAGATTCAACTGAGTAGAAAATCGCCACACCTGCATCATATTTCCCAGGTACTTTTACGTATTATTTTTGTGAGGTGGGCGACGAGCACGGTCAGAAGTTACAACAGGCAATCATTAAAACAGTTGACCTCCACCGCAGTGGCGGAGATCACGTACTGACGCGATACGGATCTAGGGAATCTGGCGCCGTAGGCTCGAGCCCAGAAATTTTGGGCAAATACTTCCGTTCGTTATAATTTTCACATAATAATAGACGTGACGTGACAAAGCTTCACATATAGTGCAACATCTCACCGCGTTCTCCCCGAAGGGGTCGCATGTGGCTAGTGGAGCCTATTTATTTTTTACAGATACATAAGGCCGGGTTTCTAGGGAAAACGCAATCAGGGAATTTAAATGATGATGATGAGGATGCAGCATCCATTCTTCCGGGCTTGTAGACCACGGTCCAGTATTTCTTCTCAAAAAGCTGTTTTTTTTTCTTTTTAGAAGGCTGCTACGTTTCGTTAGTGAACTTGTGACTGATCGCTTTGTTGAGAGCATGCAGTATTTAAAGTAAAAAGCAGCCTTTTGAGAAGAAATACTGGACCATGGTCTACAAGCCCGGAAGAATGGATGCTGCATCCTCATCATCATCATCTGCAGCTGGCCATGAAAGCCTAAAAACAATTTTAAAGAATTTAAAGTTTTGTTATAGGTTAGTGAAGAGCGTAGTTCTAAAATAAGTGTAACGTTTGCCCACAAAGAAAAACGTACTAAATTCAAGTTTTTGCTGAGACCATTGTTCCAATTTTCTAACTAAATTGACGCCACATGCCAATAATGCATAAAATGAAGCTTTCAGGAAATTGCTACGATTAATTGCACCGAAGGTATTTTTTTTTGTATACTATGAGGTCCGCACATTAATGGACACAAATCCATGGCTCAGCCGCCACCTAAGGTGAATTTTCTACACAAAAAAATATTATCCATTGAGCAGCTACAGGTCAAACTTATTGTGAATAACCCTGCAAGTTTTTTTATTTTGCTTCAAAGTTTCAACAACATTGCAATTTTCTTAGTCGAGGTAAATTAAAAGTCTATGACCTCCTGAAGCCGGGCCTGAGAAGCATACAAAAAATTGTATATGCTTAGCATGTGTTCGAATCTGTGCTATGGCAGGATGATGAAAAAAATCATTGAATTAATGTTCACCCAACCATAAATGGCCTTTTTTTAACCTCTAAGGTAGTATGGCCGTACCCGTACGGCGGTAAATGTCATTGCAAATCGAAGTATGGCCGTACCGGTACGGTTGTGGTCATACAGGCTTTATTCATAAGTAAACGTCAGAAATGGATTAACCAACGGCATCTAGCGGCTTTCCCCCATAATATTTTAAAAACTAAACGCAGTTAGCGGTATTATCGACTTTACAAAAGCGATTTCAAAGTATGTGTGACGTCACAATCATCTTTCGTGGTGTTCGAAACCAGTTTGAACACGTGCGCGCTTGTCATCACGTATACGTATATTTCTCCCGCGAAAATTGCATTTTTATATAGTTTTTCTTATGTAAATTGTTTGGTGATCACTTTTTGAAAGTTTTTGAACACGGTTTAATTTAAAAAAACATATTTTGTTTGGTGTTTTTGTGTTTTATTGACAATATTTTTATTCTTTGCATACCTTTATTTACGTACTATTTGATAGCGAAAGCCCGTTCGTAACTTTGTGTTGTGGAATTTTTGTGTTGTAATTTTTCTTTTATAAATTATCTGTCCCTCAATTTACGATCATGTCGCATAGGGAAAGTGAAAAGGACATCTTCGATGCTTTGGTTGAAAGCAAAGATGAAAAGTTATACGAAAATATCGACGATTTACCTATTGAGTCTGATAGTTCTTCTGATGAATCTTCATCGTCAGAGGTAGAAGATGACCCTGAGCCGTCTACATCTAAACGTAGAAGACAAGAAGCGCGTAAACCGAATGCATCAGGAGGAAGAAGGGTTGAGGGTGTGCCACTACGACTAACGGAAAGGCACTTCCCCTTCCCTGTTCCCCGAACACAGGCACAAGGAAGCAGGACCCAAAGAAAGTGTCACGTGTGCAGTCATACAACTGTACGACCAAAGTGTCGAAAAGACACAAAATTCATGTGTGAAGTGTGCAACGTCGCTTTGTGTATACATCCATGTTTCAAAGCCTACCACACTAAAAAACATTATTAGTCATGTTTTGTGTTTCATCTATGTATTTATATGTATTTTTAATTATTTTGTAAGTGTAAGTTTTCAATTACTTTTAGTGAAGTGAAGATTATTTTACTAGTGTACGAATATTTTGACACCGCAACCAATAGTTGACGACACCTGAAATAAACATAGGATTTTTCAATAAAAACTTTGAAAAATGGTAAGTTTTAATTTTTTTTTCTTTGAAAAATGGGAAGTTTTATTTTTGATTATTATGTTGAAGTCGTTAAACATAATACTTTTTTATTTTAACCCTTTATATAAAAACTCACTCCGTATAGATATTTACATCATACCAAAACTCACTACCTTAGAGGTTAATAAAAATTACACGCAAATTTCTATCACCGCTCTACCATGTAGCTGTTTACAAAAAATGTGATTCGTTGCTTGCCATTTTTGACAAACACAAATTATTTTGCATTCGTTCCCATTTTTTTTTAACAAATCTCAGCTAATCAATGTGTAAACATACATACATATACAATGCTGGCTTTTGAAAATATAAATGCACTTTCATGCTATAAGAATATAAAGGGAAACATACATAAATATTTATATGTACAAAAAGAACACTGTAAAAAAACCCCTTCGCGTGACCAGACTGGAAAAATATTTATGATTATTATTATTATTATCGAAGGCACTTTAATAATTTGTAATTTTTGTGTTGCCCTGTTCTCCCTATAAAGACAAAAATATGGTAGAATAAAAAATTTAACCTTTATACATATTTGAGAAATTGTCCCTGTTTCAGGGAATGTCGGCAAGAGTTGCAGGGCTTATGTTCATTTGAGGTTTGGATTTTATTTGTAAGTACACAATCAGCATTTGTAAGCGCGAACTACACGTGTTTGTTTGTGGGCATACATCTGAGAGCTTTGAATGAATGTATCCTTGCAACTTAGATTATAGATTATAGATTATAGTTAATTCATTTGTTTGAAAATCATGGTAGACAAAATTTACTTATGCAATTTTAAATCTAGAATGCATTTTTACCCTTTTTTCATCTCCATAGATTTCCTTGACTTATATGTTGGTCACTCCTGTTTCAGGAAAGATCGGAAAGAGTGGTAGGGTTTATTTTCATTTGAAATTAAGTTTTTATGTTGAAAGTCCACATGCGGCGTGTGTAAGCGCGCACTTGTACGTGTCAGCTTATGGGAATGCATTTAATATGAATCTTATATGTAATAGATCTTTGCAACTTAGATTATAGATTGACGATAGATTACTCTATAGCAGTGGCGAAGGGTGCCATACAAGCCGATTCCCATCGGTTTTCCGTTTAAAATGAGGTAAAAATGATAATAAAGTAGACTGCATGGTTTCAATGGGGGAAAAATACGTATTGTTTCTTTCGTTTTAAATGTATTTTTTACTTTGTGCCTATATTTTTTTACTACTTTGTTACATCATTTAAAAAGGGAAGCCGATGGGAACCGGCTTGTATGGCACCCTTCACCACTGCTCTATAGATATCTACACAGATTACTCTAAAGATGTCCGGAATTATTTATTCAACAAGATTATAGATTAGTTTTAATCATGATTCGCGAGTCATAATGAAAAATTATTTCCTTATTACTTTAGCATAAATTTTACGAATCAAATATTTAAATATAAATTCATTGAACCAACAGTGTTTTTGTACACTTTCTATTTGACTGTTTTTTTTTAACTATCTAGTTTTATTTCGACTGAGGTAAACCGCATCCTATTCTCTTACTGCTATTTATTTTACATCGAAATATCGGTACAATAATATTGTATTTACTTGCTTACATTCAAAATATTTAAATTTTCAGACTATTAAATAATTTCCCTAAAATTGTGTACAATATTTTTTTTTTTGCCGCAAATAATTTACAATTTTAGTGAGTAAATCAGAAAGGTTATTTTAAAGAAAATTTATAAAATTCACACGGTATAGAGTGAGTATAAGAGATGGAAATGTATGAAAAGGGTGATGGATATGAATGAATCGAGAGGAATACAAAGCTTGGAATAGTGGAGGCTTTGGCTACCCATAAAAGAAAGGCGACATAGTTAAAGCTACAGATGTAACTACAGGTAAACATTTCCTAATGGATACAGTAAGATAATAATACAACTCTCAGCTATGCGTCGCACACAAAATGGATTCCTCATTCCTCATTGACTAAATGGCGGTTGATCTCTAATGTTGGCGGCTAGGGTTTATTAAATTGGAATTTTAATTTGTTTTCTGTTTTAGTTTTGATATCCATAGATATTATTATTTATTGATTTATAAAATTTAATTTGTCGTGTATGTTCCTTGACTTCTATAGGTTGGTATGCGGCTGACCACCCATGCTGTAAAAATGGTTCACTTTGCCAATGTCACCCCTTTTTCAGGGAAGGACGGCAAGAGTTGCAGGGTGTATGTCCATTTGAGATTTGGTTTTTATGTTGCAGGTTCACATGAGGCATGTGCAAGCGCGAACTTGTACGTGTCTGGTTGTGGGAATGCATGCAATGTGAATCTCCAATGTCACATATCTTTGCAACTTAGATTAGATTGACGATTTTTTTCTATGTTATTGTTGAATAGTTGACATTTATGCTAAATACAGTACGTAGCGTATTAGTGTATTTTCAAACTACCTAGTACCTACGTAATATTTATTGCAGTTACGTAGGTACTCTGTTTCCCTGGCTCGGCCAAGTGACATTACATTTTTTTCCACCGTTTATATGTGCCGAGTCCATTACATATTTTTATGAATGATTGTTATTCATACTCATGAACATTGAATTGCATTTACAATTCTCAGATATTCGCTAAACAGTTGTATTAACATATTTTAACAAGCCTCGGAAGATTTTCAGTAAGCAGATACATTTATCTCTAAATGACTTAACACGTAAAATACATGAGAGCATAATATTGTAATGATGGAGTAACCGTTCTAATTGCTGGTATTTATTTTGATCATATAAGTATAAAGTATCACGTTTACTCTCAAAAATAGCGTATCACTAAAAATGCACGTAAACTAAAACACTCGCGAGATGTGATGTATAAGTTTCCATACATTCTTTGGTAAAATCTAAACGTAAAGGAAAACTTGTAGGTACTCTAAACCATACGTTTTTACCTAATAATAATGATTTTAGAATTTATTTAGTGAGCGCTGTTTTTGTGTGAATCACACCTCAAGAGCTCTCTACGAGCTTGGTCGTAGCTATTAAAAGCGCCAATTGCTGTAAGGATGCCTGACCTGCGTGCATGACCTTTGGTGACCACTTTATGGTAAAAGTATATGAATTTTTCAACGCACCGAACAGGATGGGTTAGTCCGGTCGATAGCTCAGTTGGTAAAGTGCTTGCATTCTATGCCGAGAGCTCGGGTTCGAATCCCACCGATAGTGTCAGAAATGATTTCCCGTTTCGGTGTTTATTTCAAACCCGAAATTTAAATACCAGCAATATTTACGCAGCCTTCACAATAAATAAGTTACCATAAGTAACCCCCACTTCAACTGAAGTGGTTGGCGTAAGGCACCCCCCTTCCCTGTAAAAATAAATAGGTTCCACTCGCCACATGCGACCCCTTCGGAGAGAATGCGACAACAAGTTACACTACATGTGTAACTTAGTCACGTTACACAGTCGAGGGGAGCTTCGCAATGTTTCCTGCTCATTGTACTATTTTCTTGAGGTAATTTTCGCTTAGGAACGACATGTTTTAATACAAAACTGACTCGTGCTAAGTTAGTTAGCGTCTGATTAGCATTATCTGGCAATGTTGACCAACATAATCAACGTGAACCATTTCAGCAATTCATACATACGAGTATGTGTACTCTTAATAATATATATCCCCTTCTCTACTTAATAACACAGGTAGGTAATGTATGTGAAAGACCAATACAGTCAAATAGGCTAATATTTGAAATCATTTACTTGACTTATGGGTTGATATGAGGCTGTCCACTCATACTATAAATTGATTTACACATTGATCACTGTCACCAGAGTCCGGTCGATAGCTAAGTTGGTAGAGTGCTCGTATTCCATGCCGAGAGTTCGGGTTCGAATGCCACCGAGGGTGTTGGAAATGATTTCCCGTTTCGGTGTTTATTTCAAACTAAAAAAAATGCCGGCTAGTTTTACTCAGACATCACAAGAAATGAGTACCAGACCCCTCGGGAGCTGGGAAACGCTCATTTCAACTGATGTTGTTGGTGTTAGGCCGGCTTTTTATCTGTAAAAATAAAAACGGTTCCATTTCCCACATGCGAAACCCTTCGGGGATAGCGTGGTAAGAAGTTACGCTATGTGTGTAGCTTAGTTGCGTTTTTCTTTGCTTTACCCTTGTTGCTGGGATAGGCGGGGAGAGTTGCAGGGCTTGCGTTCATTTCAGACTTGGATTTTATTTTGCCCGTACACTTGCAGCATGTGTAAGAGCGAACTTACGAGTGTTTGCCCGTGGACGTGCGTAACATATAAATCTTTATGTGGATTATAAATTTTATCTTGAATAAATAAATGATTTTTAATAGTCAGCAAAAACAAATACATAATAAGTACGTACATATGTAATCGTTGTCAATTTCTTGAATACGTTTTTTTTTACTTACATACAAAAAAACTGATTTTTGCGGAACGACAAGGAAATTTACGGAATTATTTTGTTTCTAATAAGAAACTTCCGTTAGATGTTTTACATAAAATTATGTTTTATTCAAAAGATTCTGCAAAACCTGATTTGTCTTCATAAAAAAATTGGGATGCTGCATCATGCTTTTAATTATTAAGATTCGTTCTCTTTATGATATTTCAACCACAACGAAAATACCAGCTAGGTATACTCAGCCTTCACAAGAAATAAAAACCAGCCCCCTTTAGAACTGGGAAAACCCTCACTTTAAGCTAAGGGGTTGGCGTAATACCGACCTCGTGAACTGCAAAAATAAATTGGTTTTACATGCCAGATGTGACCCCTGGATGGACAACAATACAGGAAGGAATTACACTATAGGAGCAGCTTTATACTTACTTGTTTTATGGCTGTTATGTATTTAAAAAGTTGCTCCGATCATTTTCCTTGTATCCTTCACCAAGTACTGATGATTTATTATATTTATGTGATAAATTATACTTTTCAGGGTGAAATCGCTGCGTCACAATGGGAGGTATTTTCAGCCGACACAACACGCAGAAAGGAAAAAAACTCTTCAACTTTCGGGTGAGTTCAACATGGTCATTCTATAAAAATAAAAAAAACTGCGATCCTCATTTTATAGATTTATATCATTCGCTCTTTGCCTTCATTATTTAAGATTGTTGTTATGTTCACCGACATCAAATTGTCTTCTCGTTCCGTTTTCGTTACGAAATCATTGCAATGTTTTGAATCGTTTTTCTGATTGCTGTTAATCATAAATCAAACATATATTGCAAGCGTTTTTGATAATAAAGTATAGCTTATTTGCTATTTAAAGTATTTTGTTTGATTTTCAGATCTGTCCCGGAGAAGTTCATGAAGTGCATCCAAAGAAACCGCCGTAAGATGAAAACATTATCTTTATTCCTTTTACTTGTCAACTTTTGCTAGCGAATAAACATTTTCATGGCTTATAATGGATTGCAGATCGATGTAAGATATTCGAATTAACAATATCTAAAACATTTTGAGAAACGAAAGAATAAATTTTATGAATCGAAAAATATTTTTGATAATCCAAATTAAGTTTTGATTTTGTTTTATCGTGGATACTAATTAACTTTTTTTTTATTGCAGGAGAAGTCAAACAATACATCATGTCGTGAATCCTTCAGAGTGGACTAATGTTACTCTCCAAGTGCCAGACAGTACTGACTCTAGCAACACAAACGTGTACGACAGACTCGACAAAACACCGATCCCGCCTCCCCGGAAGAACAAAGCCAGGAGACAAAACACAAATAGCATGGTAGAGTCAACCATACACAAAACCAAAACTGCAGGATCTCACGAACAATATTCTAATAACAATAACTCAGTACCCGTGGAAGAGCCCATCATCGTCCCACAAAAAGTTCCGATACACATTTGTGACGGCACTCACCATCACGCAGCAAACTTTGTTCATGAAATCCCAGCTAAACCAACAATAAACACGCACATTGTAGAAGAAACTGTTGAAAGAATCTACTCTAAACCAAGACCAAAACATTCATCTACTGTATCTCTACCAAACTACCAAGAATTGTCTACTAAAAACAAGATAAAGTATGGAAACGACTTAAAATCAATCGATTCTTCAAAGAAACCAAAACGGCATATCTCTGTAATGTCTCTGCCCTCAGAAAGTAAAGTCGAACTATCAGAAACCACAACTGCACGCTTGGAGAATTACATCACCCGGTGTAGAAGTTTTGGCTCTCTGCCACCTCAAGAGCTAATCGAAAAGTTAAAAAATCAAGATTACAGCAGTGACAGTGAAGACTCATGGGATGGAATGGATGACTGGGAAATACAAACGAAAGATGGAAACGTGAAGCATGCACCACCACTGGAACCACGCAGTCGCATCACTGCGCCTCTGAGCAACATTACGCATGAACCAGACTTACGTCTACCCACTACTATAGAAGAAGTAGAGGAAACTCCCCGTCGGCCATCCAGCTCTCTAGCGAGTGTAATAAAGAACGACGGACGACGTGACAGCATCGATGATTTCTTCGACGCCAAAGCTCTTAACCCATTTCATTCAAATGAAGACGATGACGAACCTCCAGTCAACTACTTGGGAAGAAGAGGCTCCGATTCGTTTTTCGACTGCAATTCATCAAAGCACTACTCAGACAAAGGCCCGATTTTGAACTCAGACGCGTTCTTCACCAATTCCATGCTGCAGAGTGAGTCTACTTTGATGGCACCAAATAATATTAATTTACGACGAAAATCTGCTGGACCGACTCTTCACCGCATCGATTCACAAGATTCTGAGGGGGACAATGAATCCTCATATGAAAAAGTTACCAAGCGTGATGTTCCAAAGGCAAACTCAAGTAATAATCATTCAACTGATGATACATTCCAAGCTAAAGACAATGGGGCAGATGGAGTTAAAGATAAAATACCAGTCCCAGTTGTTCCGAGGAGGAAATCCGGTGTAGTGGAGCATTCAAGTCTTTTGAAATTCTTGCAAGAAAACTCGGTGGAAAACAATAAAACACCAGAAAATAAGGAAAATGATTACTCATCACAAGATGTCATTGAAGAATTTGAAGTGCCTGAACCTTTGAGATCTGCTATAAAAGATGTAGAAAATAAAATTAAAAATATTGATTCACAAAAAGGGTCTAAACAGTAAGCATTGAGAAGTTATTATAATTATTAGATGAACCTACTAAGCGTTTGTTAGTGCCATCCTAGAGTGGTAGCATGTGTTTTAACGTTTTTATTATTTACTTAAATAGGAAGTTTCATGAAAATAATGTAGATATTATTAATTATGTTATAGTGTTATCGTAAGCTTAGGAAGTAAATAAATAATTTATTTTAATAATTAAGAACTCTTTGATTACAACCCAATTCATAAAGCAATTTATGTTGTTGTGTGAAAACATCTACAATTTCTTTAAAATGAAATTATTTTTTTCTAAAACGTAGTTTAATTTTCACAATAATATTTTATATCTCGAGCACTTTCGACCTTCAATACTCAGGTCATCTAATCTAATCTAATCTAATCTAAGTTGCAAAGATATGTTACATTGGAGATTCACATTACATGCATTCCCACAACCATGACACGTACAAGTTCGCGCTTGCACGTGCCTCATGTGAGCCTACAACATAAAAACCAATCTCAAACGGAAATACACCCTGCAACTCTTGCCGTCCTTCCCTGTAACAGGGGTGACATTGGCAAAGTGAACCATTTTTTTACAGCATGGGTGGTCAGCCGCATACCAACCTATAAGTCAAGGAACATACACGACAAATTACATTTTTTTAAATCAGTAAATAATAATATACATGGACATCAAAAACTTAAAACATAAAACAAATTTCATTTTAATAAACCCTAGCCGCCAACCTTACAGATCAACTGCCATTTCTTTCTGTCCTTACATACTTCTTTCATTTCCTCCAGAGTCATAACCTTCTTCATGCAAGCTCTTCTTTTATTATGACTCTGGATATTCCATTCGTTCGCAATTTCGGATATTTGGTCCATCCATACCTTTCTCGGTCTTCCTCTACCACGACATCCATCTATTCTACCAACATATACTTTCTTCGTCAGTCTTTCCTCATTCATTCTCTCCATATGCCCAAACCATCTTAACAAACTTCTTTTAATCTTCACTTTCACACTTTCTCTTGCACCACATTCTTCTCTTACAAAATCATTCCTCACCCTGTCACTCCGTTTTTTTCCCTTATTCCATTATCAATATTATTGTGAAAATTAAACTACGTTTTAGAAAAAAAGAATTTTATTTTTAAATAAAATGAATTTTCACCGTGTGAATACACAAACCCTACAAAATCTAATCTACAATTTCATTTATTGTGATTTAAAAATACAGGAAGGTAAGCTAATCAAATGCAGGCCCTTGTAACTTGATATAGAGGGTTAAGCATGTCCTTCAAATTTAAAGATCAGGATACCTCTAGCATAAATCGTATCTTAGTGCTTGTTTATCTTATGTCCATGTTAGCACTTAGCAATGTTTGTATGTGTACTGAACTAATGTGTCTTGTGAAAACTGGATTTTTTTTTAATATTTAAAACAACTCTCACATAATCGTGTTCTACGTTTTTTTCTTAGCTCAGATTGTGTATTATTTCTTAAGAATAATAATTAATAAAAGGTCTTCTTTGAATCAAATGGTAGATAAGCCAAACAAGCACTGGGGGGACAAAAATGCCCTATTTACCATCACAAATACATAATATCACGACAACAACCACTTCCTTTAATTGATAATCAATGCCTCACTTTTCCAAAATATTTTATTTTTTTATTTTTTAAGACCTCTAAATCCAAGGTAGGTACATTCATAATTAGGTACGTACTAGCACAGCTTTCTAAGATAAATTAATATCAATAATTTATTTAGTTTTAAGGATTTAAATCAAACACTGTTCTATATTTTCACTTTTATAATTTTTATTTTTAAATTTTACTTACGTTTTCGATCTTAGATCATCGTTTTTGTCAACAAAAAGTTTTAAAAAAAAATGGACTTTTGTTTTAAAATTTTTGTATACCTGATCGAAAACGTTAGTAAAATTTAAAAAAAAATGTGAAAGTGAAAATATAGAACAGTGTTTGATTTAAATTCTTAAAACTAAATAAATTATTGAATATGAATTTTCACAGTGTTAATACACAACGCATACAAAATAAATTAATATCTGTTCTTTTGGAAATCGAAAAAACTCCATATTGTTGCCTACCCACGGCTGAATTGCTGTGCACGTCTCTGATGTATAATATTAACACCAATAACCTTTAATGTTTGATAAATGGGTTATATTATACTATATTATGTATTTGTATGTATGCCATGCTGGCGCGTATATGTCCTTAATTGACTGTCATGAGAGTATTCATAAATTTACATAATTATAATAAAATGTCTCAAAATATGCATGTAAGTATTGAGTACCATGGTCCAATGTACAGAATGGGCTAATTATACCATAGCCATTTAAATATGAATCGTTTATTTATGATCTGTATAGAAAAAATGTGTTTTAGCAAAAAATGAGTGGCCACCCCTAGCGGAATAGCGACGGAGTTACAGTTACAGTATCAATTGTTTTCTATATGTTCAATCTTATTGGTTAAAAAATGGTAAATAGAAAAAAATAAAATGAGACTTGCTTTTATTTTAAGTTACTTTAAACATTATTTTTAATTATTAAAACACAATCTCAGAATCTCTTAATCAAACAATGGACTCGACACAAATTCTAATTACATTTTTTTTCTCGGCGAACAAACATCACCAAAGGACTAGAACCCTTTACAGCCTGTAACAAAATATTAGTATGCCTTTTTCCTAGCAACCTGACCTAGAAACGTCACATTTTTTGTCCATGGAATTTCTGACGTGTCCATATTACTTACTGTATTGCTGCTGTTGAAGAATCGCAAAAATGTTCTTTAATTTTTAGGTTAAGTATGTGTTTAATTTCGCTGTTATTTTTTGTGCATTTATTTTTTTAATACTTTGCAATGCATGTATATATATTGACCCCATGAACTGTGCTAAGAATAAAACACACTCATTCAGAAAATATTTGACTACCTACCTATGTAGGTTACTTTACTTTATACATCCAAGACTGGTTTAAGTGTAGGTACCTAGTATCTCACTTGATTAAAGAATTTATTTATATTTTTACTTGATTAATAGTTTGGTATGAGGCTGACCCGCCATGCTGTAAAAACCTGGTTCACTTTTGCATATGCCTCCTGGTTTCAGGGAAAGGCGGCTGTAGTTGCAAAGTTTATGCTCATGTGAGATTTGTTTAATTTTGTATGCACACATGCAGCATGTGTAAGCGCAAATTTAGACCTGCCTGCTTGTGGGCATGCATTAAATATAAGTCATATCTTTGCAACTTAGATCATACATAATTCAGTGAAAGTTGCATTTTTATTAAAACATTTATTTATATAATAGATGCATTTTTTATGTATAACATTTTAATGTAAGATATTAAACATAATAAGATGAAAATATCTTTTAAATTTTCTTTTTGATTGCAATTAAATGTTTTATTGCTGAAAATGTTGTATTTAGTACTTCTTAAGGCTTGCTTGTTATTATTTTCGTTATATTAATTTAATAAATGTCCTACTTAATTATTTGCTTTTTATTTTCTTTATATATTTGCATGCACAAAAATATTCCGCGCGTTAGTGAAAAAATCCAATGGTTTTTAATACTTCTTGCTCGAGTAGTAACTGAGAAAATAAATATGTTTCTTTCGCCACATCCAACTTCTTGAGAGAAAACGCAGCAAGAAATTATGTGCAGCTTAGTTATTCCTTGACTTATAGGTTGGTATGAGGCTGACCACCCATACTGTAAAAAATGGTTCACTTTGCCAATGTCACCCCTGTTTCAGGGAAGGTCGGCAAAAGTTGTGGGGCTTATGTTCATTTGAGGTTTGGATTTTATTTGTAAGTACACATTCAGCATTTGTAAGCGCGAACTACACTTGTTGGTTTGTGGGCATACATCTGAGAGCTTTAAATGAATATATCATTGCAACTTAGATTATAGATTATATAGTGTCATACCGTAAAAAATAATACTTTGTTACATACAGCAAAAAAAAAAATCCATGTCTCAATCGCCACCTAATCTTAATTTAAAAAAAGCGATGATCCATAGAGCAGCTATGGATCAAATGTGTTGTGAATAACCCTGTATGAATTCAAATTGTACTTTAAATTAAAATAAAAAACAAATAAACAATTAAATTTCAGTTCTATGCTTTATTCAGACATTAAAATTATTAAATCACAAATGAAATTCAACAATATTTAAACATATGAAAATTATTTACTATCGATGTATTGAAGAATTATGAATGGTGATTGCAATGCTGAAATTCAATTCTCAACTAGGACAAATGTTATAGGACATAATTACTTACATTGACTATTCTGGGTAATTTAAAGAGCTTGATAAATCATTGAAAAAATGTAACAGTCAGTTAGCAGGACTACAGAATATAATAAAAATATTTAGTGTTAAAAATAATAACTATAGAGCTGTGATGAGTCAGATATGACTTCAATGAAACATTGAGAAATGCTTTCTTCTTTACAACATGGATCGTAAAATTTGTTTTTCAATTCTATATTAGAATGATAATTTCTAAACTAAGATGAGAATACTGTCATAGAAAAATAAAAATGAAAATGAAGGATATCAGAACAAAATATATACATATTGACTTGAGTTGTGGCTTTTAAATACAATAATATTGTTAAACTTCAATATTCAGGTGAGTCTAATTGGACTTAATTTCTATAAGGCACTCATATTATCAGTTTAAAGAAAATATTAATTTACTAATTTTCATTTAAGAACATGCCAAAGTCAAAAATTATACTATTTGCTTGCGAAAATTGTACATAACGTGCCATTAAAACATACACAAATACTTTCATCTGATCATTCTGGTTACATCTTAGGCCCGGTGCTTTCAACGTTAGCATAGCGACTTTATACTGAATGAAAAAATGCACTTATCTCAATCGTGTGGGTAGTTTTTTTGTATCAGTTTAAAGTCGCATGAGCTTACGTTGAAAATACTGGGCCTTAGAGTTAAAATGAAATGATGGATCATACAAATGAAAGATTCCTTATATTTTTTTATTCCTTTTAAAATAAAATACATTTAAGTACATGAACATACAGCTTCTATGTTGAGAAGCATAGTTTCTTGCTTGGGGTAATTCCAAAATATAGATGGAAGGTATCAATTCAGATGCAGCCAAGGCAGACATACATAGCTGGAGAGCAAAGGCAATGGACAGGCGAGAGTGGAGGAGAATCCTGGATTCAGCCAAGACCCACCCAGGGCTATCCAGCTAGCAATGATGATGATGAAAATACCAAATGCCTAGAGAAAATTGTTGTATATTTTTTCAATTAAATTAAAAATTACGAATTTACTTAATGAAAATTTTCAGAGTCACAAAATGCCAACTGCACAGGGCACATTTCTTACTGTATGAGTGGTCAGTCTCATACCAACCTATAAGTCAAGGAAGTTCAAGGGAGACTCATCACAAATTTGAGTTAAGGTTTTTTTTTCTCTGCGTGAAAAACTTCACTATTCTAAACAATGAGATGATCCTTAGCAAACCTGTAAACTGTAACTGTAACCACACAAAACTGTAACTGTAACCACGCAAAACTGTAACTGTAACTGCAACCAAAGACAAATATTTTGTTTGCTTTTTCCCTAACAACCCAGTTGTTTGATGTTACATTTTTTTTTGCCTATGGCATTTGTTCGGATCCCATTCCTTGATTTAAGTAGAAATTATATCTTATACAAAATTTCATTGAACTTCACAATCGAGGAAGTTCTCAATGAGATACAGAGAGCAAAAAGAAAATGACGCTAATGGTCTTGATTGCTAGATAAACTAATTGAAAGTAAGAAAAACACTACATACATAAAATCATAACAGTTGCATACCACATTATCAACTCGAATGTATAAGTTTTAACCCAAATTTTCAGTCCATTTTACCATGTAACTACTTGTGAACTAAAATTTATTGTTTTGATCAAAAAAATAAACATAAATCATTTAAGTACCTTAATTAAACTTAATGCGCAACTAAAATGCAATATTATCATAATCACAACAGCATGATAGATGTGCAATAAAACAATGCATTGAAATCACATGGTAACACCATTACAACATATCACGAAAAGTTAAAATATAGTAATCAATCTTCTTAAACGCACTATATAATGCTATTTTTTTTCTTTGGGCTTCTATCTAGATATGTTTATTTTAAAAATACTTACATATCAAATGAAGAGCACTTAATTTATTCTTAATATTAAAAATGGTAACAGTAAAAACACAGATACAATTATTAAAGTACTGTGGACACAAGAGTGCTCTGCAAATTTTCAGTTTTATTAAATGATGAAAATGAGGTTCATCGAGCGAGGACACAAGTTCAGTTGACTAAATAAAGATAAAAAATAAAACAACTTATTAAGTTCCATGAGCGGTTTCACAAACTTCTGTTGCATCCTTAGGTGGCTAAATAATTACTAGAATCAATGGTTGAGACTGTAATTGTGTGAGGGTATGAGCGAAGTAGGAGATGCAGGACGGCCATGTGTCGAGTTATCATCGAGTATCATCTAGGTTGTTTCTTAGGAATGCTTCCTCAGAAATATGGTCAACAAATTTGTTTTATTTTTTTTCTTTTAAGATAACTTTTTGCAAAGAAAATGCCTCTACTCACAATAATATTTTGACAAAAAAAAAATTATATCATTAGCGACAAAATAACTCCCTTGCATTAATTATTTTATTTACTCAATGATATTAATCACCTTTGGGAGAGTCTTTGCTTTTCCAATGCACCCCATTGCCTAATAAAGGACTGGGCAGGAGTGGAGAAATAACAGTCAAGTACCAATTTTTGCCAAAGACATCTAACAGGTTGCTTTTCCACCCATTATCATAGTTGAACAGTTTATGTTTATATTCCGGAGTCACTTGCCCTTTAACAATAGTTCGACCATGATAAAACAAGAGGAAACCAGTGAATGCAGTGACTATTACATTTATCACAAACATCAATGAGAACAAACTTTCCTTGTTCATTTCTGTGGCGACACTAACAATCGGAAAGAAGAATCTCAAAAAACTAAGCCAACCTGCGATGGACCAGTCAATGTAATACACAACAAATATCACATTGAAATATAAAGCATACAAAGTAGACATGAAAACGTAAAATACAAACATACAGAAGAATCTGTGGTTGAAGTAGCCAACGCAGCATCCAAAAAAGTTGCAGTGGTGGTCTCTTTTCAGGACGCAAACTTTGCAGGTGTCGCAGTGCCAAGATCTAGGAGGAGCAGCGCATTCACAGTCCAAACAGAACCTCCAAGCAAGCGAAGGATGAAGAATACGTCCTTGAACTGTTCCTGGTCCCAACATTCCTCTAACCAAGTTACCAAGGACATTGTGCAACAGGAATACAGAGATTCCTGTGTGGAAAATTCTCTTCTGATTGTCTTCGGCAAGTACCGTAGGAATCACCAAAGCGACTTCATAGATGTAAAATGTTGGGATGAGGATGAGTGTCACTATCACGTACAAAATATCTATGCCTCTTGGAAAGTTCATTTTCATAATCTGTAAAATTAAGAATTTTAAAGCAGTACAATAGGAGTAAATACTGACCATAGTCTAGTGCAGTATTTTTTCAATCTGTAGGACCCAAATCCTAAGAAGGTTGTGAGCCTTACTCAGAGGGTCGCTAGCAAAAGGAAAAATAAAAGGTTCTACTCTAAAGTAAGAATGTATGTATAAGAATTTATGAGACGGAACGGCTTGTTTATTTTTCAAAAGATTGACAATTGACAATGGTTATTTTTAAAATGTTACTATTAAAATCATTTTCTAATGGAAGGGCATTTTTTTTTAGTTTTGATTAACACCATTGAAGAGAATGTCAGTTTGCATAAGTATGAAGAGGCAAATGGCACTTATAGTTTTTTCCTTCTCTGGATATTCTTGTTTTCTTTTCATTCATAAAAGTTCATCACATAGACTCTTCAATGAAAAACTTATTGTCCGTCAATGTATTTTGTTTGTTAACCTATAAAGGCACATGATCAGATAGATTGGAGAGCACTAGTCTGGTTGTAAATATGTAGCTCAAAATGCTTTAAATCTCCAACAAAATGATATTAATCCAAAAATATATATTTATTTATGGCTTAAAGGGTTTTGCACTAGGCTGGAAATTCATTTTCCTTTACTAAGACTAGTGACAGGGATTCACCCAGTCTTTTAGCAACTGCGGCTTGCTTGGGTTGCCATAGACTAGTGACAACTGGACTAAAAGGCAGCTTTTGAGGTGTGATTTGAATAAAAATGGCACTTACTAAAAAGGGCAAATTTGTTTCTTGGAAACAACTGCAGTATGTGTAAGTACAAACTTAAAAGAATCTGCTAGTGTAGATATATTAAATATTAATATATATCCTGGCAACTTCAATTATAGATACTCGACATGAATTAAAAGTGAACATACGTTTTGAGACGACTAACGAATAAGCTCTAGTGTGTTATATGTAAAAAAAAAATTTAATGAACTTAAATTGAAACAATCTAGATTCTTTCCAGTCATGAGGACCAAATTTAACTAACAATATGTATCCACACATTAAAGTAAAGATGATGCAACATAAATAAATTGCTTACCGTTTTCAATTATATCAAATAATTCTTAAGGCAGATTAGATGGTCATTTTTTATCCGCGTTTATCAAAAATCGTGAACAAATAACAACAGAAACATAACCTCAAAATTTGAAAGTCATGAAATGTCAATTGTGTTTATGGCTACTGGCGTACATTATCACTTGCCATAAGTACGGCGTCGGTAGGTAAATAGATTACCTACCCACATTTAAATTTGTATTTCTCATAGTGAGTATACACGACAAAACGTCTTTGAACAATCAAGTTTAAAAATAAGAATAATATACTCAATAAATCATTTACAAAATTAATTAAACACACACTGAAAAACTGTTCCTCGCAACGCAACGCAACTAAGCTACACATATAGTGTAACTTCTTGCCTGCGTTATCCCCGAAGAGGTCGCATGTGGCGCTTTGGGACCTATTTGATTTTACAGGTAAAGGGGCCGGCCTCACACCAACCACTTTCAGTTGAAGTGGGGGTTTTCCTTCGTTTTTACTTTTAATCATTTCTGATTGGTTATTTATAAAATATATAACTTAACTCATTCATCATAATAGCCTTGCAATCCTTCGCGACCTTCCTTGAAACAGGGGGGACATTGGCAAAGTGAACCATTTTTTACAGTATATGGATGATCAGTCTCCTACCAACCCATAAAGGCTAGTTCGCACGAGGCCACTGATTTAGTCAAGTACCGAGTAATTTAGTAGTGGGCGGGGCGCTACTCGCCCGTGAAGCGTTCGCATTACGGTCCAGTACAGTACACAAGTGCGAAGTTGGCTGCAGAAAGCCCTTTCTATAATGGCGGAAAATTTGAATTGGCTGCAGTTTGAAAATATTAATTGAGTATTAAAATCATGTTATTATAAAGCCCTTTAAATTGGCTATGGTTTGGTAATATTAACTGATTTATGCCCGGCCACCTAGCTAGGAGCCTGTTTAGCAAACAACTTCGAAACTCGACTTTTGTAAATTCGAAATGTATTTTATGGTTTATAAAATAATATACACATTTTAAATAAAAACAACACATGACTATTTGATGTTTATAATAATATCTACCATTTACGCTGCAAACATTATTTTTTAATTGAATTTTTATCTTTTCAATGATGTGTACAAAGTATATTTTGTATGCACACACTATAATACGGCTCGTAGTCTGCAGCTGCATTCAGATGCATTTCTCTGTTGCGTTTTTCGTTGTTGACAATTAACATCAATATTCGACATGTAAAATCGGCATTTTCAAATACACGGCGGTCACCAATCAATTATCAAGTTAAAGAAGAAACATGGTTCAACTTTTCAGAGGCTGACCGCGAGAAACTTGTTCAATCCTGCTACATACGCCTCTCACGTCTGTCACAGATACCAGCTGATGGCTTACAGTGGCATAAAATTGTAATGCCTCTAATTAGTTATCCCCGTGTGTCACTGAATTGTTTCTGTACAAAACAACAAGTAACAATCCATCTGAAGGATATCATAAGGCCTGTGATATGACAAATTTATGGTAGGTACCTATAAACATCGATCAATGTAAAAGATCGATGTTTTTAAATACGTAATAAATTCATGGACGATAATAGTTATTTCCACAACATCTTTACCAAAACTATATTTGTACAGCTCTATTGTCAGCAAGGAGCTACATGATTGTATTTTTGACAGCTGATATCCGCACCAAAAATCGATGTCATACTATTCTTATCGAAAAAAAATTACCTTTCTCAAAACTTTTTGGACGTAGATAAGTCCTAGCAACTTCTATATTCTCAAGAGTTTCTAAAAAAACAAGGATATCGGTGTGCATATCCACTTATTTACAGTTTAAACATGACATAACCTGACTGACAGGTCGCTAAGTTTAGGGAGCGGAACATCGGGCTCGCAAATATAAGAAGTTCTTAAGTACTTAAATATTTTTAAACAGCACTTTATCTTTAAATATTCTTGCTGAAAACGGGCATTATCTTTTCAAACTGCAGCCAATTTAAATTGCCGCCATTCTTGCATTTCCGTTTCCCCGCCAAGAGTGAGCGGCCAATGGCGCGGCCGCTAATAAACTCGATTCGGACTCGGGCTTTTCCGTGGCTCTTCGGACTCGGACTTTTCCGTGGCTTCTCGGCAACAATCGCCCACGGACGGTGGGCGGGGCCGCTACTTGCCCGAAAAAATAGAATGAAATGGATCGGCTTGACTAAACCATTGACTTAACTACTGGACTAAATTGTTGGGGTTCGCACACGTTTAGCCACTAAATTACTCGTTACTTGACTAAATTACTCGCCTTGTCCGAACCAGCCTTTAGTCAAGAAATACAAATAATAAATAACATTTGTTTATATTGTTAAGCAAGGGCGTACCCAGGTTCAAATCTAGGGGGGGGTAAGTTTTGGAAAATTGAAGATCATTATCACCAAAATATATCGTTGATGGCCATGATCGAAAAAGGGTCATTTCAGTAATTGCAATGCAATTTAAAATCATTTTGGATTATTTAGGTTAATTAACAACATGGGCGTAACTATAGGGCAGTGCCCCCCCCCCCCCTGCCCCATCCTAGTTACGCCCATGTTGTTTAAATAAAATTAGATAAGGAATCCGGTCGATAGCTCAGTGTTGGTAGAGTGCTTGCATTCCATGCCGTGAGCTCGGGTTCGAATCCCAACGATGGTGTCCGATATGATTTCTCGTTTCGGTGTTTATTTCAACCACCAAAATAAAACAGCGGCAAGGTTTACTCAGCTTTCACAAGAAATGTGTACCAGCCCAACTGGGCAACTCCCACTTCAACTGAAGCGGTTGGCGAAAGGCTGCCCCCCTTACCTGTAAAAATAAATAGGTTCAATTCTTTAGAGTTACTCTCGCAAGAAGTTACACTAGATGTGTAGCTTAGTTGTGTTGCGTATTTAAAAACAACCAAACCTTAAAAAAAAATCTGTGCAAAAAAGTGTACAGGTACCTACCTATACAAAAAAATGTAACATAATATATATTTAATGTAACCGTGCTCATTCAAAATAAAACAAATCTCGCAACAACATACACTTTGCAACTCCTATTGCCTTTTCCCTGACACTGGAGTGGCATTGGTAAAAGTGAGCCAATTTTTTATTGGATGCGGGGTCAGCCTCATACCTACCTATTAGTCATGAATCATAAAAAACGGATAGTAAAATAATACACAAACTAAAAATAAAATTCAAACCTTACTCAATTTAATTTCATTTAAATTCAAAATTACAAAAAACATGCCCTACAGCCAACATTGCAAATTAACCACCGTTTCTTTCGTTCGCGTACTTTTTTTATTTCATTCAGAGTCATTGTCTTTTTCATGCATGACCTCTTTTTGTTATGACTATGAATAAATCAATCGTTCGCCATTTCAGGAATTCGATCCATCCATATTTTTCTAGGTCTTCTTCTACCACGGCTACCATTCATACTAGCAGTAGCAGCGTACACCTAGCTCTCTTCGTCAGTATTTCGTAATTCATACTTTTTTATGTTCAAACCATCTTAACACTAAAAATCTAAATTTAAATCTAAGCTGCAAAGATATGTATCATTTGAGATTCATATTAAATGCATTCTCACAAGCAGACATGCATAATTTCGCGCTTACACATGCTGCATGTGGACCTACAGTATAAAAACCCCAATCTCAAATGAACATAAGCCCTGCAACTCTTGCCGACCTTCCCTGAAGCAGGGGTGAATGAATAAATGAAATAAAAACTAAATGAATGAAATAAAAAAAACATACTTTAATTTTATATAAGTTATTTTCCGTCCCGACGGTCTACACTGGCCTTATTGAATAAAAATAAATAAGACAGTACAGTGGTGCTGCCATCTTGTGACACAACGGTTAGAGCTTCTAGCCTTGCTTCAAACCTAATTTGAACATCATTCATATCAAATATTATGTATAGATGTCAGTAGCCACACCTCGCGAAAAACCAAATTTATAGTTCCTAATAATGTTATATTTCTATCATTTCTTATTTTTGCATTCTTTTGTTCATTATCGAGTGAGTTTTGATGTGTGTACATTATTTTTTTTTAAATGTACTTCAAAATAATATTTAATGTTTTATTTGCTGTACCTACATATTTTCGTGAAATATTTTTGGCTACAAAGCAGATTTTATTACCATGCGTTCATTACAATCGTGCTGTTTTGTTAGTCAAGATAATATGTCTGGAATAACAGTAAGTCTTCATAACAATTATTTGTCGTATCGTGAACGATATTTTTGTTATTTGACCTAAATTACTTTTCAAACTGTAAGTAAGTAGATGTTTTCTTTACCGACTGCTAACATCGTAATTGTTGTGAGACACAGATGGCAGTAGCTGCACGAGATGTGATGACCTATTTCGTAAGTGTTTCGACAAAATGTGAATTTTTGGAAATCAAATAGATTTCCAAACTTTTACATTTGAAAATAAGAAGCTTAACATAATGAAAAAGCAGCATAAGTTTGACGAGGAAAATTATTGGGTATTTTTAATTCTCTTAAAATTGGACATAACCTTGACCTGGATTTTCATTAGGTAATACTCCCATGACCCACATTGGATTTATCTTGTAACTTTTATGTGCAATAAGGTGTTGAATATTGTTTTATATTATTACATTAATTATAAACAATGATATTTTCTCATCTAACTATTTCCAGAAAACACCACGCTTTACATATTTTTATTTATCAGATATTGCACAAAATAAGTATTTTTTCTAAACTTCTTCTGATACGAAATATTTGTTTTAGAAGATTTATAAAATAAAATCTGAATTTTTGATTGCATGGCCACACCAGTACGATATTATTTTTTATCATTAGACTTCTTATCGAATAATATTATTTATTTCAATGTCAGTTATGAGCACGGACGCCATTTGACTCTAGACATATCCGTACCTTGTAAGTTCGCCTATAGCCATCCCGCTTTTACACGCCAGTATTCGTATTGAACTCTATCGGAGGAAATAGGACAGAATACAGGAATTGTAAAGGTGCCGAGTATAATGTCTCAACGTTCAGTGTAAGTGAAGTGGCCTAGAGACCTATATTACGAAAGTTTGACTTATATCCTGTGAAATAAGAAAATATTAGGAGTTTAAAGGCCACTAAACATTTATTTCATGTATTAGTACTCTTGTGAGTACAAAAACGGCCGAAACACTGCATCGGTTGTGTGAAATAGTGGCAAAATGCACGAAGAGGCAACAAGGATGAGCGCTGCTAGCTCTGTTGCCGCATCTACAAGTCAGCCGAAAGCAATCACGGGCCCCGAGGCGCCGGGGGCCCCCTTGGCGGACATGGGGGCCCCTCTCGCCGAGGCGGAGGCCCTGCAAGCGTCCTTCGATGACTCTTCAAACGGTGAGCGAAACATCACGCTATTTATAGGTTGTGTTCCTCAGACAACATTTCTTATATTGCGACTCAAGTCACTCTAACTAGATAATGATAATACGTATTATAAATATCATATATGCGATCAAAAGCAGTGACACAACAAACTGTGGCAAACATTGCACTAACTTCAACAGAAATATCAGATGCATGTTTTTTTTTATCTACTTGTAAGTACCTAATCAATTCATTATCATTTGCAAACCATCAAATTTTTGCTCTCTTACTTAGTCATCAGTTTTATAATTATTCCGGTTATGTTTACATTTTTTCTTCAAACTAGACGGAATTTTGTGCAATATTTCAGTACATAAAACACTATTTCAAACAACATTTAAAGTAGATACCTGCTATCCCACTATATTTACCAAAACAACAAAACCATTTTATAAAACAAGTTAACTGAAATGTTATACTATATTTTAATCCCTTTCCGCTGTAAATCATTATTACACAACTTTCTGTGTTCACTTAATATTATTACTTAATTAACAACAAATGTAAGACTTAGTAAGGCATGATATATTTATAGTTTCGATAACAAACTACATGGGTTATAAATAATATGTATTTGTGTGCATAACCTAGGCATGCGGATAATTGGATTGGCATACACCAAACATAACCTATATTCGGGAGTTTCCCCTGACCCTGGACACTCTGGTTTAGGAGGCCCCACCCAGCCAGCGTTACTGTGAGGGGCGCATGCGGCAGAGGGGAACCGTCTCGTCTGGAGCTCTAAATAATAATAATAATAATAACGCGAATGTACGCGCGATATAATACACAGAACATTTAAAATTTCTCCGTCATTCTACAAAAATTAAGATACTGTATTTTCAAATGACCATTTACATACGACAGTATGAATGAATGCAGAAAAATATATTTCATCATTCATCATTCATTTGAATTCATCCAAAAATTATAAAATTAAAAAATATATTTCTATTTATTTTGGACGGTGATCTCCTTTTGACACTGAAGACTTAGTATCCTGAGCACATTGGATACATTTTTTTTCCTGAAATTAAAAATAAACAAAATATCAACTGAGACTGACAACCCGTCCTGAAAAAATTGCAGTGTTTATGGTTATTTGAGAATGGTTTTTATTTTTTATTTTATCAGTGCATATGCGCCAAGTGGAAGCGTGAACTTAGAGGTGTCTGCTTGTGGCCATATATTAATTATGAATCTTGAAAGTTGATATATCCTGGCAACTTAGATTAAAGATTATTATAGATAGATCACGAAATTTCTGTGACTGCCTACTTACTTGTATATAATTTCAAGACACCATTCGCGATGAATCATCAAATTAAATCAATGTTGCAACAATTTGCCTTCTCAAAGGGATAGCATTAGCATGGCAATGCATTCCTTTTACTTTTATCAATTGAGTATTTGAATCAAACCATTTAATCTGTGTTGTTAGGGCTTGGTGGTTCAAGTAGTGAAAGTCCATTTTATGTAGGTACCCATAATCAAACTAGCATATATGTTTCATCATTTAATGCATTCCCACAAGTAGGCACAAGTAAATCGCGCTTAAATATGCTGCATGTGTACATACAAAATAAACCAAACTTCACATGAACATAATATTTGCGACTCCTACCTTCTTTCCCTTAAACAGAAGTGGCATTTGCAAAAGTGAATCAGGTTTTTACAGCATTGGGTTATAAATTATTAAAACACAAGCTTACTTAATAAAACGTGAACCATTGATTTCAAAACATATTATTTGACCGCGCTTTCTTAATTCAGGTATATATTACGTAGATAACAATTTTTGACACGTTATATTTCTAAGGCTTTTTGCATTATTTCTAAAAGACACAGTTTTTCTTCATGATAATTTAAAAATTAAAATATTATACCCCTAATTGGACATAAGAAAAATGGGCCTTAAAAAAATAATTTTTAAATTTAATTAATCAACCTGAATGTTTGCCTATAAGATTCTGTGTTTTTGCGTCATCAACTAGAACCCGCCAAATCCTTAGTTTGGAGTTTTTAATTCCTAGAAAACTGAACCAGTTTCATAACAGCTTGTCGAGCTGACGCCATCGTGTTTTTTTTGCCAAAAAATGTTTTTTGCTTTTTAATTTTTTTCGCGTTTTCGCAATAGGTATCTTACCTATAACAAGTTTTTAACATAAAGAAGAAGAGAATTTAATTTTGATTTGTCATTGTCATTGTCCTGAGGATGCCTTTGTAGGCGAAAACGTTTGACATATTTAAAATAAAATAATAAGTGAATTAAAACAGTGTATTTATTTAATTAATTATACAATGGACTTTCACTGTGTAAACCACCAAACCCTGAAAAATATAAAAAAACGATTTTAACGAAAAAGTTTTGATTTTATTAAGTGTTTAATGAAGGAGGTTTTTTTCATTTATTTATTTTGGTTTATATATTGTTTTACAGCAAACTCAGCTTCCCAGTTGGACACGCCATTTTCTTGTAAAACCGTAATGTGAAGAAAAAATTAACTCCGTATTGTTATTATTGAATTTGAATATACCTAGTTATTTCGTTTATTTATTTTGTATTATACAAAGTCAACTGCCAGGTTGGGTAAGTTACGTTCTTCTTTTGTGGTAAACGCCTTGCATCAATTTTATTCAGCCATTTGTGTTTTGAAAGGTGCCTTGTTTGCATTTTTACGCAATTTTAAAGGAGTGAGATTTTAATCTCAATTGGAAAATCATGCTCAGAGCTAAAACAAAACCCGACTTTCGCAATATCCGACGGGATAATTTCATTATAGGTGATTTATTGTTATTTAATTATTTACGAGTATCACACTGTAACGTTTGCCGAACCGAGAGCGAAAAAAGTTTCTAGAAACCACACGAACAGACAGATACAAAATCCGTGGAAAATACTACACATACATATGGTGTGCCTTCCTAATCTGGTTTTCAAGTTTTTGGGGTACCTACTTCAGAAATTATCCCATCTGAACATCTTAATAAGGTGTCTTTGGCATGCCAGGTACTTACTTTTTTTTTTAAAAGTCAATTAAAAAATTGAATTATTTTACAATTACGATTGGTACTTAAAAGTTTTTTCAAATTTTCATAACTTATGTTTCGCAATGACGGACCTTCCATGCATTATTATTTGGTCTTAGTTCCTACAATTTCAAATGCAAAAATAATTTGTTAGTGCTATAATATTCGACATAAGAAGAACTTCTCTGCGTTTGTATCTTGGCATTTAATTTCAGGGTAGCTTACACGTAACCCTATCATGTTTCCTTTTCTTTACTAACTCCCTTTGTCAATGCACTCTGTTATTTGGAAAGTGCGCGTGCTGCGCATTGTGGAATGTTTCCTTGCAGCCCTGCACCATCGCAAGAACAATTAACTTTAATTTAGCGTTCAAATTGTCTTTGAACGTTCGACAAATTGTGGGGCATGTAATACAATATTGATGTGAGAACTTGTTCATTTTAAATTGATGCCCTACATCGCATGAATTATTTTCCCTTTATCGGTCACATCGATAGTTCCATAAAATATGTGTGTATAATGATGCTGATGCATTAAACTTTAGATAATATGTAAGTCAACAAAAAGTATAAGGAATGAAAGTGACTGAAAAAAGAGAAGAATGAAAATGACTGAAAAATAGTAGAAAAGAGAGTAAACATGACTGAGTAAAGAGAAGAGTATGTAGATATTGCTATAATTTACATCGTAGAAAGGAAGATTTAGGACCATAAAGAGGACAGAAGACCAGAACTTTCCTAGCATCAGAGCATCATCCAAGACCTGGACGAGCGACGTGGAGAAACTGTTTCGTGCTGACCTACACAAAAATTATTTCTCCAGGCCTGGACACTATCATGTACGGTGCTTACATATTGCTAAGAACTAAGAGTTTGTACATGTACCTAGGCACGTAGTTTGCTGGTGTGCGTAACGGGAGTAGTGTCAAACAGCTAGTATAATGATGAAATGGATGGTGGTAGACTCCTCTGGTGTGATCCATTATGGGAGTGTTGGTACGTGAGCCTAAGCATGCTGGGTGTTTGTGTGTGGAACAATCCACTATAGAAGAATCTGGAATAAACGAGAAACGTCCATATGAACGGTGTAAATATGAGCCGCAATTGTGTGAAGAGGGGGAATCGTTTGAAACATTGTGACGCGAAGTCGATAAAGTTAGAGCAAGAAAAGTAATCAGTACATTGTAAACCGTTATTGAGCATAATAAATCTTGTTAAATAAATAAATCGCAGTTTAATTAAAAAGATTAAAGAACCCCATTAAAATCAAAACACTATTATTACTTTTATTAGCCTTCTAATTCCAGAAGTAATAACTCATATAGTTTTAATATTAAAAATACAGTTTATGGGGTTTTCAATACTCGTAACCTTTTGTGAATCGAAAATAAGAAAACACTTGTCTGATAGCAACGACTTGTACAACTATCTTTTGGCATGACATTATCGATTATTATAAGGTACAAGCTAAGTGAATCTTTCGAATTTTCCCTTTAAAAATCCCATTACAAGTTTCGAAGGTAAAATCTAAATTTTAATTGCATCCCAAAGGCGATCCATTCGCTGATGCTGATAACACATCGATCTAGCTACAAAAAAATGTTAGATCTATATATTTTGAATTTAAATGTACCAAATAGAAGAAATACTAGTGTATTGCGAAACAAATTTCTTTAATAAGTCAACGCCGCGCCGTTGAATAATTGAGTGGTATAATGTCACATGCAGGAAAATCCTTTGAAGTGCACGTGTTGCTTTACAACACTTTTCCAACTGTTTTCACATACTTAAATTAAAACATCATAATATGCCTTCTATCCCTTATCTTTATAAAAAGCAACGGCCTCCCCATACAAAATAATTGTGCGTTAATGGATGACAAACTGAAGAACTCCTGAACAGATGCACGTCATATTCACAACAAATATTGTTCAGGACTTGGGATGTGCTTCCTCATCATTAATAGATTTTTAATTGTTGTTTTTTAAATAAATAAACATGATCAATCACAACACCTTTTTATGTAAAACCTATGCGAGAAACAAAACTCATTTTGACATTCGAATTTCAAATAAATTGCCAACACTTCAACATACGCTTCAAAGTTGCCATACAAGTCGATTCTTTTTCGGTTGAATTCCGTTGAGTACCTACCTATATTCTTTATTTATTTCAAAATTATACTTCAACCAGTTATAACATGTATTTTTTAGAAATAATGACGATCGATTAGGTCAACTTTTTATATGAAACCATACTTATTGCGGCATTTAATTTTTTTAAAGTATTATTATAATATACAATCTAAGTTGCATAGACGCATTAACATTTATAATTCATATTCAATGCACTACTCCACGGAGACACGAGTGAGTTTGCGCTTACAAATGCTGCATGTGTATTTACAAATAAAAATTTCAGCCTCTCATGACCATAAGCCCTGCAACTTTTGCTGACCTTTTCAGAAACAGGGGACACATTTGTTAAGTGAACCCATTTATGCGATATGGGTGGTAAGCCTCATACTAACCCTTAAGTCAAGGAATTTGATTCAACAACGTTAAATTTAATTTATAATCTAAAGTTGCAAAAAAAGTTATTTGATGATTCAAATTGAATGCACGCCCACAAACTGGCAAATGTCATTTCACGTTAACATATAGTTGTGGCGCTTGATTTTTTATAAATATTAGAATATATAATCTAAGTTGCACAGATACAATAACTTTTATGATTCATATTCAATGCATGTCCCCCTGGAGACACGAGTGGGTTCGCACTTATAAATGCTGTATGTGAACTTACAAATTCAAATTAAGGCCTGTAATGAACATGAGCCCTGCAACTTTTGCCACCCTTTTCAAAAACAGAGGAAACATTTTTCAAATGAACAATTTTTTGCAATATGGGTATTCAGGCTCATACTAACCTATAAGTCAAGGAATTTCTAATCTAATCTAAGCTGCAAGGATATATATCATTTAAGATTTATATTCAATGCATTCCCACAAGCAGAAATGTATAATTTCGCACTGGCACATGCCGCATGTGGACCTACATTATAAAAACCCAATCTCAAATGAACATAAGCCATGCAACTCTTGCCATCCTTCCCTGAAACAGGGGTGAAATTGGCAAAGTGAACCATTTTTCACAGTATGGGTGGTCAGCCGCATACCAACCTATAAGTCAAGGATTTGAGTTTGAAAAATCCTTAAACAACGTTAATCTTAATTTATAATCTAAAGTTGCAAAAAAACTTATTTGATGATTCAAATTAAATGCACACCCATAAGCTGGCAAATGTCATTTCACGTTAACATATAATTGTGGCACTTGATGTTTTTAATATTAGAATATAAATCTAAGTTGCATAGATACATTTTATATTTCATATTCAATGCATGCTTCCATGGAGACACGAGTGAGTTCCCGCTTAGAGATGCTGCATGTACACTTACAAATTAAAATGAAGGCCTCTAATGCACATAAGCTCTGCAACTTTTGCCGACCTTTTCAGAAACAGGGGGAACATTAGTTAAGTGAACCCATTTATGCGATATGGGTGGTAAGCCTCATACTAACCCTTAAGTCAAGGAATTTGATTCAACAACGTTAAATTTAATTTATAATCTAAAGTTGCAAAAAAAGTTATTTGATGATTCAAATTGAATGCACACCCACAAGCTGGCAAATGTCTTTTCACGCTAACATATAATTGTGGCACTTGATGTTTTTAATTTTAGAATATAAATCTAAGTTGCATACATACATTTTATAATTCATATTCAATGCATGCCCCCAAGCAGACATGAGTGAGTTTGCGCTTACAAATGCTGCATGTGTAACTACAAATAAAAATTTCAGCCTCTCATGACCATAAGCCATGCAACTTTTGCCGACCTATTCAGAAACAGGGGGAACATTAGTTAAGTGAACCCATTTATGCGATATGGGTGGTAAGCCTCATACTAACCCTTAGGTCAAGGAATTTGGGTTTGGAAAATCCTTAAACAACGGTTATCTTAATTTATAATCTTAAGTTGCAAAAAGAGTTTTGATGATTCAAATACAATGCACACCCACAAGCTGGCAAATGTCTTTTCACGCTAACATATAATTGTGGCACTTGATGTTTTTAATTTTTGAATATAAATCTAAGTTGCATACATACATTTTATAATTCATATTGAATGGATGCCCCCAAGCAGACATGAGTGAGTTTGCGCTTACAAACGCTGCATGTGCAATTATTACAAATAAAAATTTCAGCCTCTCTTGACCATAAGCCCTGCAATTTTGCCGAACTTTTCAGGAACAGAGAAACATTCGTTCAGTGAACATTTTTTAGGTATGGGAGGTCAGCCTCATACCTCATGCTTCATACAAGAATCTCAGAACATGAAAGAACTAAATAACCCTTTTACCGCAATTTTTTTTCAAATTACTTCTTAAAGCATTTAATTACTATGAAGGAGGTGTGAGGAAAAATTATTGCGAAGCCAGACTCACTCTGCCCGAAGGGCCTAGCAGACAACCGTGCGCAGCACGGTCAGTCTGCTAGTATATTATAATAAACGATCGACGCCTAGAATAATAAATACACTATAGAGCGAATCAAATAAAATTCCTTACCTGAGTACCTGTAATTTGATTTATTGAAATACCATACTCAGTTCAAACAGTTGTTTTCTTTGATCTGAGAAAAAACGCAAAAAATTATCTAAAATCGATCGTGTTTTTTTTTGTACTTATAGCTCTGTTGTCTTACAACGATGGGTGGCCAAAGCCTCTAAAAAAATTGTTGTACTTATCCTGACTTATTGATAGCCCACGTCTAGAGGTGGGCTGGCGTAAGGCTGACTCTTTATCTGTGAAGAAAACTAGCTACCCTTCGTCACATGCGACCACTTCGGGGACAACGCGGTACGATGTTTCATTATTTGTGCAGCTTAGTTAGTTCCGTTACATGAAATTTTTTAAATAAAAGTGCAGTTTGTTTTCCTGGGACTAACTGCATAGATTGTCGATACATAAAAAAATGCTCTTTTACAATATCCATTTTGATGTTAATTTTCATGGCTGCACTTTCAGAATATCTAGCGTGAATCAGCTTGTTTATATGCTCCAAGAGTGCACTTCAATGTCAATTTTCAATGCAACTCAGATTGTGGATCGAACAATATCGCAATATATGATACCAGAACACACCTATTCATATTCATTTACGGATCACATTTTATTCTTGAAGTACCTACACTTGTACGGATCGACACGGATCAAACTTAACGTGGTGAAAATAGGAAATAACGCCGCTTTGTTAAAGTCACGTTTATGGTGACCGATCTTTTTTAATATGAATTTTTCAACCCAGCGAAAAGAATATTTGTTTGTTTTTTACTTCGCTTAGAAGAACCCACGGCTTGATTACGAATCCGCAACGTTAACCACTAGACTAAGAACATGTCAAATCACAGGCGATGTTTATATAGTAGGTACTAATAGTCATTTCTTAATAATTCTGTAAAAGTTAGCGTGAGGCTGACCACTCGTATCGTAAAAAAAACTGTTACCCTGTTTCAGGGAAGGTTGGCAAAAGTTACAATGCTTATATTCTTTTCAGATGTCGATTTTAATTTGTAAGTGCAGCATTAGTTAGCGCGAGCTTACACGTGTCAACTTGTGGGCATGCATTCAATACGAATCTTACATTAATGATAAAAGAAAAACAGCTTTGTTTAATCGAAAACAAAGCTATTTTTCTTTTATCATTTATGATGAACGATTACAAAGTTAATGCCTCTACAATCAATAAAATTGAATTTTACATGTTTATATATATTTGCAACTTAGATTAAAGATCATAGTAAAGGGACTTTTTTTCGATATAAATCGTAAGTTGATAATAGCCTAACTGCCTACATACTTTGTATTCGACTCTTTGCGTGTACAGAGTTTTCAAGCAACAAATTACTTGTTGAGCCAATACTTACCAGGGATGTTATGGATATCCGAAATAAATAAAAATATCCGTAGCTGTAACCAGAGGCGGCTCGTCATTAGAAATGTTGGCAGTTCATAATTTCTGCATTTACATTTTTTCTTTTATTTTCCATTTTGCTTGGAATGAAAGTTGCAAGAAATACATACATATTATAAATATTTTATTTAGGTATACACGAGAACGTACCTACACCCGTTTTGTTGCATATAACAAACAATTACAACAATTAAATGTATTTGAAGCAAGTTTTTTTTACTAAGCCACATATATAGTGTAACTTCTTGCCGCATTTTTCCCGTGACGAGTGTAACTTATTTATTTTTACAGGTAAGGGGGCAGTCCTTACGCCAACCACTTCGGTTGACGTGGAGGTTTCCCAGCTCCCGTGGGGGCTGACAGTGACGGCCGATGGGTCAGAATATTGGGTGGCAGAAATTTTCAATATAATTATGGCCTACACCTCTTCCCCCACTCCCCCCAATGTACCATACACTTCACGCTGACCGGCCTTGAAAATGTTCGCTGAAATGTTAGCACGAATATTATAATCGATGACTTACATTGTGTAAAAGAGCTTCCTTTAACGGGGATGATCGCCGTCGGTAAATCCAAAATAATTCACTTCATAACAACACAGCAAAACATAGCACTTAAAAACACTTCACATAAAACCTTTTCCTTCACACCAACACCATTTAATAATTAATCTACCTCACAGCTTTTACATGAATATTTGTTTTTTTTATCTACCTCACAAATGAGTGTTAATTATAAATTTACATAAGAAATTCAATTCAAGAAATTCAAGTTATCTTAAAAATAACAAGAATGTATTGTTCTGCAAGATCAGCAAGTTCAGAGATTTGCAACCTTTGACAAAACTAATCATCCATACTTTAAAGTATGGATGATTAGTTTAAAGAGATATTTTAAAGTACGTTATAGTGGAGAATATGAGTGATGGTACAAAAGAGTACAATTGGGCGTATAGCTGGGCAAAGAGTTTAGTTGAGCATCTACAAATAATGGACGATTCACGACTGATAAAAATAGTGCACAAAGATGATCCCCAAGGAAAGCGTGGAAGAGCAAGACTGACAAATTAATAAATTGATTAAATAAGCAACATTTCAAATTATTGAAATCTGCAGACTGAAAAAAATAAGAGAACTCACGAAGAAAGTAGGGAATGCTGAGAATATAAAAATAAATATGCAATCACAGAACAGAGTAAAGACGCTGACTGACGCTGACCGCCACTAGCGTAGAGATGGTTGCTTTCATATCAGTTAAAACACAGTTTATCCATTTGTATTATTTTGCTTAAAATGCTCGAAAAAACACTTGTTGACCACGACTGAATATTTTTCACTAGGAATGGAATCCTCAAGCAAATAATAAAAACGTCGATAAATTAAAAAGTAATGAGTTTTTGTCGGGCTTAACTTGATCTTAAAATAAACAATTTGTATCCTGGCTAACAATAAAGCATTGTATTTGAATTATATTTTAAGTATAGAGCTTTATGGCAAAACACAAACATACTTTATGCGAAGATTTTTATTGATACTAAAGCAGCATCTGTTGTGAGCGTTTCAGTTTTCATTATTTTTTTTGTAAACGCAATAGTTAAGTGTCAGGAAATACTTTATAGTTTTGTTTTAAATGACGAATATTGAAGTCTTTTAAACAAAGAGTTGGATATGCTCTGAACATAAGAGTTCCTTTGGTAGAATAAAAAAAAAAGTTTTGTCACAATTCTTCTCCGTTCATGTCATGTCACTTACCTAGGAAAAGCGTGCAGTGCCGGAGCTGCTATCTAAAAATGTACAGGCACCTCAGTATTCACCGTTTGAGCTGTTTTTTCAATAAATGTATGGACTTCATAGAAGGAAGTATGGGGCATTGCCACATATGCACGCGATAATATTATACATTTAAATACCTAGCAACTCGTAGTCTTTACATGTTCGTAGAGCTGTATAATATGTAAAATAATGATAAATGTAAAATAGGACTTGACACAGAGGATATTTTATGGGGAACAAAATTGTAAGTGATGGGTCGTGGCATTCTTACAGGAGGTGCAATGCACCGATGCACCTTAGCTGGAGCCGCCACTGGCTGTAACGGAAACCGTTATATAAGTTTCGGATAATATTAAATAATGTAATAGAAATTACGAGTGATACATTGTTTTATCATGATTTGTTTTTTTGCATTTTTAAGTGAATAGCTATACTAATCACTCATATGACTGATTGTAAAACCAAACAATAACCCAGAAATTATGTAATTTTTAGTAGTTTTAATCTCTTTTGTAGGTATTTTTCTTGTACAATTAGATTCGAACATTTTTAAATTTTGAACTTTTTTCTAGGCGAGAAAACGTCAGTCTTGCATGGAACTGCCATCCTTAGCAACCAATAGCAACATATGTATTTGTTTGCCTTTTCCCTAGCATCGGCCGGGTGACGACACAATTTTGTCTATGACCTATGTCAATTCACTTGCGTCTTAAATTTCTAACATCCTAACAGACGAAACAAGCGGGTATCCAAAATTATTCCGAAACCGAAACCGAAGTACTATTATCCCAAAATCCATATCCGAAACAATCCGAAATTATTCTTTATCCGAAATCGAAATATCTTTTTTTTTAATCCGTATCCGTATCCATATCCAGAACGAGCGGATATCCAAAATTATTACATATCCGAAACCGAAATAATATTTTTCCTAAATCAGTATCCGTATACAAATCCGAAACAAGCGGATATCCGAAATTATTCCGTATCCGAAAACGAAATAATATTATTCCAAAATCATATAAGTAGGTACCAAAACCATATCCAAAACCAAAATAATATTATTCCAAAATCCATATCCATATCCAAAATTGAATATCCGAATAACATCTCTGGTACTACTACATTCACCAGCTGATGGCTGTTTCGTATCGACGCTGCCTCGCAGATTTGGCTTGGATTCTGCCCCGGCGTGAGTTCCATGCAAGCACAATCTACATAGTTGTACAGCCTTGACTGACTCACCAAACTGGTCTCACCCATCCGTGGCTTTCCGTTTCTTTCGAGATTATCGACACAATGTATTATGAGAGAAAAATCATTATAGGTGTCTCTACACGTTGGCGTAAAAAAAACAGCCGCGAAAAATTGTAGGTAATATTGTATAAATGGAGGCAGTCTACGGAAATAAATGTGAGATTACTTTAATTTTTTTTGTGAGTGACAGAATTTTGTTAGTGTGATGTATAGTTTCTGACAGGCAAATAAAAATAACATGTGTTGTGTTGAAAATTATTGTATTATTGTATTTTAGAAAAAATAAGGGAATAAACAATGTCTATAATCTATGTTCCATAGATATCCAAACGTTTAGGATTCTAATATAATGTATGCCCACAAGAAGATAAGGATTAGCTATTTATAATCTAAGTTGCAAAGATATATTACATTTAAGATTTATTTTAAATGCATTCCTAAAAGCAAACACGTATAAGTTTGCGGTTACACATAAGCCCTGCAACTCTTACCGACCTGCCCTGAAACAGGGGTGACATTGGCAAAGTGAACCATTATTTTACGGTATGGGTGGTCAACCTATGTAAAAATAAAAACCCAAAAATTAAACGAATGTAATTGAAATCCTTATTGTAATTGAAGTAATATGGGAAGGCATGAGGGTGAATTACATAGAGGAAATGAGAACGAAGAAAATAATGCAGTACAATTAAGGGTTTGTGTATTGACATTGTGAAAAATTATTTTAAATGAATAATGCAAATATAACTATTTATAAGGACAGCTGTTCTCTTGGTAGTGGGGTGAAAACACGCCGAGAAGCGCTCGAGAAAATAAGCCAACTCGTCAAGAAAAACTTAGAGCTTTTGCAGTACGCTTAAAACAAGAAATAAACAAAATACATTACTTAATGGTCGAAGAAAACATTATTTCGTCACTTAAAAAATACGAAAAGAAGATCATTGTAGTCTTTGGTATTTCTTTAACTATATCAAGACTTCATTTTTGGTAACCAAAACCCTCACATCTTATTTTTTCAAACTTATAAAGTAATTTATTATTTCACATCACTTTTATTTAACGTTTTCATCTTTTTAATTACTTTCGTATATCTCATTCTTCAACAAATTCAAATCTTTGACTAAGGACCATACCTCTGACGTATACTTCTTTAGTGGGTACTTCATAAGACGTATAGGTCGCGTCACGTAAAAAGAACGCTAGCAGCAAGCTGCGCAGTAGGCGATTTATCGGACTTTTTGGTACTTGCGCGACTGTAACCCATGCGCAAACACACCCCCTCCACTTCTTCTCAGCCTTATTTTTACATGACACGACCTATACAAATGCATATATTTTTTTGAATGGCGGAAGGTTTTCAACTCGAAGTATGTCCATCAAAATCTGACGTAAAAAGCTGTGGAACGGGCGCGGAATCAAGAGTAATTTTCTTGCATACATGTGCGTGACAGGCACGGAGAAGTTTGGCAACGTTGGTCCCCGAACGGCTCGCGGACCACCAAGGCTAAGATAACCATAACGATTGTGAGTAAGCCATAATATCATTCGAATGGTTTAATAAAGCGGGCAGGTAAGTATAACCACCTCACGTTTCTTTGTTTAAAAAAAAAATAAAAAAGAGCGTAGTTAACCGTCTGTGAATAGGCGGATTTAAATGCCTGCCTATTATCGCAATTCACATCGAAGAAAAAGGTGTAGTGAATCAAGCGGCATTTTAAAATACAACAAGACATTAAAATATATAAATTTAATATACTCGTAATGCAAACTTCACAGAAAACAACACGAATTACAATTCAACATCTTTACTCTCTAACCACTACCTGTTTGATGATCATTATCCTGGAACGAATTAGCTTCTTATATACTTATCTAGCTGTGATAATTAATCAATAACGAGCTTATTCGCCAAGCGCCAGAAAATTCATTTAACTCAATTCATAAGTCTTTTCTGGGTCACAAATCAACAACGTACCCAAAAGTTCTGGTACACAACCCATCTAAAAGTAAATACGACATACACGTACCACGTACTTCGTGAAAACTTACATACGTCCACTATAATTTTTATTGACGCCAATTTCTTGCGAGCAGCCATGATACAAGCACCATGCAAATTAATTACTATCTTTTAGAGTCCTGCTAGAAATACCGGTTATAATATTACATAACACAATATACCAGCAACGAGGGGCATTCAGAAATTCAGGCTCCTTTTGTCGGGGATTTTTTTTAATTCTTAAGTTTGCACATGTAACATAATATGCCCTAGAAATCCTAATATTAGTTGTTTGGTGGTGCTTTTTGTCTGACGAGAATTTAATTAAGTCGCAGTATTTTTCCCCCGATGGATAGGTCGTCTCCCACCGTCGCTTCTCTTGTCTGATACAAAATCCTTTGTTTTTGACTTTGCAACACAATACCGTTTTTTTGGACTTGAATGTGATGGAACAATCAGTTACTTATTATGAATTACTCCAGAACTTCAAATAATCATTTGAGTGCCGTAAATCATTCTCCCCAGCCAGCAAATATGATCCATTAAATCGGAAAGTAAGACATCTGTTAGTATCTGACTATCAGGGGTTCTGTTATATGCCTTTAAACTATCCTTAATGCAGAAGACTGTAATGAATACCTTTAAAACAAGCTAATATAAACCTTTAAAATAATCCACGATGGTAAAAAATAACCACCCAGTGTACTGCAAACTTCTTCTTTGCTTCAGTTTTACAACATCTGCTGACGTCGTTCGGATGAGATACTGTCATGCACCCTTCGAATTCACCTGATTTGGTGCCTTTAAATAATCGTTTTCCTAAGATTAATGAAGTGTACGGGAGAAAAATGTTTTTCAATGGTTGAGGAAGCTGGGGAGAACTTGATGGATTACAAAAGTTGGGGCCTCGTCTACAAACATAAACCGATTTGTATTTTTTTCCTCTCGAAAAAGGGTTTATATTTATGTGCCGGACCACCCATACTGTAAAAAAATTGGTTTACTTTGCAAATGTCACTCCTGTTTCAGGGAAGGTCGGCAATAGTTGCAGGGCTTATGTTCATTTGAGATTGAGTTTTTATGTTGTAAGTCCACATGCGGCATGTGTAAGCGCGAACTTATACGTGTCTGCTTATGGGGCTGCATTTAATATGACTCTTAAATGTAATTAATATTTTCAACTTAGATTATAGATTACAAGGTAAAAAAACTTTGTTTAAGATTACTTTGAGTACACTATGTTCCACGACCTTTGCATCGTTAGATGCCCTAATTTTAAAACGTTTGAAAGTATAGGTATTGTAAATTTCAATTCGGTTAAATCATTTTTGTGATCCTAAATAAATGATATAGCCTTACTCCCTGGCTGGCCCTCGCGTGTACTACATAGTGGCACATACCTATCGTGCGACTTTTCTCTGCATGTAATTAATTTATTATCTCGCCTCGCATAGACTCTTCACTTGTTGAAAAACGCTCAACAGATGTTACTGGTTACAGTGTTAACAGAAAAAAATAAGAAACTAAGAATTTCATGTTTTATTTATGTGAAGCTGTGAGATTCGATCTTTGTACCTACGAAATAAACCAGATCTAACATGAGCATAAACCTTGCAACTCCTGCAGCCTTTCCATGACACCGTGGCGAGTGAACCAAGTGCTTACAGTATGAGGGCCAGCCTCATAACAACACTAACATATTAGTCAAGGAACAAGGAAGTGATCTTTCAAAATTATCTTACTCAAGCCTGAAAATTATTTTTAAATAGTTTTCATCGAAAACAAACAATACACTAAGTGCATGGCTCAAAAAAGTATTGTTAAGTATAATAGATACAACAAATATGAATTCATAAGAAATACCATACCTACCGAATTTTGGTAATATTTGTATGAAGACTAATCAGCTGTTTATTTGCGGCCATCTTGGATTGACAGGTCTTCATACAAATGCATCATTAGTTTGTCAAAGCGTGGGCTCAACCGGCGACTAAAATGTCTAAGAATAGCACCGTATGAAATCTAGGGAGTATCCTGCCCAGGATTTCTTAAAAAAGAACACATGTTTCAATTTGAACATTAAGGCCCGATATTTTGAAGTGTAGTAAAGTTAACTAAAATGCAATTTTAGTGAAATAATCATAATAATTCACTCACCGAATTTCGCCAGTAAATATTTAGTAACTTTAACTTACGATTTTCAAGATGGCGTCGCTTCACTGACAGCAGCTCTTATTTTTTAATGCAAGGATACATCAAAATTGTTGCAATTTTGAAACTGAATTGATTTTTATGAATAGTTGTTTGTTTTAAAGCTTTTGAATGTCATTTCAATTATTTCCAAGATTTGGGGGCGGGGCTTCATATTTCGGTAATTTTCGGTTTTAGTTAACTCGAACTTGAGTATTTTTAATAAAAGTTCAAGTAATAGTTAACTAAAATATTAGTACACTTGAACATACCGGGCCTTAGACTATTTCGTAGCAATGACTGCAATGTTGTGACGCTGTGCGAGGTGAGAAGTCGCCGTGTTAGTAGGCCACTCTGAGGAAAAGCCATCGCCGTAGACTGTGGTGAGGTAACGTCTCGTAAGCCTGCCGTCCGACCTACGCCAATACGAGCAAGACTCACTCTTCGTGGAGAAAGTGAACGGTGACGTGCAAACCCGTTGCGAAGATTGAGAAAGTAAAGCTCTTCAACCACTTCAATATTCGTCCACATTGAAATTCGTGTTTGCTTTCTGTCTGTAACTGTAACTCTGTCCGCTAAGGATGGCCAGAGCTGCCTCCATTTCTTCCTATCCTTACATACCTCTTTCCATTCATTCATATCCATCACCTTTTTCATGCATGTTCTTATTTTATGCTCACTTTGTATATCCTATTCTTACACAATCTCCTGTCAATTTTAGCTAGTTGTACGTCACTTATTTTGTAGGAGTTGTTTTCTCTTAGGCCTTTCCTGAATTCAGGCAAAAACATCATTTAGATTCTTCACATATATTATAGATTATAGATTATAGACATCCTTAATGTCATCCATCCACATACATAGATTTAAAAATATGTCAGGATAAATCAATTCTTTCCATATGTTCTTTTAAATTAATTAATTTATCTCTTCAATTTGATATTCTCTTCAACAAATTCAGCCAAAGGCATGCTTTATATTCCCCTCAACTTAACGTCCTCATAAAGAATTCTGCATGAATCCATTGTTTTCACATCCTGTAATTTCTTTATTTCTCTCTTCGCTTTGACAAAAGCTTCTTCAACATTATATATTTCAGTAATATTAGAAAATATGTTTGTGATAAATCACTTTTCCTCATTATAAGTATCCCATGCCCACCAGATCAATGTAAAAAGTCCTCATAGGTTTGCTCTCCTCTTTTATTTTAATTAGCTTTTTGCCGAGTGATTTTCTTATGAACAATCAAACTACATAGTACATATATAGTACCTACTTAAATACTTCTTGGAAAAAAAACCTTTTCTACACAAGAAAGATAATTTTGCTTTGCTCTACAACCTACTTAAACACACGTGAAACGAATAGCGGAGTGCCTCTTTACAGCATCACCCAATCACCAAATCTGTGACGTGCTCACTTTCTGTCATGAACACCTGGCATAGGTCACCATACAAAGCGTTACGTAAAAATAAATTACGGTAATGAGGCACTCTCTATAAAAGTCATTCTCGTCGACAATGTCCATAAATCGGACCCGAATTCGGGACCACCTGTATTTGTAATGACCATGGGCGACATCGAACATACTTTTAGTTTTAAATTTAAATACATGAAATAAAAAAGAGGGAATCGCTTTAATTATCCGTGGTAAGGTAAACTTTGAATTCATAGATTAATAATGTAACGAAAAACTGTCGATAAAAGTGAGTTATACTTTGAAACACCTTAGCGTACAATAGATCGTAGCAAAATATCCAACTAATAAGTTTTTGGCCTATTTGCTTCACCCATCTGCTCTTTCCAACCTGAAATTCAACAACAGATGTTGTGTTGGGCCGTAACAAAGCGATCTTGTTTAGTGTTGTGTAGTAATCACTTGGTTGAATTTCTACCTTGCTACTAGCTTTCATTTCTCTACTGTCTGGACGTCTTGTAGCCTGTCGCCATTTCACCACGAGTATCCCGTACTTGCTCCTCTGCTATAGCGTCACTTTTTCAGTAAAAGCTTCTATTATATTTTTACTCAACAGATTCTTATCATTCTCCACAACACCGATTTAATCGATTCGTCTATTTCTGGACTTATTGTTTAATTTATAAACGCTTACATGACAGTAACGTGTGAGACACGCCAATCGATCATCGTTCATTCTTTTCACATGCCTGACCCTGACACCGAACTTCAACATCTACTGTAAGATGCCTGTACAACTTTCCATAGGTACTTAATTATGAAATGCCACTTAGGTACGATACAATAAAGGGTAAAAAAATGTAATAAAGTGTATTTTTTCCCGAAAGGGATCAGTTCCTTCCTCCACGAATAAAATTCCATGGAAGGCTTTGTCTATTGACACAGGGTATATTTGCATGGCCCGTTAAAAGAATGCAATTCTATAATAATCTTTAGTATGTGTGGCAAATATATGCTCATATTCGATCCTTGCCCACATGCAGAATCGTGTAAGTTGGCGCTTACACGCGCTGCATGTGTACTTACAAATAAAACCCCACATCTCAAATCAGCATACCCTGCAAATTTTTATCTTGAAACAATTGTGATATTTTGAAACAATTGTGATATTGGCAAAGGGAAGCAACTTTTACAGTATGGATTGTCAGCATCATACCGAAAAAATTATAATATACACTATTGACTATGTAACGAACTGACAATAAACAAAAGTAGGGACATCTATGACACAAAATATGTACCAATGAAGTCAATTATTCGAGATACACTAATTTTAAAGTTGTTCTTTTCAGAATTCAAATACATTTATCAGACTTTATGAGCGTCTTATCTTAACTCCTAAGAAAATAGATTCTTACATGCAAGTGGTTTTCACCAAGAATGACATCTTATTTACCTACTCATTTCAACAAAAAAAAAATGTTGTCCCTGTTGCACATCAAAGTTTATCTCCATTATTCAGAAGGTACATACGTCATTTGATATCTTAAACATTTTAACCGAAAATTATTTATTTATCTGGATATTAATAATTATTTTAAACTCCAACTTCCAATGTAAATCTACACGCCAATGCTACCCTTTTGGTACTCAGATGATGAAAAAATGCATTCTGAATGCCCAACTTGTTGGCGATTTTTCTTTATGTGAAAAATATTGTCGGTGTTATGGCCGAGGGGCCAAGTAGGCTTATCGTTCTAGCGTGTTTGCAATAGAACAACATTGGTTCGATCCCCGCTTTGGTCATTTGACCATAACTTTGACCCTGGTTCAACTGATGTTATTGGGTAATTATTAATTAATAATTCATTAAAATAAACAATAATGAATTATGATATTTATACCTGTTTCTGGCCAGGAAGAATAGGTTGGTGAATTGCATACCTCTAAATCTATTTATAAAAATACTATGACATCAAAAGGATTGGTGACTGGATGAAGAAGACCCAGGATAGAGATGCCTGGAGGCATGTAAAGGAGGCCTATGTTCAGTAGTGGACGAGAATGTCTGAGTACTATTATTTTGCATATTTCATTGTAATGTTCTGGCTAAAATTGTAGAATCAATCTACGTTTTTGCAGGCTGTAGTATATAAATTTTTCTTCAACATATTTTTTTCCTTGACTTACATAGGTTAGGATGATGCTGACAACTATACTGTAAAAAAAGGTTATTTTTGCCAATGACACCTCAGTTTCAGGGAAGGTCGGCCGAGTTGAAGGGATTTAGTTTTTGGGATTCAGATTCTGATTTAGATTCTGGGATTTAGTTTTTCAAATTGTAACTTGTAAGTAGGTACATCTGCGGCTTGTGTAAGCGCGAGCTTACATATATTTGCCTGTGAGGATGCATCAAAAAATAATCTCATATTAATTGTATCTTTTCAACTGAGATTAGGTATTTTGGTATTTATATAGTGTATGACAATATCAATCAAGCGCTCTTGCTTCATCGAGCTAAAAACATGAAAGAGAAGTAATGTATCCTTCGACCTGAATACCAAATTTGAATTATATTTTTTTAATTGAATTTTAATCTCCAATGTCTTTTTATAGCAGTTTTTCTTCATTGCGTTTTCGCCCCTGTATTGCAAGTACGCGACGCGATCGGTTAAATAGGTACCTACTTTTTCATTTAGTAAAACATATAAAACGCCAACTAAAGCTGCTTATATTTCTTAATTAAATAAATATCTAATTTGAAAGCATAGTTAATACGGAAAAAATGTGATTTTATGTGAAATTTGTGTTAAATTGTATATTTATACGGAGCGTTTTTGATTATCTGTGTTGTCGCAGTCTTTAACGAAGCTTCGTGAACTGAAACATAGATGGCGTTGGTCATGTAGATGTGAGTCGCTTTGTGGGGGGGGCATGTGGAGTTAGGGGGGAGCGGGAGTTCTAAGTAGGTCAGTAGGGCGCGCTGTAACGATATGACTTGTGTTGCCATGCCGCTTCGTCATCTTCTTGCAAAACACGCTGTTTTACCTACATTATAAAAATATACATCGCACCTACCTACCGTTTAGTATTTTACCTTAGTTTTTATTTTATTTTATTGCGATAGTATCGATTCGTCCTTGGATAGAGTGATTTACATTTTGTATATCTTTATGAACAGTGTAATGATTTTTTTGTTTTATGTTTTGTAAGTTTACTGAGAATAGATTTTCTACTTCTATTTCTATCGCTATCGAAGATTGCTTTTGCCGTCATTCCTTTTTCATTTTATTCAGATATTTTGTTGATGTTATGACTGAGCGGATCTAATCTAATGTAAGTTGCAAAATATATGTAACATTAGAGATTCACATTACATGCATTTTCACAAACAGGCACGTATAAGTTCGCGCTTAAACATGCCGCGTGTGGTCCTGCAATATAAAAACCCGAATCTCAAATGAACATACACCCTTCAACTCCTGCTGACCTTCCCTGAAACAGGGGTGACATTGGCAAAGTGAACCGTTTTCTACAGCATGGGTGGTCATTTGCATACCAACCTGTAAGTCAAGGAACATACACAACAAATTACATTTCTAATATCAACCAATTATAACATGATAATGTGAAATTATTTGACTAGTAGTATGTTTGAAATCAAATAGCGCCGGTATGAATCCCGGCAAATCCTCTTGCCGATAGCTTTGTTAAAAGATGCCATTTGGTAGTAATTTATTATTCGTGAAAAAAAAACATAATGTTAATTTAATACCTGATTCTAGATATGAAGAAATAGGTTGGTTAATTGCATTCCTCTTCACATTTTTTCAAAGGTTAAAAATGTAAAGTTTCCATGTTTTTGTTGTTGTATAAAGCAGGTTGATACAATTTTAACTAATCTAAGTTTTCAAGATATAATATCAAATAAATTTCTCATCTTCCACTCATACCTACAACTTAAAATAAACATGATAACTCTTGCCATCTTTTCTGAAATAGGAGTGGCATTGGCAAGTGTGAACCGATGTTTACAATGTACGAAAATACTAACATTATAATTTGATGTGAGAGTCAAAATGTGAAGAACCCTTACAAGCATCTTACATTTTTTTTTTATTTGTGAACAGGATTGCAATTCACCCACCTTTTTCATCCTGGCAAGAAACTGTTATGAATATTTATTTAATGAATTATTCATTAATCAGGAACAAAACTATAGTCAAAAGGACCTAACATGAATCGAACCGATGCTTTTTATTTCAAACATACACTAGTGAAATATCCACAACCTCATCCATTCGGCCATAACGCCGACGTATAAAACTAATAACGAATCAATATAATTTTATGTCGATATAATCAGCAAATAACATTAGAATGTAGACGATTTTTTGCCTAAAGTTTCGGCCTGTCACTTCTAAAATTATTCCTGTGTACTCCAGTACCCCGAGTAGAAAACATTGCTGTAATACTCAACCATCTAGTTATCAGAATAATACATAAAAACTTAAACTCTCACTAGAAGCGCTGTTATAGCTTCCATATGTTTTCTGTTTATTCGGTAGATGATTTTTACTATTGGTACTAGATATGGGCTACCTACGGTATTTAACCTTCCAAGAAAATATCACATGGGATAAATCTTTACGAATGGTATGAACTCATTTTTCTGATTTGTTTTTTTCATCCAGAAAAGCTTTTCGTACGTGCCGACAAATAAACAGAAAAATATTTATATACTTCTAGAAAATATTTGTGAGGTTAGAATCTTGGTACAATTTATAAAGCCTTCAAGCTTAAATATTGGGTGGTATGAGGCTGACCCTCCATGCTGTAAAGACTTGGTTCACGTTTGCCGATGCGGCCCCTGTTTCAGAGAAGGGCGGCAAGCGTTACAAGGCTTTTGTTCATGTGAGGTTTGGTTTATTTTGTAAGCACACTTGCAGGCTGCAGCACCAACTTACATGGGCCTGCTTGTGGCGATCATCATGGCTTCGCCTTGGATGCTGCGGCTCGAAATAGGGTCTTGGTGCTTCTGCCGAACCATTGTCGCAGGTTTTTCTGCTATGATATGCTCCTTGACTGATAGGTTGGTACGAGGCTGACCACCCGTGCTGTAAAAATCGGTTCATTTTTGCCAATGCCACCCCGGTTCAGGGAACGGCGGCAGGAGTTGCAAGGTTTATGTCCATGTGAGGTTTTCTTTATTTGTATGCACACATGCAGAATGTGCAGGCGCGAACCTACATGTGCCTGTCTGTAGGCATGCATTTCATATGAGCCTTAAATGCTTACATATCCTTGCAGCTTAGATTATAGATAGATTATAGATATCCTTCGGCGTCCCTGAGTTCTTCTCCCCTCAACCTTACCCTGTATGATAAGATGGAGAAGGTGGCATTTCTCATAACGTGACTGAAGTACATAAGCTTTCTCTGCAAGTTCCTTTGTGGTGCGCATATGTCGGAGGACTTCTTCTTTTGTGACCCGGTCACACCAAGAGATCACAAGCATGTTTCGGTAGACACATGTCGACGCCTGTGTGAGCGTCCATCCATCCATACAATATAGAGCGATTGGGAAGACACATTGAGAATTATAATTACTTCTAATTGGAAAGACGTAGATGCCCTTATTGAAACAGATTCTCCTGAACAATGAATGAGCTAAATTTCATTCAAGTAATACCACAATAAAACCAATCAAATGTCATGACTTATCGTTTTCGTGTGCACATATTTACATGTGCTACAACCAATTCTGATAAAAAAAAGTTCCTTTTTTTTCATAGGGAACATCCCCATCGTCCCCCAATAAAGGGCCGCCACTGAGGACAGCTATAATCCATACGTGATGTGAAGATTGAATATCATTTTTGTTATATACAGAAATTTAAATATATGAAAACGGAGTTTTAATTCACTTATTTGTTTCTTTTTTTGTGCTCGAACATTTTCGCCTAATGAGACATTTTCAGGAGCAGAATGGTTACAAAGAAAATGTTAGAGCACAAAAAAAGAAATAAATAAGTGAATTAAAACTCTGTTATTATCCATTTGAATTTTAAATAATTAAAAATCGATTTTCACTGTGTAAATCGCTTAACACTTAAAAATATATATTTAAATATGTTTATTAAATAACTAACAACTATGACTTGAAAATGAATAAGTGAAAATAACGTAACTTAGTTGAGCGAAAATATATTATGTACATGGAAGACAAGTAAGTGCTCACCCACTTACTCTGAGATTTCCCCGATCCAACATAGGAGATGAATTCGCAGAAATAATTTTCATTAAAATTTATTCATCCCTTTTCTCGAGTCTCCGTTTTCACGAAAAAAAAAATGACGCAAGGAAACCGAATAACCAGCCCTTTTCCGTTTGATAGGATTCAAGTAGTGACCTATTTTTTCTTTACATCCTCATTTTTCTCGTTAATGTCGTCGATATATAAGGACTGGATGGGTTGAGAAATCAATCCTTTGAGAATTAGAAATGCGCTAACCCACTCATCATACAAAAATCCAAATTCAGTCTATCGGTAACCTTCCAACTGTCAACAGGTGTGTTACCTAATTGGAATAAAAAAACATACAAATGCCAAACTGGGTATTTTCTAAACGTGCCAACAAAAGCAAATAAATGTTGTAAAAAATGTGGAGTAATATTTCACTTAAAAAACTATTTTATATGATTACGTTAAAAAAAAAAAAAAACATTTGTCGAAATATTTTGCTCGCGAAAGTGACAGCCATTTTTAGAACTAGCGATGTTCAAGTTTGTAGGTACTTCCTTATTCAAGTATGTAACTTCTATGCTCGCGGTAATAGATACTTGTGAAAATCATCCCGTAGGTACACAATGAGGTAGGAACATTTTTGAATTCGGAATTTATCAGATATGTTCATACTTTCAACAATACTAGTAACAAAGTCCGTTGCCATGGTGATGTCATGGTTTCTATGGTTATATGTAAATAGATTGAAGACGGAGTAGGGACACGTTGCTTACAGAGAAAATGAGAAAAGCATTTAATATGTCGTGAGCGAGACAGCACTATTAAGAATGTATGGTGTCAAAGACGGTGCATCATGTTGATTGGTACTAAATCACATTCATAGCCCCTCCATTGAATTATATCTCCATGTTTAATGTAGACATAACCTACTTGTACATCATACTCCTATAGCTTCGGCTGTCGCTATGGGGAAACCAAATCTCGTCGTGTGTATTATGCTTTCTTTAATTATTTTCTATGTTATTCAGAGACGATCATGTACCTACCTATCATTCGTCGACTTAAATAAATTGTAGGTACTGTACAAAAAAAAACGTATTTTATCTGTGGATTGAATATAATGAATAACACTGTTAGTTTTCTTTGTTTCATCTTTACCCTAGTACAGGAGTCGGCAACCATTTAAGTCGGAAGAGTCAAAAATATTAAGAGCCACAAATGTTTTCTTGCCAACCAATAAATAGCGTCGACGGGGGGGGTGTAAAGCGAGTAATAGTGGCTGAGAGATAGAATCGGTGCCCAATCCTCGTTAATCGATTCAGACCAATTTTTGTGTTTTTCGATGATAAGTGTTTTTTTTTAAATATTTTTTAATATTAGCGTATGGAACTAAAGAGCCGCAACTTCACACCCAAAAAGCCGCATGTGGCTCGCGAGCCGCTGGTTGCCGACCCCTGCCCTAGTATATAGAGTATAAATACCCCATTTTCTCGTAAATACAAAAAAATGTATGAAAGATACAACAGCAGCCCTAATGAGTGATTTAGTGTTCATACAATTATGCGATGTTTTATAGTAGGGTAATTTACCATGATCAGGCGATTGTCACATACAAAACGACGATCTTTACTTCTTCCTAACTAAGTCTTACATGTTATAAATGCACAAGAAAACGTGATAACCTACTCTTTAATATAGCGACGACCGCGCTCACAGAGGACTCTTGAAGTGTGATTTACCTATATGAAAACAGCGCTCAACAAACACGGCATCCTAATTAAACAAAACTCACATCGGAAGTTTTAGGCTTACACTGCCGGCTTTTGATACTGGAGAGTTGCTTTCTGGGATTTATTACCGTGATCTGTAGGAACTGGAGCTTCCAGAGGTTTCACCTATGTCTACGATGGGCTTCTTCAGAATGAATGTGAAGTGATGATGTTGATGAAACTGTGAAAGCTCATCGCAGCATGGGCGAAACGCCTGGAAACTCTAGCTTCTACAGATCACGACAACAGATCCCAAAAAGTAACTCTCCAAAACTCACATCTAATCTCTAATCTAATCTAAGTTGCAGAGATATGTAATATTTGGGATTCATATTATATGTATTCTCACAAGCAGACTCGTATAAGTTTGCGCTTGCACATGCCGCATGTGAACCTACGACATAAAAACCCAAATCTCAAATTAAGATACACCCTGCAGCTCTTGCCGACCTTCCCTGAAACAGAGGTGACACTGGCAAAGTGAACCATTTTTCACAGTATGGGTGGTTAGCCACATACCAACCTATATAAGTCAAGGACATAAACATCAAGTTATCTAATCTAATCTTAGTTGCAAATATATCTAAAATTGGGGATTCACATTACATGCATTCTCACAAGCAGTTCGCGCTTGCACGTGCCGCATGTCAAACTACAACATAAAAACCCAAATCTCAAATGGACAAACACCCTGCAATTCTTGCCGTCCTTCCCTGAAACAGGGATGACATAGACAAAGTGCAACCAACATTTATCATAAAGATCGAGGTGAGGCTGGCCACCTTAAAACTGAAAAGTCGCATACTCCAATGTTTACCCTTCGATAGTGATGTGTATCTTTTGTACTTTTTGGGCACGTTATATTTTTCGACACGGCGATTATAAAAATATATATGGCTCGCAGAGAGACAGTTAAAATATTTTATGTCTCCAAAATGTTCGTCTGAGGCAACGTCGGCCGTTACGCCATCGGCTCGGTGTGCGCTGTTCGGTGTGTGTGAGACTGGTACTCACTGATTGCAAGCGCCAACCTTTGTACAATACCTGACATTTCAAAACCTCTGCCGCTCCCCGCCGCCTCACTGAACTCGTAAATAACATACCCATAATATTGTCCTGTTTTCGAAAGGAAGACGGAGAAATGCGACGCTTGATCAGATTGACAAAATTTTGAAAGGATGTTCCTTGACTTGGACCTGTTGCATCAAACTCCAATCAGACAAAAATCAAAATTAAGCATGATTTCTCCTATTAAATATATTTTTTAGGTTGCATGTACGTAAACCAGCTAATGTACCTACATCATGTTTCCTGTTCAAATTCCATCATATTATTACCCACTTCCGAGAAATATTTAACCGAGGTCCTTACCAGAATTAAGCAATCAAATTTGATGTGTCAATCAAATATTGATTAGAGGTTGGTGCAAGCAACAGGCCCTTATATGTGCTCTTTGACTAATAGGATGATATCATACTGGCCACTCTTTCCGTACAAAATGTCTGATCTTGCCAATGTCACTCCTGTTTCAGGCAAGGGCGACAAGAGTTGCAAGGTATACGTATTTTATTTGAGATTTGTTGTTTTTGTGAATGCACATGCGGCATGTGTGGCGTGAACGTACACGTGTATGCTTGCGGGCGTGCATTTTAATTATGAATCTGAAATGTTATGTGAAAATATAAAGGACGGCAATCTAAACCTTGCCGGATATCTATTTTCGGTTTTAAATAAACACCGTAACGGAAAACCATTTCTGACACCCTAGGTGGGATTCGAACCCGGGATCTCTGCATGGAATGCAAGCGCTTTGCCAACTGAGCTATCTACCAAACTATAACGAATGACGAATATTATTTGTTTGATTTATTTTTTGCGTAATTAAAAATTTACTTGCGTAAGCGTCAACTATGCAAAAATAAGTGCAAACCCCCCAATACACCAATTACGTTTTAAACGTTTTTATGTCACTTATTGTTTCATCATTTGTCACGTATGTATTTCTTGTTCATCTCAGGGTCAATTTAAAGAAAAAACTTCTAAGAATTTATGTTATCCGCTCGAAATGTGAAACTTTTTTGCGTACTGGAACTTAAAAAAAAACAGCGCATTTAAAATCCATAATAATTTTTTTTCAAAACTGTTTTCTTTCTAAAACGCTAGAGGCTACATTTTTTCTTTAAATTTGATATTTTTTTACCATGTTCCTTGACTGATAGGTTGGTATGAGTCTGACCCACCATGCTTTAAAAAGTTGGTTCACTTTTGTCCTTGCCACTCCGGTTTCAAGGAAAGGCGGTAGGAGTTTCAAAGCTTATGTTAATGTACGGTTTGTTTTATTTTGTATGTACACATACAGCATGTGTAAGCGTGAACTTACATGCACCTGATTGTGGGAATGGAGTAAACATGAGCCTTAAATGTCAATATATCTTTGCAACTTAGATTGCATATGTCAAAGTTTAATATATTGTAATTGGTGGTAATATCGTGTATTTATTTTATGACGTTCAAGTGAAGTGGTTGGCGAAAGGCCGTCCCCCTTACCTGTGAAAATAAATAGATCCCATTCGCTTCTCCGAGGACAAGGCATCAAGAGGTTTTACTATATATGTGACTTGTTTGCGCTTACATCACAACGAAGAGACGAGCCTTAATTGTTTGTTTTTCATTTTGCAAGTTATAAAATAAATTTGATCCACATAATAAATCAATTATGTCAGCGTTGCAAAAAAACAGTTTCATGTTGCAGAATAAAAAATAAAAATATATTAAGCCGTGTGCAATTTCGCTGATTAGAAAAATAAAATAAAATTATGTCTTATTTTCTTCGGAATCAAAAGCCCTGACCGGAATATTATTTTAAAAGTAATTAGATACCTATTTTATGCGGTTGGTAGCTCAGTTGGTTTAATGTCTCGGTTCCATGCCGGAAAGGCAAGGGTTCGATGCCAATCAAGAGTGTCAGAAACGATTTCCCGTTTCGGTGTTAATTTAAAATTCGAAATAAACATACTGGCAAGATTTACTCAGTCTTCGCAGGAAGTGAGAACCTGCTCCTCAGTTTGGAGACCATTAGTTGAAGTGAAATGGTTGGCGCAAGGCCTTCCCCCTTACCTGTGAAAATAAATAGACTCCACGCGTAAAGTGCGACTCGTTCAGGGACAGCACGTATAGAAATCGTATATATGTGCAAATTAGTTACGATTGCGCAGTTTTATGTTTTGATAAAATTTGAACTAGGTAGTAGGTACCCTTTTATCAGTTATGTGAGATTATCTATTTTCCTTGACTTATAGGTTGGTATGAGGCTGACCACCCATACTGTAAAAAATGGTTCACTTTGCCAATGTCACCCCTGTTTCAGGGAATGTCGGCAAGAGTTGCAGGCTTATGTTCATTTGCGGTTTGGATTTATTTGTAAGTACAAGTGGTCTATGGTTGGCGCTCGCGCAGCGACGATCAAATTAAAGAGGTCTGGGTTTAATATTCAAAACCTATATCAAAATCTACAGATATATGACGATGTCGGTTCCTAAAGTGTAATTTCTGTTTTTGGAATAGTATCTATGACATTATTGAGTGAAAGAAGTGTAAATTACGTGAATTGAATAGTTTTATCGGAATATATGGAGGTACCTACATGACAGTACGAAGTATTGTGAACATTTCTTGGTTTTGTTTGGCACCTGAGAAGTGAGCAGATAAGGATTAAATCAAGATATTTGTTTGAAATGGTGGAAAGGTCCTTGAAATTATGCGCATATTTAATATTGGGTCACTATTATATCACAAACAATCACAAAGTATAGTGATGTGAAGATGGACTGATAAATTTGGTATTTGCCGTTTAATGCTGAGAACGGCAACCTGCTTCCCCAAATGTAGGGAAATTATAATGTGAATTTATTGATATTGATATGTTCATGATTATGTGATTGACGTTTATTATGTGCTATACTCAGAGTGAACTGATAAATATAAAACTTTCCTCTTCATGCAGTATAATTACAACTGAACTCTGGCAACTTCTAAAAAATGCAGGCATTGAAGTCAATAATTCATACTAGATATCGGCGTACGCGTTTCAAATCCAAATAAAATTCAAGCTGTGTATTCTACTCCAAACAAAAATTCAAGTGTGAACAGTGAATTGTAGCGGGATTCTCGACATGTATTCCAACGAGAGGCAGTCTGCCCTCGCATTGATTTTTGGATGTAAAATGTGGTTTGTGTTTTCGTTCTGTGCACTGTTTACTGGGACTTGTTACGTGATTGCTGGCGCTGGACACATATCTGAAACCACCGGCTGCTCCGCCCGTCAGTTCCAGTGCGCCAATGGGCGCTGCATTCCCTGCACCTGGGTGTGTGACAAGGACGACGACTGCGACGACCACTCTGATGAGAGCCCCAAGGAGTGCCAAGCTACAGGAGGCTGGGTGTTGCACGGCAAGAGGGCCCAGCGTAGAGACGCGGGCATGGGCGAGGACAGCCTGCCAGGAGCTACTCCGGCAAGGAGCTTGCCGACTCCCCCCCGATATTTGCCCGATTTATTTTATATTTATAATTTAATAATTTTTTTAATACCTTAACGATTATGATAATGATTTGATTGTTTTAAATATTTGACATTTTTTTATTTTTGACATTTTTATGTACTTACACTTTATATAATAATTGTTATTATTTAATATAATTAATTTATTTTTGTAATTAATAAACCCCATGTTCGCCAATATAAACGCAGTTCCACTCTGCAGAAAAACCGCCATAAACTTGCTCAGAGAGAATGAATGGGTGTTTGGAACTTGGAATGTCAGAAGAATGAATGAGTGTAAGGAGAAGGAAATCGTGAATGTGATGAATGAAAAAAGAATACAAGTGATGGGTGTGACAGAGACAAAAATGAAAGGGAATGGTGAAAAAGTATTAATGAATGGTGAACTGTATATCTGGTCAGGTGTGGAAGATGGGAATGAAAGACAGGGTGTGGGTGTGGTTATAAGTGAGAATGTAAAAGGATGCATAACAGGCTACCAAAGAATCTCTCCAAGAGTTTTGACTGTTAAACTCAAAACAAACAGGATGAAAATTTTCTTGGTGGCCTGTTATGCACCTGTAGATTCAGAGTGTATGGACGTGAAAATGAGATTCTGGAATGAGTTGAATGCAGTTGTGCGCGAAAGCAAGAAGAATGAATACATTATAATTTTGGGAGATATGAATGGATGGGTAGGTACGCAAAGAGATGAGTGTGTGAAAATTGTTGGTCCTAGTGGACGAGGTGTAGTCAATGATAATGGGCGACACCTGATAGCTTTGTGTGCAGAGCACAGCCTTTTTGCATCAAACACATGGTTTCGACATAAGGATGTGCATCTGTACACAAGGCAGATTGTGGGAAGTCGCACAATCATTGACTACATCTGTGTGGATGAAAGACTGAGAGGAGCCGTAAGAGATAGCCGTGTCTATCGTGGGCCTGAAATAGGCAGTGACCACTATCTCTTATGCGCTAAAATAATGATTGGAGAAGTAAGAAAGAAGAAACGTAAGAAGAAAGTAAGAAAGCCAAGAATAAAAGTAGAAAGTCTGAGTGATGAAAATGTGAAAGTGAAGTATAAATCAGAAATACAAAAAAAGTTAAGTGTGAATGAACTTGAAAAGAATGTTAATGAAAAAGATATTGAAAGCATGTGGAAGTTTATGAAAGAAGGAATGATTGAATGTGCTCGAAAAGTATGTGGAGAAACGAAAGGTGGAAGATTGAAAGGGGATGCCTGGTGGAATGCTAAAGTAAAAGAGGCTGTGAAAGTGAAGAAGGAATGTTACAAAAAGTGGCTGAACGACAGGAATGATAGAAAGCTAGAAGATGAATATAAGATAGCCAAGCAAATGGCGAAGAATGTAGTTTATGAAAGCAAAGCGAATGAACAGAGAAAGATTGATGAAAAAATGAACAGGAGTTTCACCGACAGTAGGAAGGAATTCTGGAGATGGGTCGGTGCCAATAGGAATAAAGATTCTGCATTGACCACCCCAGGAATCAAAAGTGCTGTTGGTGAGATGGTATGGGAGAAGGATGAAGTATGTAAGAGATGGAAAGAATATTTTGAAGGGATTTTTGGTCGGGGCGAAAGAATTTTGTTTAGAAAAATGACAGAAGAGAATGAATTTAGGATTTTGAAAGAAGAAATAAAAGTATCTATTGAATGTTTGAAGAATGGAAAGTCTGCTGGGTTTGATGGAATAAATGGTGAAATGTTGAAAGCAGGAGGTGAATGCGTGATAGATTGGATGTACGAATTATGTAAGCTTTGTGTGAATGCAGGAGTAGTACCGATGGATTGGAGGAAGGCAGTCATTGTTCCCATTTACAAAGGTAAAGGGGACAAAAAAGACTGTCAGAACTTCAGACCAATCAGTCTACTCAGTATACCAGGAAAAGTCTTCTGTAAGGTGATTATAAAAAATGTGATTCTGACTACTAGTGAAAGGATTTCCGATATACAGTCCGGCTTTATGGCCGGTAGAGGCTGTGTTGATCAGATTTTTACTCTACGACAACTTGTTGAAAAACAATTGTCGGTGAGGCGGAAGCTGTTCACGGCCTTTGTAGATCTGGAAAAGGCTTTTGACTCAGTAGACAGAGGTATGTTATGGGATGTTTTGAAAGCATACGGAGTGAATGGGGCTCTCCTAGGTGCGGTGCATGCAAACTATGAAAATAGTACAGCATGTGTTCGTATTGATGATGAGTATAGTGAATGGTTTGAAGTTTTTAAGGGTGTAAGGCAAGGATGTGTGATGAGCCCATGGCTATTTAACATAGTCATGGACAAGTGTGTTCGAGATGCTAGACTTGATGATTGTGGATTAATGATAGGAGAGAGCAAAGTGAGTGTTCTACTGTATGCGGATGATGCTGTTCTTGTATCGGACACAGCAGTAGAATTGCAAACGATGCTCTCTAGATTGAACGAAGCTCTGCTAGGTAATTATTTGAAATTGAATGCAAGTAAGACGAAAGTTTTGATTTTTGAAAGAAATGAAGAAAATACGAACTACGAATTTAGAATAAACGGAATGAATGTTGATGTGGTAAATGAGTTTGTATACTTGGGAAGTAAGTTTGAGAAAGATGGAAGAATGACAGGTGAACTTGAAAGAAGAGTAATGAAGGGCAGGTGTGTACTGGGTGCCACAGCTTGTATCGCCAAAAATCAAAACATTTCTAAAAATGCTCGATTGGCGGTACGCAGTGGCATACTTTTACCCACCTTGATGTATGGAAGCGAGGCCTGGACGGTGAATGAAAGTGAAATTAGTAAAGTCCATACTGTTGAAATGGACTTTCTAAGAAGTATGATTGGGAAAAAACGGAGTGACAGGGTGAGGAATGATTTTGTAAGAAAAGAATGTGGTGCAAAAGAAAGTGTGAAAGTGAAGATTAAAAGAAGTTTGTTAAGATGGTTTGGGCATATGGAGAGAATGAATGAGGAAAGACTGACGAAGAAAGTATATGTTGGTAGAATAGATGGATGTCGTGGTAGAGGAAGACCGAGAAAGGTATGGATGGACCAAATATCCGAAATTGCGAATGAATGGAATATCCAGAGTCATAATAAAAGAAGAGCTTGTATGAAGAAGGTTATGACTCTGGAGGAAATGAAAGAAGTATGTAAGGATAGAAAGAAATGGCGGTTGATCTGTGATGTTGGCGGCTAGGGTTTGTTAAAGTGAATTTGGTTTTATGATTTAGTTTTTTATGTCCATGTATATATTGTTATTTTTATTCTTTGATTTTAAAAAATGTAATTTGTCATGTATGTTCCTTGACTTATAGGTTGTTATGCGGCTGACCACCCATAATATAAAAATTGGTTCACTTTGCCAATGTCACCCCTGTTTCAGGGAAGGACGGCAAGAGTTGCAAGGCTTATGTTCATTCGAGATTGGGTTTTTATATTGTAGGTCCACATGCGGCATGTGTTAGCGCGAAATTATACATATCTGCTTGTGGGAATGCATTTAGTATAAATCTTAAATGATATATATCTTTGCAGCTTAGATTAGATAGATTAGATTAGACACAATCAGCATTTGTAAGCGTGAACTACATGTGTTTGTTTGTGGGCATACATCTGAGAGCTTTGAATGAATATATCCTTGCATTTTAGATTATAGAAAGATTATAGATCTATCTATAATCTAAGTTGCAAAGATATATTGACATTTCTGGCTTACATTGAATGCACGCCCACAGTCAGACACGTGAAATTCGCGCTTACACATTATGTATGTGTACTTACAAATAAAACCTCATATTATGAGCATTAACCTTTCAAGTCCTAGCACTCTTCCCCGAAACCGGGGTGGCCAAGAAACAAAATGTGAACCAAGTTTATACAGAATGTGAGTCGGCCTTATAACAATCTATTTGTCAAGGAACAACGTGATAAATCCTAAAATACGACAGTCTATAATAATCTATAATCTTAGTTGCAGGGATATGTTATTAACATTCAAAACTCATATGAAATGCATGCCCACAAACAAACACGCGTAAGTTCGCTCTTACAAATGCTAAATGCTTACTTACAAATTAAAATCAAAAACTCAAATGAACATAAACCCTGCAACTTTTGCCGACCTTCCCTGCAACAGGAGGGACATTGGCAAAACAGTCATGTTAAAAAAGTCAAAGAAAAGTATTTATAATGCAGGAAGTGCAATTATTTTGTATCTCTATTTTTTTTACATTATCTTTACATTATTTGTTTCCGTACAAGTCTTCTAGCATATCACAACTAAATTCTGATTTGTATTCCATTCTCACCGTCAAGTGTTATTTTTTTTCGGTGTGAAAAAATAGTGACTTGAAATAAATTAGGGGTGTCGTTTGTATGAATAGGCGTACCCCCCCCCCCCCTGAGGTTGCAACCTACGTCACGCGCCCCCCACCCCCGCCCCCGCCTGACCTGATGACCCACTGACCGACTGCACTAGACCCGAGCATCCCTTTTCTAGAGCACACCAACAATAATAATAATAATATCAGCAGCTTTGTTGGGTAAGGGTGCGAACGGCTGTGATATCGATTTACCGACAAAACTTTCCTTACTAAAAATTCTTAACAAAGTTTTGCATCTTGACACTATTTTTGAACTGTATCAGCACTAATGCTATGTTTTCCCAATCGCTCTGTATGGTATGGAGGGATGGACTCTCACGGCACTGGAGAGACGAATTGAAGCGTTCGAGATGTGTCGATACCGAAAAATGCTTCGGATCTCTTGGCGTGATCGAGTCACCAATTAAGAAGTCCTCCAACCAATGCGCACTACAAAGGAGCTCCTGTCTACCATTAAGCAGAGAAAGCTTATGTACTTCGGTCACATAATGAGAAATGAGAAGTACCGTCTCCTTCATCTTATCATACAGGGTAAGATTGAGGGAAGAAGATTTCAGGGACGCCGAAGGACATCGTGACTAAAAAACCTGCGACAGTGGTTCGGCAGAAGCACCAAGTCCCTGTTTTGAGCCGCAGCATCTAAGTTAAAATAGCCATGATGATCGCCGATCTTCGATAGAAGTGGCACAAAAAGAAGAAGAAGAAGAAGCACTAATGGTCCGTAGTCTAGTAGCTAACACTTCTGACTCGTAAATGGAAGGTTGTGGTTGTTTTTTGACATCGATCGCTTTGGAATGCAAGCCAAGCTCTCAAAAGTTCAAATAGTCGCCGGGTACCATTAAACCAAGTTTGGTTCAACTCTAGGATCATTCAACCCCTTAAGAGATAAGGAGACTAGTCCGTAGTCCAGTGGTAGCACTTTGGACTCGTAAATGGAAGGTTGTGGGTTTGAATCACGACAGTGCACAAACAAATATACCATTTATATCTTCGAATATGCTCTTTGCTGGATGAAAAATTTATATACGTTTACCAAAGACCGGTCACTAAGGGTCCATGCGGCCTTTTAGCAACTGGGTCTTGCTTGAAAACTTGCTTGGCGAAGTGAGTAAAGTCACAATTTCACTAATTACATCAAGCCATTCCTTTCTCGGCCTTCTCCTTCCCCTCTTGCCTCTTGCATTTCCTCAGTATGTACCCTTTAATAAAAACATCTCTGATAAGCATCATACGTACGTCAATACACACGCTTACCCATAATGCCTGGATTCCTACAAATGAGCATTACCTCTGCATCTATTGCCGCCTTTCCATGAAGAGATGTCATTGAATAATTTAATCACTTTTTGCAGTATGGTTGTGAAGTCTCATGCCAATCTGAGTATTTGTTAAAAAAAAATTGTTAAAAATCAGCTGATAATAACATATAAATGATATAAGTAGTTATTTATTTAAAATTAAAAAAACATAGGCGAAATTATTGGCTGTATATAGATGACATCGCGTAAGTAGTTGTCAATTTGGCCAAAACTGAAAATGTTGCTGAATGAATTCAACAACTCCTGGATACGACCATACCATTCAGGATATGCAGAAATAACATATATCCTTCGACCAGCGTCCGACTGCTAGGCGTTGAAAACGATCAGCGCATTAAAAAGAGAAACGACGCAGATTAATGTCAAAACGAAGAACTGAAAAAAAAAACAAAGTAATAATGCAGAGGTATTTTATATAACCAAAAATAAATTTATGACAAATGGGTCATTCGATCAAAAAGAGTAGATGAAGCTTTAGTAAAAAATAACAACCCATTTTGTGCGCAAATTTATTGTTCCAATTGTTGTATCGGGAAAAAGCACCCCGAGCAATGACGTAGGCTTTCCATGACTTCACCTGTAGGATTTCTTATTCACAATTATTTTTCCTTCAATACACTGAGATGTTGTTCGTTAGGGTTTAATTACATTTTTTTCTTCCCAATGCTGTTGTTTGTTTACTTATTGCGTATCTGGCGGCAAGATAATGGAAACGTGGATCTTTTGTGTTTTAGATTTCATGTAACTCGATTGAAGAACGACGTTTTACTTGGGCGTTCAATGTTCATAACGATTGATTTTCTGTACGTAAGAAGCATACTTACTAAATCTACATTTTACATGAACATATCGCCACCTTTAAGGTAAAACGGAATAAGTGCTGATTCACTGATTTGAGAAATCGTGGATAAAACATTGTATTGTGTGTAACTTCTCATAGTACGTGTACTAATTATAAGGAAGTGCTCATGACAAACTTCTTAAGTGCAGGATATTCCCACTTTTTTGCTGTTTTCTTTTGTAGAAAATAGGGAGAAAGGTTAATTTATCGGAGAAACCCATGCTAGCTTCATATGTCACTTATTTAGTTCTTTGAGTTATCGATATCATGTATATCCTTTTGATGAAGTTTTTTGTTCAGACCGTTGCAATTCATCCCTATTACTGGTTGAGTACGCTCGCAGATGACCCTTGAGTTAGACATATGAGTTTTACATGCCTGCTCTAAACCATCTTATAGATTTAATATTTTATTACAGTCTGAAAATAATACCTTATTTATCTTGTTTGCCAAAATATTTGAATATGCGTCCAATGATTAATCAATAAAAAAAAATTCCAAGTTGTTCGAAAAATATAAAGTGTAACAAAGTTTATTTATTTATTCATTCACATACCTGTAGCAAATCCTTGCCCATCTGTCGCCTAAACTGAATTTTCCATAAAAAAATACAATCCGCAGGCGACCGGAATACGTACAAACACGCACCACGTACATTGGCATTCGTAAGAAATGATTTTCAATCTTGCTCCGGTCGCCTGCGCAGGTAAAACTCTCCGGTAACCGTGGCATGTGTGGCCAGCATAAGATTCGTGTATTTAAACCCATAGCACGTTCATGTGAGCCTATAGAGGAAGTAAAATCCTGAAAACTTTCTAAAGCATTTAACAGGATTATTCACAACACGTTTGATCCATGGGTCTTCGTTTTGTTCTATGGGAAATTCACGTTTGGTGGCGGTTGAGCCACGGATTCGCTGTGTGTGAATAACACCGTATATTAACGTAAAAAGAAATTCTTAACATAAATAAGAAGAAGAAGATGTATCTAAACCCGAGCTAAAAGAGAACGTACTTCTAAGCTACAGCAGAAAAAGAAGGATTATCAAAGCATATGGCATGAAACTGAGATGTATCCAAGCTTGTAGCAAAACAAGGATTATCGAAACCTGTAGCTAAAGGAGAAAACTTCTGTAAGCCTAAGGCAGAAAGATAAGGTTTATCTAAGCCTACAGCATGAGACTAAGTTGCATCTAAACCTACAGCAGAAGAAGAAGGATTATCAAAGCATATAGTATGAGACTAAGACGCATCTAAGTCCACAATAGAAGAAGGATCATGGAAACCTCTAGCTGAAGGAGAAGACCTATATAAGCGTAAGGCAGACGAAGAAAGGTTATCTAAGCCTATAGCAGCGACTGAGACGCATGTAAGTCATCAGCAGAAGAAGAAGATTATCCATGTGGTTGCTCAGGCAAGGCTGTGTGCTGCGCTAGAAGGCGCGGGGGGTGGAGGCGGTGCGGGCGCGGGCAGGTGCTTTGGTTCATCGTTAAGCGGGCCAAGGCCTCGCGCTCGCCGAGAGCGTTTCACAACCCGCCGCGGTGGCTAGCACGGGCCTTATGCAACGCGCCCGGTACTCTCCCCGCGCCCAAACTCACCACAGATCCATCCTGGCCCGAGGAAGACCCGCCGTGGACTGCAGGGGCGTGCATCCCGTACAGGCACATGCGCCTAATAGGTAGGCAATATATGGTAAAAAAAAAAACAGCTAAGCGAGTTCGATTGGACCCATCGTTAGCACTTCAGTCAATTTCAAGTGAGTAATTTCAAAGGATTAGGAGTAAATATTTATGCTGAAATGTATTTGCCTATACCCTATGCACGCGCCTCATGGACTGCCATCAATGGTTTGTGCAAGTACAGAGGAGTAGGCTAGGATGGTCAGGCAGTGCCGAGCCAAGGGTCTCCATTGTGGACTATTGAGACACAGCTGTATTTTGACCTCAGTCTATAGTATAGACTCTATACAAATAACTGAAATAACCCTATAAAAGCGATGGCTATACATCTTCGTGTGGCAATCCCTTGTTTCTGAAACCATAACTATTACTCTCCCCCGCAACGCAACTTAGTTAAAGTGGGGGTTTCCCAGCTCCCGGAAGGCTGATTCTTATTTATTGTGGAGGCTGAGTACACCTAGCTGGTATTTATTTTGGGTTTGAAATATACACCGAAACAGGAAATCATTTCTGACACCCTCGGTGGGAATCGAAACCTCGCAAGAAGCCCTCCCTCCAAAGAAGCAAGCATTCTACTAACTGAGCTATCGACCGGACTTTTTACGAGCTTGGTCGAAGGTGCAAAGCGCCAATTCTCGAGCAAGACCCAGTTACTGTAAGACTTGATGGACCTTTGGTGACCGGTCTTTTGGTTTTTAGGTTTTTATGAATTGTTCAACCCAGCGAAGGACATATTTGAAAATATAAATGGTATTTTTTGTTGTACGCCGGGATTCGAACCCACAACCGTAGACCTACGAGTCCGAAGTGTTACCACTGGACTAAGGACCGTTCATTAAATAACTGGTTGATTAAATAAATATTAGCATGATTGCTTGATTTTCTGGTACTGGGTTTAGGATGATTTATTCGGTGAAAAAATTGCTTGGTGACTGGTCTTTGGTAAAATCATACAAATTTTCAACCCAGCGAAGATCACATTTGAAAATTAATAATATATTTTTGTGCTTTGTCGAGAATCGAACCCGCGACCTTTCGATTACGATAAGTGGCCTCGGTAACGTGGACAGAGTTCAGATTCTCTGCTAAGTTCTTTTCATAATGTTTTTAATTTTCGCTGGATATCGCATTATTTAACAATTTCATCAAGCCATACAGTATTTCTTTCAAATTTTCTCTGCTGTACACTTTGTCAGTATCTCATCACCCACCTTCCACATGTCCAAACGATCCCCTTTGCAACTTCACTTTCATGTATTCTTTCAGATTTAATTTATTTTCTAAACATATGTTCTGAAATCTACCATATTTTACTCATTCAACTAGCGTCCGTGATTCACTTCCATACATTATGATTCGATCGACCATAATAGGTCAAACAAAACTCAACAGAGATTCACGCTAGCTCCAAGGAAAGCAAGCCTACCATTGAAGAGCGTAGCATGTACATAAAAAAAATTGTAAGCGCAAACTTACACGTATTTGTTTTTGGGCATAAATCAAATATGAATTTTCAATGTTAATATATCTTGCAACTTAGATTATAGATTAAAGAATCACTTCTCATCTAAAAACACAAATAATGAGTTAGGTGTGTATTTTAGTACAGAGCCCCGAGTATGAAACATGTAGATAATCTCCCGTCGATTGCGTTAATCGAAAATTTATGGAATGTACGACTGCATTCCAAGTGAGTGATTTAGTTTTCACCTATTTTTTTCGATTAACGCAATCGAGAGGGGTTAACGCAATGTTTTATACTGTGTTGTCTTCCAGATCAGATGGCAGAGTTTTGTTTAATCATTGTGAAGTGTTTCAACCAATTAAGTTTCAAAAATACATAAGAGTTGTACACGTAGCTTGTGATGGCTGCCTCTCTCATGACGACTGTGAGGCGCTTTGTAAAAATACATAAGAGTTGTACACGTAGCTTGTGATGGCTGCCTCTCTCATGACGACTGTGAGGCGCTTTGTAAAAATACATAAGAGTTGTACACGTAGCTTGTGATGGCTGCCTCTCTCATGACGACTGTGAGGCGCTTTGTAAAAATACATAAGAGTTGTACACGTAGCTTGTGATGGCTGCCTCTCTCATGACGACTGTGAGGCGCTTTGTAAAAATACATAAGAGTTGTACACGTAGCTTGTGATGGCTGCCTCTCTCATGACGACTGTGAGGCGCTTTGTAAAAATACATAAGAGTTGTACACGTAGCTTGTGATGGCTGCCTCTCTCATGACGACTGTGAGGCGCTTTGTAAAAATACATAAGAGTTGTACACGTAGCTTGTGATGGCTGCCTCTCTCATGACGACTGTGAGGCGCTTTGTAAAAATACATAAGAGTTGTACACGTAGCTTGTGATGGCTGCCTCTCTCATGACGACTGTGAGGCGCTTTGTAAAAATACATAAGAGTTGTACACGTAGCTTGTGATGGCTGCCTCTCTCATGACGACTGTGAGGCGCTTTGTAAAAAACTGGTAGATTATTGTAAATTGGTGAACGTACAGTTGAACCTCGCTCTATAACCACCTTCCATAATAATAATTGTTTCGTTCTGCAAGCTGAGTAAAATTGTTAAAATAATTTGGTTAATCAACATGGCTTGGTGGTCCACTTAAGTAGAGCCTGTTACTTTAACCTGTATGGATAACTCATGTCTAGGGCATTTAATCCTAAATTTTAAGCTCCTCTGAAAAAAAACTTTTAAATTTTTAATATTTTAATAGGACAACAAACAGCGTTACATAAGAAATATAAAAATAACAATAATTACAAAAAATATAGCCAATTATGTTGCCACGGATATCAAGTTTAGAAAGTTGAAAAGAATAAGTGTCGTTCACTCTTTTTCATTGATCGTTTTATTTTTATTTATTTTTACGTTTGGAACAATAATGTGTCATGAAAAGTAAGTGCAGTGTATATTTTCAATTTGTTTGTTGTGCCTGTCAAAGCAAATTAATGAAAGTTGTTAAAAAAACTTTTCAATGTTACGTCTACGCGTAAATTTATTGTTCTTTTGTTTATTTATTTTACGGTTTGCTACGCAGCATTTAATAAATACGCAAAATAATTCTTCATTTTATGGCTTCTTTCGAAAATCATGTGTTAAAAAATCATGCAAATTGACGTTGGAAAAACAAGGGCATTAATTTATTGTTTTCCTCGATTAATAAGTTTTGCAAGGGCAATCATAGTTAACAAAAATACGATCTACTTTTCAACATACTTTACTTTCGGGGTAGAAAAGTACCGCGCCTTGAAAATCTCTGAAACCTGTAAAGCATTTTACCCTTTAAGCCCTTCTTCGATGTCCCTACAGCTCATATCGAGCCTTCGCCTCCAACTCCTCCTGTCTACCGCTGCGGCTTTCTAGTCTGTCACTTGAAAGAGTTGGTTTGCGTCCTTCCTCACTTCATCCTCCCATCTCAGCGTAGGTCTGCCAACTCTTCTTTTCTCCCCCGGATGTCCCTCGAAGATCCTTTTTGGTACCCGTGAAGACGACGTATACTGCACATTTTGGAAAGCCCTGCTTTACTTAATTTTATGTTTTTGTTTATCCCCGCTGTAAATCTCGCGTTCATCATCTGTTACATCATCTGTCCATCAAAATTGTTCACTTTTCGAATCATATTTAGAGAGATCCACCAAGTAGTCGACTGAGGTTTTCTCTTTTTCTGTTCCAAAAAAACTCAACGTCTCTGTATTTTGTTGTCCAGATTGGATTTCTGAATTTGAGCCATCCGCGTCGGCTTGGCTGATTATACGTAGATTGAATATCAGAAGGTACAAAGCCTCTGTACTCTCTTTCATATTTTGGTGGCAAGAAAACGTAAGCCCAGATGGCGCCACATTCGAAAGTTCGGGATGCCACTACAAAACACAATATTATCATGCACCGTTTACCATATTATTTCGTCGAAGGAGTAGAATTTGCGATTTCAAATTGGATCTTATATGTTTCTTAGTTAGATAGCTAGTTTTACGCTAACCATTTGTTTGAAGTCTAGGATTTTCCTGTTAGCAAGGGAAAACTGAAGAAGCCTACGATTTGTGATACAAGAAAACACCGAATCAAGAAATCGGAATTAAACTGTTGATGGGACAGATCTTTCATTACAAAATAATCTCCTTAGTGATTTATAAGTGAGTTTTTTGGGCTTAGTCCTTTCTATTATTGATTACCTGCTACTTTGTACATTCACTGAAAAATTAACAATACTTGTGTAAAAATAAAGTAACTGAAAAAGTGCCAGCGCGCTTGATAACAAAAATAAAAATTGCAGGCAGGTTAAATTGTAGAATTTAAATATGTATTGGTATTACGTGGGCAGCACATGTACTTTTTGCACACTCAGCCCTCCCTTTAAAGACGTAATGTATGGGTGAGCATTATCAGCGATGGCCTGAATAGATACGGCCCGGTCTAGTAGTGGACTCGGTAAGTCCAGCCTATTGCGTTCCACTCGCACAGCTCTTATCTGCCGTGAGTTCTTATTGCACCAGTCGTGGACCACCCCCGGCACCTGAAAAAAGTGTCCTGACGACTGTAAGGCAGTGGGCGTGAACCTTTTTGTTGTACAATAAAAACTCAATCCTTATAATATGTGAAGAAACATCAGTTTCAATACTGTGGCTTTTTCCGGAACAGTCTACTGTTCCGTTAGGGGCTGTCCATATATTACGTCATTCGCATTAAGGGACGGGGGGGGGGGGAGTCTGGTCTGCGGATGATGGCAAATGATGTACGAGTACCAAAAGTGACGTCGTTCTTGTAAATACCAATTTATACAACAATTTTTTTTTTTTTTTATTTAAAAATAGATTACTTACATTATTATTATTTTTATTTTTTTTATACATTGTTATTAGAATCTAACCCTCAGGCGAAAGCGAATGCTTGTGTGCCTTTAAGTAAGTAATATAACATAACCGAAATACGTAGAAGATCGGGAGTTACTGACATAGTCAAAAGAGTGGCAAAGCAGAAGTGGTCGTGGGCAGGGCATGTAGCCAGATTGAGCGAGCAAAGATGGACGAAAAGAGTGGTAGAATGGAGACCTCGTGAAGACAAATAAACAAGAGGAAGGCCTCTTACACGATGGTCAGATGATATTAAAAGAGTTGCTGGTGACTGGATGCAGAGAGCCCAGGACAGAGACGCCTGGAGAGATATGGGGGAGGCCTATGTCCAGCAGTGGATAAGAAGTGGCTGAATAAGAAGAAGAAGAATATAAAATTATTAATTATTAAGCTCATCCATTATTACAGCAAGAGGGGGAGGAGGGGTCATTAGAAAATGACTAAAGGATGATTGTAAGGGGGGGGGGGGGGGGTCGTAAATCGGCCAAAATCGATGACGTAATTTATGGACGGCCCCTTATGATATAAAGTTAGTTTCTTAATTTTTATTTCAGCACTAATCCATACTTACACAACATGTTTGCCGAGGTGTTATGGCCGAGGGTCAAGTCGCTATTCTCGACTAGCGTATTTGGAACAGAATAACGTTGGCTCGAATCACGCCTGGCCCTTTGACCATAACTTCTACTTTCGTTCAACAGATGCCATAGCATGCACACAAGCTTCTGCTTTCGCATGAAGACAACTGACCAGGCAAAATAGGTTGGTGAATTGCGTTCCTCATCACAAATCTATTTAAAAAAATGTAATCCGCGATAGTCCTTCCCCTCTGTTAGTCATTCCCTCTACATATCTCATCCCGTACGACACCTTCATTATGTGCTCAATACATATTTTTTATATGGACTCGAGGATTGGTTTTCCTTTGATTATTATGAAAACTTTCTCCTTTGTTGATATGGTCTCATGAGGAAATTTCCGAAATAATTGAACACATCCACTTTTAAAAAAATAATCTGAAACAGCTGAGGCGTACTGGATCAATTGATTGCGAATGCAAATTAATGCAGATTAAGACACACAACTATTTTATTCTCGCAGTTTTTCTTTAATTTTACCATTTTGCCTGATGCCTTCTAATCTAATCTAAGTAAGTTGCAAAGATATATAACATTGGAGATTCACATAATATGCATTTTCACAAGCAGACACGTATGAGTTCGCGCTGCCGCATGTGGACTTACAATATAAAAACCCAATTCTCAAATGAACATACACCCTGCAACTCTTGCTGACCTTCCCTGAAACAGGGGTGACATTGGCAAAGTGAACCATTTTACAGCATGGGTGGTCAGCCGCATAAGTCAAGGAACATACACAACAAATTACATTTTTAAAATCAATAGTAAATCATTCTCAATTCCCTAAAATAAATAGGCTGTGTCAAAAGCTAAGACTCCAGTCTTAACTCCACTACCGAGAAAACCACTGAAATTATTCATATACAAAACAGCCTACTATGAGACTAAGTTACAAAGAAAAAAAAATGTTTCTTTTGTCTTGAGCTAAATTGACAATCAACTGAGTCGCCTTCCATAAAAATGAAATTATACAATGAGAATAACTTTTATTTTTTTATGTGCTAGTATTGTTTGACCCACCGTGGGTAAAAACATAATAATTAAAATTGTATCTGTTCATATATCTTTACACCTGAGTAATGCAACCTTCAACGCAGATACTTTTCGATACTTGGCTGATCGCTGACCTATATTTTCTATGGGACTGACCACTTGATCAGGTGTTTGTTCTACTAATCCATACATAATCGACTATTTGAAATTACTCAAGAATACAATGCTCAGGATTTTTCTCGTGACCCTAATTCTAATGTGAACAAAGATTGTGAGCATGCAAAAATAAGAAACTATTAAATTGTTGGAGATTCTTTTTTATGTTTTTTGACTGTGTTCCAAGATTTGTCGTCCCTTTGTTTCATCACTACCTGAGATTTATTAAATAATTAATTATCAAATAATATTGTTTTCCGAATTTGCTTATCGTATATATATATATTTTTTTATACTTAAATGTTATTTATTGCTCGTATACTGTAACTGTAACTCTGTCGCCATTCCGCTAGGGGTGGCCAGAGCCTCTGCAGAGTTGCCTCCATTTTTTCCTATCCTGACATATCTCTTTCAATTCCTTCATATCCATCACCTTTTTCATGCATTTTCTTCTTTTACGCTCACTTTGTATATCCCATTCTTTCACAATCTCCTCAATCTGATCACTCCATTCCTTGACTTATAGGTTGGTATGAGGCTGACCACCCATACTGTAAAAAATGGTTCACTTTGCCAATGTCACCCCTGTTTCAGGGAATGTCGGCAAGAGTAGCAGGGCTTATGTTCATTTGAGGTTTGGATTTTATTTGTAAGTACACAATCAGCATTTGTAAGCGCGAACTACACGTGTTTGTTTGTGGGCATACATCTGAGAGTTTTGAATGAATATATCCTTGCAACTTAGATTATAGATATAATATAGACTGGACATTCTTTACATAACCATATTACAAAAAACTTCTGCACCCAAGTTCCTACGGACCAACTCTCTCTGCAATAATAATAATTGAAATTAACAAAATATATAAAAATTCCATTAACACATTTATAAATAACATCCTTGTCCCTAATTCATCCCCTCTGTTGACCATATTCCTGAGGAAGCAATTCCTAAGAAATGATCCAGATGACGCAAGCCCCACACATGGCCGTCCTGCATCCCCTTCTTCCCTCATACCCCCACACGACATTCTCAACGATTGATTCCGTATCTGTACCATTTAGTATTTATTTAACTAGCTGACGATGCGAACGGATTGTTCGCAAAACCGGTCGTGGAATTATAATATACTTACCGTAAGTAATCGAATACAAAATTGTTTTTATGTATATATAAAATCTGTTACTATCAAAATTAGATTTAATCTGTGAACTCTCTCTTTAGAATAGTATGAAAATCACCATGATTGTTTAGACCTTCAGCAAGGATCGATACAGAACCTTTTTTTTTTAAGATATCCTGTGTGGGACTCCCTAGATTTCAGAGACTCTTGGGATCTATGGCACTTGTTGTAGTGCCGCAGAGGAGTTTTTTTACGAGCTTGGTCGTCGCTACAAAGCGCCAATACTGTAAGGCTGGATTTACCTTCAGTGACCAGTCTTTGGTAAAGGTTTTATGAATTTTCAACCCAGCAAAGAGCATACTTGAAAATATAAATTGTACATTTTTTTGCTCCTCCGGGATTCGAACCCACAACCTTTCATTTACGAGTCCGAAGTGTTGCCGCTGGATTACGAACCGGTCGACTCTCCGAAATCTTTATAATTAATTTTGTTTGCTAATGCTGCCTTGCAGTTCCAAGTCATTTGTTCATTCCACATTGAAAGATTATCCTGAAAAATAAACTGTTTTTGTTTATTGCAAGTCTTCACACTGATGCAGTTCTGAGAGCCGATCAATGGCGACATTGTGTACTATTGATGCGCCGCATATTAATTAGTAATTTAATACAAATATAGGAAATAAGCGTGATCGTCACCCACACACGTACGGCCAGCAACTCTGTACGTATCTGGCCGTATACTCGCATCGTAATATTATGTAGATGCTCTCATTGTGCAAATGTAGAAACAAGACACGCTATCCATGACCCAGTCTTGGCCATCGCGTATTGGTGGTGCTTGACAGCCGACAAGACATACTATAACTATTTTATTGTCCTTAAATATACTATTGCGTAATTTACGTAACATTTTATTTTTTTATTGAATCTGTAAATAATTTTCTGCTTATGCTTGACCCATTTTTTTTTACAATTATTAAATCAGCGCTCATCTCGCTTCTATACTGTCGTACTTTATTTTGTTTCTTTAGAGATCCTTTAGTAAAACACTATTTTTTTACAATGTCATCGATGTAAAGGCATAAACTTTATAATCCTGTATCTCAATATTTAGAAATGTTATATACATTTTTATTATTATAAATTTATAGAATATGTTTTGTAAGTTTTAATTTTTATTGTTTAATCATTGTTTGGTGATTATTTGTTTTATATACTTAAATGTGATTAACTGTTTGTATTCCTTGACTTATTGGTTGGTATGCGGCTGACCACCCATACTGTAAAAAATGGTTTACTTTGCCAATGTCACCCCTGTTTCAGTTTCAGGGAAGGTCGGCAAGAGTTGCAGGGCTTATGTTCATTTGAGATTGGATTTTTATATTGTAGGTCTACATGCGGCATGTGTTAGCGCGAACTTATACGTGTCTGGTTGTGGGAATGCATTTAATATGAACCTCATATGATATATACCTTGCAAACGATATCTTCAGTCGAAATCATTCGTGGTTCTATAAATATATATTCATCGTAATCAAAAAGCAAAGTGTGTTTCATTTTAAAATGTTAGTTTTGTTATTTGACGCTTTTATCACACTTGTAGACTTATTTTTTTACGTTATACCCTTTATGAACTGTACCCTTAGTACGAGTTGCAAAACTTGAGAAAAGTAAAGTTTACGGAAAATATTAAAGAGTGATTTCTCCCAAAATCTGCCGTTTTTGTTTCTTACACTTTATGGTCTTAGCAAAAGAGTTACAGTGATGAAGAAAAGCAAGTTCAAACAAACCAAAACGGCAGATTTTGGGGGAAATCACTCTTTAATAATTGCCGTAAACTTTACATTACTCAAGTTTTGCAACTCGTACTAAGGGTACTGAGCTCAAAGAATTATTCCTAGGTTGTGTTCCGGAGAATTGACGGTCTGGTGAATTCGGATGTATTGTATTCTGGACACATACATCCTGTTTTTGCTCTCTCTTAGGGCTTTCTTCATTGTACTCAATCTAACGACAACCTCGGTCTCACAAATCTATGAAATCTTTTTAAAAATAAATCTTGTATGTGATTTATTTTGAAAGTTGAATGTTCATAATTATTTAAAAATTCAAATGGATGAAAACAGAGTTTTAATTCACTTATTATTTATTTTTTTGTCCTCTAACATTTTTTAATGAATTTTTCATTGAATGTTCATGTTTATGGCAAAAACTTTTTTTTTGATTAGGTACCCGTAAAAATTGCAAATAGTAATTGACCAATAATGGATTTATTCTTTTGGGAAGAAAATGATTAAGAAGTTTATCTTTTAAGCAAATATATTTAAAGCTAAAAAGTAGAAACGATTTTGTTGTAGATTACGGCGAGTAAACATTAAATTCCAAGACCATTTTCGCAAACAATGCGTTTGTGTAGATTACGGCGAGTAAACATTAAATTCCAAGACCATTTTCGCAAACAATGCGTTTGCATCTTTAGGTGGCTAATCAAAGTCTTTTTTTTATTTTTTATCTTTTAAGATGAATGATATAAGAATGATAGAAAGAAGTATGTAAGGACAGAAAGAAATGGCGGTTGATCTGTAATGTTGGCGAATAGGGTTTATTAAATTGGAATTTGTTTTTGTTTGTAAATGGATATTTTGTATTTGGATATTATTATTTAATGATGTATAAAATGTAATTTGTCGTGTGTGTGTGTTCCTTGACTTATAGGTTGGTATGCGGCTGACCACCCATGCTGTAAAAATGGTTCACTTTGCCAATGTCACCCCTGTCTCAGGGAAGGACGGCAAGAGTTGCAGGGTGTATGTCCATTTGAGATTTGGTTTTTATGTTGTAGGTTCACATGAGGCATGTGCAAGCGCGAACTTGTACGTGTCTGGTTGTGAGAATGCATGTAATGTGAATCTCCAATGTAACATATCCTTGCAACTTAGATTAGATTAGATTAGATTAGATATCAAAGTGGATGCCTCTACAATCAACAAAATATTTAAGGCCCTTTACCTTTTTCCAGCCAGAGATCACTTTTATTGCTGTATTTTGACAATCGATTACTTTGGAAGGTCTTGTTAAATAAGGGATGGCAACCCTCTTGCAAATAATCCTTCTGCGGACCATTTAAGAGGCTCCCACGGACCACCTGTTGAGAATCACTGATTTTAATAATTGTTTACTCGTTGAATAGATAGGGGAGTATTGGATTCTCCCCGCTGACCTTTAATTTGTTTTTCGTATAAACCTGCAACGTGACGCATTTTATTAAAATAAAACTTTCAATGCTCTCGTCATGATTTTATTTCATCTAATCTAATCTAAGTTGCAAAATATAAGTAACATTAGAGATTCGCATTATATGCATTTTCACAAAACAGACATGTTTAAGTTCGCGCTTAAACATGCCGCATGTAGCCCTACAATATAAAAACCCGAATCTCAAATGAACATACACCCTGCAACTCCTGCCGACCTTCACTGAAACAGGGGTGACATTGGCAAAGTGAACCATTTTCTACAGCATGAAGAATTAAACGACAACCCTGCACACCTTCTTCCATAACCGGATTTCGTTTATTCAACATTTTATTTATTTAAAACCAAAAATTTGTAACAATTATGCTCCTGAAGATGCCTTATTATGCGAGAACGTTTGACCGAATCAATAAATGAAAAAGTGAATTAAAACTGTGTTTTCTGAATCTCATCTCTAGAAAATGCTTTACGTGTTTGCTCTATATTTAAACTGCTTAAATTCTTGTAACATATTGGTTGATGATTCTTAAAATTTGAGTTTCTCATAGGTACATCAATACGCTGTACTGCAAAGGTTCATTTTATATTCTACGAAAACCTGCTTTATAGTCCGGCTTACGAAAACTTTTCCCAACGCTCTGTACGTGAATAAAGAAGCCGAGTCCTCGTAACTTGCCGTCACTTAATTGGAGAGATATCAAACAACTTTTTCGTTGCCAGTTATTTCAATACCTTACATTCAAGATATTCCACCTTTCTATTTTTCAGGCCTCCCTCCATAATCACAATTTTAATCTTCTTATTCTTCGTGTCAGACACTACACTACTCTTGCCCAGTGTCGGGCAACATCCACTGCTTCACTATTACTCTCCATTAGGTCGGCCAGTGAGCAGCTTGTTGGGCAGGTCGGGCAGATCCGAAGATGATCCATTGACTGTTGGGCTCCGCATTCACAGAGCGTGGTGTCATCTTGATGAAGGATTCCCCAGGCCCTCATGTTACAGCGAGCTCTGCCAACACCCGTTCTCAGCCTGTTGAGTGCTCTCCACACAGGCCACTCAAGATCCCGTCCAGGTGGGAGGCTCAATAATAATTTTAAACAATTTTAATTATTTTACCTTAATATTACGATTCAATGGACATAAAAATTAGGACTTCATACGCCCAAGTTGCTAGGGAAATGGTAAACATTTTTTTTTTCTCAACACAAAGGAATATTTTTTTGAAAACACTGATTTATTTCACTCGTTTATGTTATTTTATATTAATAATTGTTTCGGTCATATTATATTGACCATCATCATCAGAATTAACAATGAATTTTCACAGTGTTAATACACAAACCATAATCTTTTCAACTACGAGTGTAAATGGCAAAACAAATCCATTCAAAAAGCAAACAAATTATTTCTACCGCTACAAACACCATTTTCTTTGATTTTTTCTTGGAAGATGTAAGATCTCAAATTGCTCTTACCGGCTAGCGACAGCGAAAATAATCCCAAGAGCAAAAGGGTTTCCGATTATCTCATGAAAAGCTTTCGTCGGAACTGAATACGAAAATAACTGCCGACGCAGTGATGCAGTTGCTGGGATATGACGTACATATATGAAAGGCACTGCAGCTAATACTGCATCGTATGAAAGTCGTATTTCAGACCGGTCCGTAGTCCAGTGGTAACGCTTCGGACTCGTCAATGGAAGGTTGCGGGATGCGTGTTCCCATTCCACGACCTAAAAGGAATCTTTACTCAGACAGCACACGGAAGTATCATACCCTAAATCTGCCGTTATTGTTTCTTACACTTTATGGTCTTAGCAAAAAAGTGACAGTAATGAAAAAAATCAAGCATGTTTATTAATTTTTTATCTTAATTATAAAGTTTAAACAAAATATATAACTTAAAAATTGCGACCACAAAAAAATATTTAAAAAAATACGTTTTTTTCACTTCTGTAGCTACTTTCTCGTGTGTGCTATGTTTTGGAAATATTTTTTTTCATTCTATTTATAGAACTATACATTGTCTAGTGTAGTATCGAAACCGTTTTTTTATAATGTCAATAGTTTTTGAGTAAATATGGAAAAACTGAAACTACTTGATGAATTAATTTTTTTCCGTGTGCTTGTCTGAGTAAAGATTCCTTTTAGGTCGTGGAATGGGAACACGCTTGCGGGATCGAGTCCCGGCGGAGCATAAAAAAATACCATTTATACTTTCAAATTTGCTCTTCGCTGGGTTGAAAAATTCATAAACCTTTACCAATTACTGGTATTGGCGCTTTGTAGCGACAGCAAAGTGCTTCAATACTTCTATGGCACTACAACAAGTTTCATAAACCCCTAAAGTCACGGAAATCTAGGGAGTCTCCCGCACGCGTCTTTCCATTCTTAACCTACGTTCGGCGACAATTCACGCTGAAGTACTGCCGCGCACATTTAATTAATTATTATGTTTCAGTTTTTTCATATTATCTCGAAAACTGTTCGCATTACCTAAAATATTTTTCAAACACTCTCTAGACATTGTATCATTCTATAATTATGAAGAAAAAAAATATGTCCAAAATATTAAACAACAAAATTATAAGAAAAAAATGTGAACAAAAACGTGTTTTTAAAAATATTTTTTTGTAGCGTCATTTTTTAAGTTTTATAAAATATTTTAACTTTAAAATTTAGATAAAAAATCAATAAACACGCGTGATTTTTTCCATTAATTTCACTTCTTTACAAAGGCCATAAAGTGTAAGAAACATTTTTCGTGTGTGTCGTCTGTCGAAAGGGGGGGTAGAATGGAAAGACGCCTCCCGCACACGATTTCTTAAAAAAAAAAACGAATGGCAGGCGATTTACTTCACTTCTTTAACTTTTGATACATTTGTGAAGAGGAATGCAATTCACCTACCTATTCTTCTGATAATAATAAACCGTTGCAACTTAAATTATTGATTATATAGACTGCTCTTAACTACAGAAGTGTATTGGTGCTCATCAAATAAATAATCTTTTTAGCCCAGGTGAACGCTTAATTAACAAGTTGATATTTGATTTTCAAGTACCATACACGATTTCCCATTTTAGTGTTTCCTTTGTCCCAGGTAGCAGGAAGTGGACTATTTCCCAGTGAACTGATTGGATAGGTACTTCCAATTTTTCAGAAGAGCACAAAATAAATGTAATTTCATTTTTATAAGAACATTCTACGTTGGGATGAGAATAAATGTGACACAAAGGTTCACCCATCTTTTCTTCTTTTATCTTCATGAATTTTTCAACCCAGCAAAGAGAATATTATAAAATACTAGCTGACCCCGCAGATTTTATCCTGCGTTTTTTTTTATAAATGAGATTCAATAGTTTTGTGGATTTGTAAATTTGGGAATGGCTGTTCTTCAGAAAATGGAAAAGATGAGTGAAGAAATCTTATTTTGAAGTGATCATTGTAACTATTATAGTGAGACGGCATCGCCCAATAACTTAAAACAATTGAGCGTGCATATTTTCATGGGCATTATATCAAATGAAATTGGGCTCATTTAAAGATATTGAAGTATTATGGATTGCAGTTATGAAAGATGTTGTAGCCTTTGAAATTTCAGGAGGTGTATATGAAAGTTTTATATCTTTTGTCATTTTCACACTGTAATTGGTATTTCAATCATAATTTCATTGCTTAATACCAATAAAATAATGCTGTCGTTCTATTGGGCAGAAGGAAACGTTTTCTGTGTACATCTCAAAAATAATTAAATTATCATCTATAGGTTTTATTGATGCTTTAAATAAAGCTAGTTGCAATCATTGATGTATAGTGTATACATATTGATTGATAATAGAAGAAATAAAATCAATATGATAATTTAGGGTAGATCATTGTTTTGGATGTCCATATTATTGTTTATTGATTTTAAAAACATAATTTATTGTGTATGTTCCTTGACTTATAGGTTGGTTTGCGGCTGACCACCCATGCTGCAGAAAATGATTCACTTTGCCAATGGGAAGGTCGGCAAGAGTTGTTGGGCTTATGTTCATTTCGGATTAGGTTTTTATATTGTAGGTCCACATGCGGCATGTATTAGTGTGAAATAATGCATGTCTGCTTGTGGGAATGCATTCAATGTGAATCTTAAATGATACATATCTTTGCAACTTAGATTTAGATCATTGTGTTTATGCTCCTTAACTTATAGGTTGGTATGCGGCTGACCACCCATACTGTAAAAAATGGTTCACTTTGCCAATGTCACCCCTGTTTCAGGGAAGGACGGCAAGAGTTGCAGGGCTTATGTTCATTTGAGATTGGGTTTTTAAATTGTAGGTTCACATGCGGCATGTGTTAGTGTGAAATTATACATGTGTGCTTGTGAGAATGCATATTTTGTGAATCCCCAATACCTTTGCCACTTATATTCGGAAAAAAATAATTCCTTTTTTCACGATCTATTGATGATACAAAATTCATATTTTCTTCATGTTAGCTTTGATTTGTTACCTCGTATGGACGATTCGAACTCAAGTTTGCATATAGAAAATTGAATATTAAGAGCGCTCTCGAAAATTTTTAATTTTAAAATCTGCGTTCGCTTAATACCTATCTATGCCACAGCCGCGCACTCGGAGCTCTTATTTTGTAGTTTTTGAAAGGTACGTATATTAACTTATAATATCTGTGGACTAGAAATTATTTTAACCAAAAAAGACATATATATATATGTCTCAACTTACTTACGAAAATGGTCATTAGTAATAAAAATAACAAAGAACTTCACAGTTGCATTTCATTAGTAATAAAAGTAACAAAGAACTTCACAGTTGCATTTCCATGTGTACAAAAAACTCGGCACAACGAAAAAAAAATCTTGAATGTTGGTGCCATTTCAAATAACGGCTGCCGACTAGACCGGAAATAACTAGAGTTGACAGATAACACACGTTATAAATATTGTGATCGCCAAAGTCGTGGCAATATTTCATATTTCATATTTTAACTTTATCACTTTTCATTTCATATTTCATATTTTAACTTTATCACATTATAACCACTGCAACGTGTGACAGGAGAGAAACGCAAGTGGTAGCATGTCGCTGCCTTTGTTCTTGTTTGCCGTAGAGACCATTAAGCTAATTTTACATGAGCAATTTTTGCATGTGTAGGTACTGGACCAATGTGTCTTATGAAAACAGGAAATTGATTTCAAAAATATTTAAAACAACTCTCACATTACGAATTTTACGCTTATTCTTAGCTCAGATTGTGAAGAATTTTATTCTTATGACAACTGCAGGATGTATCAAATCAGCACGTTAGTTTCCGCTCCTCTATGTTATTACTCATAGTAGCTTGCAGTACACTTTTTGGCAGCCATTTTTTTATGCCGGTCAGATAGACTCAACCTTTTCCATCCTTCAACACCCAAACTAAAAATGTTCAACAATAAATCAATAGTTTCGCAAATTATATTTTTAGTAATAATATCAGGATGATTTTTGCGAGCGCTGTTTTTGTGTAAATCACACCCCAAGAGCCCCCAGCGAGCTTGGTCGTCGCTAAAGAAAGCGTCGATTCTCAATCAAGACCAAGTTGCTGTAGGGCTGGATGAACTTTGGTGACGGGTCTTGGTAATGGTTTGTGTATTTCCACTTTATTAATTCATTAGAACTTTGAAAAACATTAAATAAAAAAAAAACAAGTTTTTAGTTACTCGTAAGCGTAACTACAGATGTTATGGATATGTGAAGGTTCCAAGGAATTTTATGAAAAAAGTGGTCAATATAGTGCAAACACGCAGAATTTCTTAGTAAATATTTAGTTTTTACATACTGTAAAATTGCGTTTCCTTTCTCGCAATTTCGCTTTCTTGATGACTAAAATTATTTTTTAGCGTAAAATCCGTAGGAAGTAGAATGTCGACCGATTATTTCTAAAATAGTTATAATAAATTTCTAAGTTAAGTATCAAAGTCTTAATCTAAATTAAAGTTGCAAAGATATATATCATTTCAGATTCATATTAAATACATTCCCACAAGCACACACATAGTAGTTGAACATAAGCCCTGCAACTTTTGTCGACCTTCCCAGAAACAGGGGTGACATTAGCAAAGTTAACCATCTTTGTACAGTATGGGTGGTCAGCTTCATACCAACCTATAAGTCAAGGAATGTATTATTAAGAAATTGTTGATTGCAAAAAATAATATTTTTGTAAAAATGTAACATGGAAAATCGTAAAATGTTCTCGCTTCGAAAATGTTGCATATCACTTGCCGACGAAACAAAGGTTTGTTATGAGAAAGTTTTAGCGAAAAAAAAAAAGTGCCGCAGGTCCCGCCTTCTGTGAGCGTTAGCGCTCGACTGAGGTTTACCCCGCGAATCTCGCATTTAAAAGCCATTTGTAAAATAATAATAAAAAATACATCTTGTGAAATAAAAAATTTGAAAAAAAATACAACTAAGCTCAAGATTATATTGTTTAATATTTGAAAATAATTGGGCACAAATAACCATTTTTTGAGATTTTATTCGAAGATACAATGTACACTTTTTTGTCCGTTTTTGCTTCTAGATTTTTTTTTTAATTCAGTTTTCTTCATCTGAATCACATTTTAAATCACACCACGAACTAAAACAGGATATAAAGTATATTTGTAATTTTTTTTTAGATTTCAAAACACCACCAATTTACAGAAAAACTGGTTCAAAAATTGTATGTTTTCCACTTACCGCAAGAAGGTGTTCGTTATTTATATTTTTTCAAGTAATAAAAGCGTTTATAGACATATATTATTTGATGCAAATTGCAAATGAAATGTTTAACTAACACTTAAAGTTATCAAAAATTTATATTTGTCCATATTTATTGAAAAAAAACCACGTCAAAAACTGTGTTTTCGAGAAATTTCCTAGCACCCTCTTAAGGGTGATTGAGAGGTCAGCGCGCCCAACTTTGATGACCAAAATAGCCCATATTTTTAATGGTAAGGTAGCATTTTTTTTCCAGATTAAATTAACACATAAAATTAGGTATTTTTTCCCATAAAATGCCAATTCAAAATAATTTTATTTACGGAGATACCTTAAATGGAGATTTCCACTGTTGTTATGAATAATTCCTAACTTTTTTTTATTTCAAAACATTTATTTTGATTAGTTTTATTTTTTCTAGATGAAAATTATTTTTTTATACTTTTCATTGATTTTTTATAGCTATTTAAAAAGTACTCAAATTTTGCATACGATCGTGTAGGTAAATTTGCAATTAAATGGTATATTTTCTTTTTAGGATTTGAAGTGATATTTTTTATGTTTGTAATGCAATACTTGTTTTATTTTTTCTCCCCCGATTTCTATTTATCCTAGAAAAATAAAGATTTCCATACAAAAAATGACCCGGTCGCTAGCGTCACCTGCGGCCGGTAGATGAACTGCGGAGAAAAATATTATATCTCCTTAGTTTTATGGAAGCAAGATTTATATAATGCAAAAGAGTACAATCGTTTACGTTACAACTGGACCAACTGGTTTCTCAAAAATGCATGGAAATCAAAACGCCATCTAGAGTTGCTGTTTAAGATTCCATACATTTTTTGGTTGCGCTGTATTTGCTACATTTCATACTTCGGGTACACTCGTGTATCATCGTATATTGCCGAAGATGCTCGAGTCAGCCCTCTCTTATATTGTGTGTAAGAGTATATACATAAACGCTATGGTAGTATAATACGTACGTACATAAAAACAGTTTGCAAAGTTTAACGAAATGGCGAAAGACAGCGAAAGATCATTCAATCAGATGAAATGAATTGTACGGAGAGCTGCACACGACTTTATAGTATTCTGATAAGTTTTTTTCCATTACATGAATAATATGAAAGTTTGTTTGAATTTCAAAGTGAAATTCATTTAGCTCAATGATTTAGCTGGAAAGAATTCTGCTGGCTGGCCTTTTATGTTGAATTGAAATCATTTTTTGAACCTAGCGTAGAGCAATTTGAAATTTTCAGGCCTGTAATTTAGTCTAGTGGTTAACGCTGAACTGAACAGATTTCAGTCTGTTTTGAATGCGGCCGCAAGACTGATCTTCGGGATGTCCAAATTCTCTCATATCACTTCGCTGTTGAAAGAACTACATTGGCTTCGTTTCCCTGAGAGGGTTCCGTGTGTGTTTGATGGTATTTAAAGCCCTAAATGATTTGGCTCCATCATATCTGGCAGACATATTTTCCCCCGTTGAAGTGAGTGTGAGGGGGCGGACACTTAGGTCAGCGGGGTGTCAAGCTGTCAGATTGATGCAGCCTCGCCGTCAAATACGCACTAATTTTGAGGATCGCGCTTTCCGGTTTTCGGGGCCGATGGAGTAGAACAGACTGCCACCCGGAGTGAGGGTTTCGGAATCTGTTGGCATTCTGGGAGCACTGAAACGGCACCTTTTTAAAATATCTAATTCATGATTAGGAGGGCCCTTGAGGTGTGAAACACACAAAAACGGCGCTCTTTGGTCATGTAAAAAAGGAAATCATTTCTGACACCCTTATATTATATCAGTGGGTAATTATATAAAAACGCAACTAAGCTACACATGTAGTGTAACTTCTTGCCTGCGTTATCCCCGAAGGAGTCGCATGTGGCGCTTCGGGACCTATTTTTTTTACAGGTAAGGGGGCCGTCCTCACACCAACCACTTTTAGTTGAAGTGGGGGTTTCCCAGCTCCCGTGAAGGGCTGGTTCTCATTTCTTATGAAGGCTGAGTCAACCTTTGAGATCGAACCCTTGCTCTCGGCATGGAATGCAAGCATTCTACAAATTGAGCTATCGACCTTTTTACGAGCTTCATCGTCGTCGCTACAAAGCGCCAATTCTCAAGCAAGACCCAGTTGCTGTAAGGCCGGATGGACATTTCGTGACCGGTCATTGGTAAAGGTTTTATGAATTTTTCAACCCAGCGAAGAGCAAATTTGAAAATATAAATGGTATATCTTTTGTGCTGCTTTTATGCTTAGAATATATTCCATCACTTAGTTGAATTATTAGAAAAAAAACTTCATGTTGCTATTTCAATGTACACATCCAATGGTATAAAAAAGTATACTATACAGGCATATATAGCACTTGGATGCGTTGTCTTCCGTCGTACAGGGTGAAGTCCATGAGCACACACACACTGGCATATTTACTGAACACATACGCAGTCACGGCCTCAACAAACATTCCCTGGCTACGCAGTAATATGAAACCTTTTTTTAACTTTAAAAATTAATAACATTTAGGAGACGAAGATGAAAAGAAAAATGAAAGTTGTATTTTTATAGGTAAGGAAGCCGGCCTTACGCCAACCATTTCAGTTGAAGCGGGGGTGTCCCAGCTCCCGAGGGGGCTGGTTCTCATTTATTGTTAAAGTTGAGAAACCTTGCCGGTATTTTATTATTGAGTTAAAATAAACACCGACACGGGAAATCATTTCTGACATCCTCCGTGGGATACGAACCTCAGCTCTCGGCATGGAATGCAAGCACTCTATCAATTGAGTCATTGGGACATAATCACAATGTATAATCTATCATCTAAGTGGCAAAACTATGTTAACATTTAAGGTTCATATTAAGTGCATGCTCACAAAAATACACTTGTAAGTTCGCATTTACAAATCGTGCATGCGCATTTACATATTAAAATCAAATCCACAAATAAACAAAAGCCCTGCAACTTTTACTGATCTTCCCTGAAACAGGGGTGACATTGGTAAAGTAAACCATTTTTTAAAGTTTGGGTGGTGAGCCTCATACCAACCTATAAGTCAAGATAAACAATGAAAATGAAATATATATATTTTTCTTTCATATTTTATTTTAATACACTTGTATAGGTCTGCAACCACTGGAGTCTACACTTTGATAAAATATACAATGTTGAAAAATACAGGGCGTGTGTGCTTCTGTGTGACTATAGTGTAAACTGAACTGTAGCGTTTTATTCCAATTCTGTGAAATGTAAAACGCTCTCTAGAGACCTTATGCCAGTTTATTTGCATTTTTGAGTAATCGGTACAGGGTGAATAATTATTTACTTATATACTTGGATATATCTGTTAACACGAACGAAAGTGAATAGTTGTAAATTTGTTTACAAATAAAATGAATACCTTTTTTTGTATTTGTATATAAATAAAATAAAATAAATGCTTGTTTTTAATTAATGTATAACTTCGCTTCGCTTTCGCTTTCATGTTATTTTATTGCTAAAAAAAACACAAAATGGTTCAGATACAATACGATCTCCTACCGACGAACTCTCAAAGCTAAACGCGGGATTTGATGCATTTTCGCGGCTACTGGATAATAGGTGGTCGTGACGGGCAAATAAATTCATATTAAAATGAAATCATACACCCTTAAGTAAGAAGATCGAGTATGTAGTAAAACTTGGTTCACTTTTGCCAATGCCCCCCCGGTTTCAGCGAAAGTGGCAGGAGTTTCAATGTTAATGTACACATGCAGCATGTGTAAGCATGTACTTACAATGTGCTTACTTTTGGGCATGTATTTAATATGAGTCTAAAATGACAAAATATCTTTGCAACTTAGATTATATGTTTTGAAATGTAATTTGTCGTGTATGTTCCTTGACTTATAGGTTGGTATGCGGCTGACCACCCATGCTGTGAAAATGGTTCACTTTGCCAATGTCACCCCTGTTTCAGGAAGGATGGCAAGAGTTGCAGGGTGTATGCCCATTTGAAATTTGGTTTTTATGTTGTAGGTTCACATGAGGCATGTGCAAGCGCGAACTTTACGTGTCTGGTTGTGAGAATGCATGTAATGTGAATCTCCAATGTAACATATCTTTGCAACTAAGATTAGATTAGATTAGACGGATCTAAGAAATGTTGAAAGAGCCACCATATGTTTTTATGCAACTTAGATTATAAATCCTCGACTTGTAAGTTGGTGTACAAATTGTTTCACTTCTGCCTGTTTAAAGTTAAGTCAGCATAAATTGCACCGTTGTTATTTGGGATTTGCAGTTGGGTCTTATTTTGAAAATATACATGCATTATGTGTATGCACAAACTAACATGTGTTTCCTTTTGGGCATCCATTCAATATGAACCTTAAATGTGTGCATATATTTGTAACTGAGATTAAAGACTTATTTATTTAACCTTGAACGCTTTTCATGACTTTGACAGTTGAAAAGCTAAATTCCATTTTTAAAAAAAGAGTTTGTTTGGTAAAGGCTGTTGATGAATAATATGATTTTTTATTCCATTTTCAAATTTTGTACCTACCAGTTTATTTTATTAATTTGATTTTGTTCAACCTCTCACAATATTTCAAACTGAACACATTTAATGAAATTTGAATATGGAACAAAAATCTGTCAATTAGATGAAGTTGGAAATGATCAATTCCCATATAAAAACGACGTTCAGCATTTCACAAATTTAAACATGTTCTGCGTTATTTTATCAACTTTTTTGTACGCTATAACCCTTCTCAGATTACGTACTTTATTCTGAAACGAAAGACAGCCAAAACCGTCGAGTCCTTCACCATTGTATCGCATTACCAACGAACGCTTTTTTGGTTTTATAAGTATAGATAAATTGTATTTTTTTGTGCTCCGCCGGGATTCGAACACACTACCTTTCATTTAAGAGTCCGAAGCGTTATCACTTGACTTAGGACCTTAAATATATTTATCTAGCTGTACCCTGCCACGCGTTGCTGTGACTCATCTTGTTAAATGGAAAACAAGGGTGCATCCCGAAGGTTTCAATATTAATGTTTGATTTAAAAATGGTCTCCTGTTGGTTGGTGGAATTTACCGATTGCGTTGCTATCAAATCAAAAATAATGAAGCGGTTTTTATTCGATTGGCACCAAACTTCGTAGAGACCATCGCATGAATATTTTACATGTTTTCTGGAAATTGTATTAAAACCAAATGTACGGTTGAGAATTAGTACATAGGAAACATACATTCTAGTTAATATATTAAGATGTATCGTTGCGTTCTACATTAGATTTTAAATTATAACAGTTATTCCTTGACTCATAGGTTCGTATGAGGCAGACCACCCACACTGTAAAAAATAGTGCACTTTGCCAATGTCGTCACCCCTGTTTCACGGAAAGTTCGGCAAAAGTTGCAGTACCTATGTTAATTTGAGATTTGGGTTTTTATATTGTAGGTCCACATGCGGTATGTGTAAGTGCAAACTTATCCATGTCTGCTTACGCACCAAACTCCAATCAGACAAAAATCAATATTTAGTGGGGTTTCTCCCATCAAATCAAAAATTTGGTTTCATATACGTAAACCAGCTGATGTACATCATCTTTCCTGTTCTAATTCCATAATATTATTACCTACTTCCGAGAAATATTTAACCGAGGTCCTTACCATAATTCAGCAATCAAATTTGATGTGTCAATCAACTATTGATTGGAGGTTGGTGCAACAGGCCCTAAATTTTATATGTCTTTGCAACAACTTAGATTATAGATTATATAAACAGCTACAATAAATCTATAGTCAATAATCTCGACAACAAACAAAGATAATGGGATTTTGTCAAACAACAAACGCTGAGTTTTTAAGTATTTTTCATACGCTATTCGGTGGTGTGTGTGTGTGTGTGTGTGTGTGTGTGTTTGTATTATAAAAGACAAATCTACACAGATATCTCGTGCTGACATAGATACGTTTGCACAACTCCAAATCATAATAAGACGCTGACCCACTTTTTATTTTATGCATTACACACCGCGGCGCGGGCCGAGGCGCGACGCCTTCGCCGACTGTACAGCGGGCCGCACTGCAGACGCACAGCCCAGCCTAGTGCCGCGATGAATGGATGCAGACTTCAAATCAATTAGATTGTACTCTTAATTGCAAGATAGGGTACAAAATTTATCAAAATATTGCCACCTTACAGGTGCAACTGAAAAAGTGCTGAAGCGCTATTCTGCTAAATTCCTTACGGCGACGAATTGGCGATTCGTGTTAAAAAAATAAGATGTACCTACTGTGTTTTATTTTAATTTTATTTATTTAGTTCTTTCGCAAGCGCTAGCACTCCGGACTTGTACGGATATCTAAAGTGTAAGGAATTTAGCAGAATAGCGCTTCTGATTCCCGGCAGAAGGCCGGCAAGAGTTGCAGGGCTTATGTTCATTTAAGATTTCGTTTTTATTAATTAAATCCACAGATAGATAACAGCAGCTCATATTTATAGCGCCTTTGGGATGATCAAGTATAAAAAAGCGCTATGTTTAAACCCTCCTCACACTCGTCCTTTATGTATGTGTCAGAAGGATCCACAGCACATGGACGCTCATACAAAGCTATATATTTTTTCATGTGGCCGAAGGCTTTCCCGTGAAGTAAAAGCAACGGCACGACAAAACAAGAACCTCTAGGTCAGAGGCGTGCCAATGACTAAAAGTTAGTGGTTCGATGTTCGATGAACAAACACGTGTAAGTTCGCGCTTACAAATGCTGAATGTGTACTTACAAATTAAATTCCAAACCTCAAATGAACATAATCCCTGCAACTTTTGCCGACCTTCCTTGGAACAGGGGTGAAATTGGCAAAGTGAACCATTTTTTACAGTATGGGTGGTCAGCCTCATACCGACCTATAAGTCAAGGATTACAGATAATAAATAATATTAAAATGTATACAAAACCTTAAAAAGAAATCTGTACGAAAAAAAGTCAATAGGTACCTACACAAAAAATAGTTTTAACTATAAATTTTCAATTTTATTTTATTGTGTCCCTCATCAATTAAACTCATCAATAAAACTCGTGTGAATAAAAAGCAAGTATTTTTTTATTTTAATCTATTCAAACGTTATGTTCATGTGAAGTTTAGTTTATTTTGTATGTAGGTACACATGCAGAATGTGTAAGCGCTAACTAACATGTGCCTGCTTGTGGGCATGCATTGAATATGAACCTTAAATTCCAATACATCTTTGCAACTTAGATTATAGAAAAATTATCATTCATTCCATATTGAAATTGGGTATTATTATATCGCTCTCAGATTGGGCATACATTGACAATTGACATTTAAAATCACGATACTGTATTGTATTTTTCTCGCGCATGTTTCACCATTATTTATCACTAAAATTTGCTATGCAAAATTGCTCATCCGAAACTCAATAGTGACCCAGTTTTCCGTGTATGTATGCTCACAATACTCATTTCGGTTCCACTGCTCTTCATATTGCTTCAATCTAAGATTTGCGATGGATATTTAGATTAGTAACGGCTCCCGCAAATATGACAGTTTTCACTTTTCAAAAAATACCTCATTTTCTGTACACTTTTTCTATAATCTATGTTGCAAAGATATATTAACATTTAAGATTCATTTTTTTATGGTTTGTGTATTAACACTAGGGAATGCAATCTCGAGACGAGATCGCTAAGTCGAGATCTCGAGGGATCAGAAATTCGATCTCGGCGAGATCTCGGCATTTTCGAGATCTCGAATGGTAACAAAATAATACAAATTTTCATTCAATTAATGATGATGATGATGATTTGTAGAGCGTTTTTCGTGACTACTAACACTGCAAGGGCGCTTAAACCCATAAAACACGTAATTTTAGCTCACCATGACAGTAACTGCACAACTGAAACAATTGTAAACAAACAAGTGCCTGCACGCACTCGAATATCTTCCGCTCACTTACTCTAGTCAAAACTATATCACTTATTCTTTTCTATCCCGCTTGACCAACATCGTAAATACTCGGGATAGTTTGCGTATGCGGTCTGTCCTTTCCTTCGTCAGTCAGCGAATCGCTCACGCGCAGAGAGCACGTGTCATGCATCGCCGACTACTGCTGCTCGATCTCGTCAATCTTGGTCGAGATCTCGTCATTTTATGCTTCGAGATTGATCTCGAAAAATGAGGCGATATCTCGGAATATCGAGATTGCATTCCCTAATTAACACTGTGAAAATTCATTGTAAATCGTTTTTAAAACTTTATAGAATAAAGTAGTATTTTATAGAAATTACTGTTTTTTATTTCACTCGTTTATTTTTATTAATGTGCAAACGTTTTCGGCTTATATAGAGATAGACCATCATTAGGTATTTTGAAATATAAGTCAATTATGTGTGGATATTCTATTAAATTACTAAGATAGATACAAATTTATATTTTTTCTTATTTTTCAAAGCGAATTAAATTAGTTATATTAAATAGGTAATCACCCCCTGTTTCAGGGAAGGTCAAGGAAGGAATGTTCATTTGAGGTTTGGATTATGATTTGTAAGTACACATGCAGCACTTGTAAGCACGAGCATGCACTTAATATGAATCTTAAATGTTTACAATATATCTTTGAAACAAAAATGTTAAGCTTTAGATGCAAGTCATAAATTATTGCATTCCGAGGATTGTATCTGATATTTTATTGTAAATTTTATGCGATAGTTTCCCAACGTCGATTCGCGATTTCATTATTATTTAAACAAATTGTTTTTTTTTTATTATCGGCTGGCATTGGCGGGGCATTTTTAATTGCGTTTTCAACATGCAGGGTAACCTAATAACCGTAGAAGAATAATATTTCTCGCCGACCCATTTACCACTAACCTTTTGCCTTTACTGCTTTTGTTTCCACTTTGGATGCACGGCAGTATCATAATTTTTGCATATTAACGATGCCCTTATTAAATAAGCAGCGTGCATCATACATAAACACACACACAGACCTACTCACTTGCATATCTTTCTGGATTGCTCATGGTATGCAACACATTAAAATTCAATAATATACATATGTACGTCTAGACAGCAAAATGCTTGTTAAAAATACAAGTACTGTTGTCATTCATACATTCATACATCCTTTCACCAATCTTCTTCTTTTTTTTGGTGAAGTAGATTAGGCATGTAAAACACGGATGATATTGCAGGACACGTGATCCATTTTGAATCAAGCTGGGGGCCGCAAAGGTCCGAGATCCAAAAAATTATTCAAAACGCAAATCATTCGATTTTAGGAAAGCGCTCCATTTCATAAGTGAATTACCGAATTAGTGTTTTTTACAACTTATTCCATTTATAGTAATAAGCCGTTAGCTCTCGCAAGCCAGATTGATATGATGAAGGTATCAAAAAGAGACTTACGGCCTGTTGTACCAACCTCCAATCAATATTTGATCGACACATCAAATAAGATTGGTAATAATATGATGGAATTTGAACAGGGTAGATGATGTACATTAGCTGATTTACGTGTATGCAACCAATTTTTTATTTGTTGGGAGAAATCACACTTAATTTTGATTTTTGTCTGATTGGAGCTTGGTGCAACAAACCCTTAGAATTTTTAAGTCTCGGTGGGCCGCCTTTTTACATGCCTGGTTTAGATCTCTCTATCTGCATTTCACAAACAAACAAAATGCATCGCCTCATTGATCTTGAGATGAAGATGTTCAACATATTTTTCACCTTTTAAGAGTTCTGCTAGCTGGGCATTAGTTGACTAATTGATATAATTAGCTACGAGGTGTGTGAGTCCATAAAATAAGGTAAAAAAATTAACCAAATTTTTTTTCACACTTTGTGTCTATCTTGTCCAGGTTGTCAAAATGTAGCTAGGTGAGTATTCAAAGCTGTTTTGGCATTCTTTCAATATTTTTCTTATAAATTGAGCTTCTCAATATGTTTTTTTTTTTGCGTGATGTAAGTTCTTTTAATCTTTTCTTTCCACACGCACAGATGATCAAGTTCTTTGCGTTTAATACTCGAGCACGCTGTAGGTATATCCCCAAGCCGTCCATCCGTCGTTCTTGGTTTTGGTGATCGCGAACAGTTGGTACCTACCTATGCACTCAAACGTGCTTTTTGTTCGGGAACAACTTTTAAGCTTCATTCGCATCGTGAGAAGAAAAACGAAGGTATCTCAACTGATTTTACTTTTTAAAGTAAACATTACTTTGAGTCTGAAAGAAATGGTATGTCTTTATATATTGTTTTTTTTTTTTCCTAAGAATCAAAAAGATTACTTTTATTCCTATTTATAGGGGAATAACAGGCTCTAAATACATTCGCCATCAAGGGAATGGGTTGACTTGCACGTATCTTTTACTCTTACATCATTCATCCCTTTGCAGTTGACATCAAAAGTATGAGAATGTGGTGTTTTCACGACTCATTCCTTTGCCAAACGGCTTGTTTGTTGAACGTGTTACCGGTATCTGTGTTCCCACCACAACTTAATCCTGAACTTTTTTAAACCGATACTTGTATCCATCGCCACTTCACATCAGTATCTGGAAACAGAAGCAGAGGCAACACAACACAACAATACGCAGTTAAGACCCCTGCTACAAAAGATCACGACATCGACCGTCTCCTCACCAACATCCACACCTCTCCTTGTGCCATGCGGTATTATTCACACACAGCAAATCCATGGGTCAACCGCCACCTAACATGAATTTTCCACATAAAAAAAACATGATGGATAAGATGTTTTGTGAATAACTGATACTGTCTTCCGCAAAAGATTTACTGAAAATTAGGGAGTCTTCCCTCAAAAAAAAACCGTCCTTACAGTGGCGAAGGGTGCCATACACGCGGGTTCCCATCGGCTACCCTTTTAAAATGATGTAACAAAGTAGTTAAAAAATATAGGCATAAAGTAAAAAAAACATTTAAAACCAAATAAACAATACGTATTTTTCCCCCATTGAAACCATGCAGTCTACTTTATTATCATTTTTGCCTCATTTTAAACGGGAAACCGATTGGAATCGGCTTGTATGGCACCCTTCGCCACTGCGCCCTTAAATTAATCCTTGCATTAAATTATTTGTTTGTTTTGTTATTTGATTAGTTTAATTGAATATGCCTTACGCTGGCCGCGTGTTCGCCGAGCGGGCTGCGCGATCAGTTGCCGAAACGCGCGGCCCGCGATCCCGTGACGGCGTTGCGTCAGCGAGAGAGGCCCGCTGACCCACTTTCGGCAGCACTGCACCGACAGACGGCTCTCGGATAAGCTGGTGGACACAATGCGCGCACACACCACGCACCGGCGGGGATTATCAAGTGACCGAGCCAGCATCCGAGCAGTTAAAACCAAAACTAGTAGGAGTTCATAAAAACGCAAACAGCAACCCTCGGATATTTACAACATTTGAATACACTTCACTCACACACCACACAACAGATATTTGATCTCAATGTAATGGACGTATTTGAATTCAGAACTTTTTTTGGTGGCAAAACGTCAAACTTTCATGTGACTGCGGTCCTTAGCAACCAATAAAACGCAACTTACTTCTAGCTTAACTTCTTGCCGCGTTATTCCCGAAGGGTTTCGCATGTGGCGAGTGGAATCTATTTATTTTCTTAGGTAAGGGGGCCGTGTGAACCTACAACATAAAACCCAAATCTCAAATGAACAAATACCCTGCAACTCTTACCGACCTTCCCCGAAACAGGGGGGGCATTGGCAAAGTGAACCTTTTTCTACAGCATGGGTGGTCAGCCGCGTACCAACCAATTCATTTATGTATTTACGTAGAAAATTAAAAACCAAAATTTGTAGGAATTTAATAAAAAAGTGTTCATTCAGCATAGTATCTCCAATGTGGTCCAGATTTTATTTTGAAAGTAATGCAGCATGTATGTGCCCGCGTCTGCATGTATGTGCGCATTAAAAGTTAATCTTAAAATATTCTCTGATTATCTTGAATGCAGGAGGTATAAATTATCATTATTTTGGTTTTGGCTCAATTAACATAAGGTATATCTCAAACGTGGTTGAAAAGGGAGAAAATTGTTCAATAAATTTATCCGTCATTTTGGCAGTTGCTGACGACCGGCTCATGTGGTTTTTAGCGTCAAGACTGAGCAATATCGCTCTGCTGTCCCTGCGAAATCTGAAATTACCATCGATTTCGTTTTTCGCCGTTGCATTGCCCAACAAGCCAGTAGCGTGTTATGCTCGTATCTATACCGCATAATGTATAGTACACAGGCTCCCAACCGGCGGCTCGTGGCAGCTAGGGGTGAGCATTCCATGCAGGCAAAACCAGGCAACCAGAACCTAAAATTGAAGTTAATGAAACATGTCTAGTCATAGTTTCAGATCACTTATTGTATGTGAAGACTACATGGAAAAACAAGGAATGTCTACAAAAATAAGTTCGTAAGAAAAAAAGTAAAATCTAGTGGCATCTGTGTGTATCTAAAGCTCTCCAAAATTTGTAATGCAACAACAGTCGCTATCACAGTTTATGGTGGTACTTCCAGTTCTTTGTGATAGGAAATAACCATGATTTCAAATTTCAATTTTTAATTAACTCATAATGTTCTTCAACTGACATTCCTTGTTCTTCCCCTGTAGTCTTCATGTACAAAAAGAAAATGCAAAAAGGATAATATAACAATATATGTATCTAAAAAAAACAGTATCTGATTGGATCCATCATTCTACTTACTCTTTCTCTCTGTTCATATTATAAATTGTTTACTTCTTTATTGTACGTAGCAAAAATACACGTGCGTAGAGAAGGGTATTAAAAAAAACGCAACTAAGCTACACATACAGTGTAACTTCTTGCCGCGTTATCCCCGAAGGGGTCGCATGTGGCGAGTTGAACCTATTTATTTTTACAGGTAAGGGGGCCGGCCTTACGCCAACCACTTCAGTTGAAGTGGAGGTTTCCCAGCTCCCGAGAGCGCTGGTACTCATTTCTTGTGAAGGCTGAGTAAACCTTGCCGGTATTTTATTTTGGGGTTTGAAATAAACACCGAAACGGGAAATCATTTCTGACACCCTCGGTGGGATTCGAACCCGAGCTTTCGGCATGGAATGCAAGCACTCTACCACTTGAAAAGAAGTTGTATGCTTTCACGGTGGTTTTAACACTGGATAGTAGCTTTCCAGGATCTGTTGCCGTGGTCTATCTAATATGTGACCGTAAAGTGCTGCATTGTTTTACAACAGTTGCCCACTCATCATGATGAGTGGGCTTAAGAAAGCTTTTGCTGATATAGGCGAAAATCTGGCAGCTCACGCTTCGATAGATCACGGCAACAGATGCCGGAAAGCAACTCTCCAGTGGAAAGAATAATTTATTTATTTTGATTTTGAATGTATTTATCTCTATCCAGTACATGCACCGGCGAAAAGACCCTTGGTCAAGACGAATAGGTGATGCGTCCCTTGGTTGGTACCTACGTAACTACGAATGTGGTTCTTGATTCAAAACTAAAAGTTGTTCTTGATCGGAAAAGGCTTGGAACCATTGGTATACGTATATCATAGTAGCTGCAGCCTGGTAGGTACTTGTGGATTTCGAGAGAAGGCACAAAAGCTATCGCAATTATTATTATTGGTAGCGACCGCCCCCCTCCCCTTCCTTGCACCACTCCGCCAATTATTACAAAGACGTGGACTTAACACGGTGACATGATGTCGCTTCTATACCGCGCGTAGAAAAGGCGACTGATGATGATGATGATGAGTTGGTGATTTCTTTATAGCGCCGTTTCATGATGTAGCGCTTAAAAGCTACTCCATTCTTTTTACAATTTTTCACACAAAATGATCGCTAATCAAATCTGAATCCGTTCTACAATATTGAGGTTAAACCGGCGCCATTTATTTTTAGTTAAACCAAAGTCAAATTGAGTTGAACCAAAACCATTTACACGTGCAATGATTAAGGTAAATTCATTCAAAAAATTTTTTTTTTGGTTGCTTTTAAAAACACAATACCTACATTTGTTTGACTTCATGAAACAAGTATTTCAAATGTGAATGCTTTTTTCACGTATTTTCTGCTTTTGTCTCTATGAAATGCTTTCACCTTAAAATTTGTAAATTCTTATTAGGAGTAAAAATAATGCACAATTTAAACTTGTTATTCAAAGTTAATCGTTTAATTATAATAGTCTTTCTCTTGTTCGAGATTAATAAGAGAAATGCGTTGCATTATTAAGCTTTCAATTCAAGTAACATTATTTTGTGTTTCCTTAATATTTGGATTTAAATTTAAAGGTATGTTAGTAAAAATTAAAATATGGAAATTTTTTAGAGGTAAGTATGTAAGTCTTACGGATACAAAATGCCATGAAAAATTTACTTTGGTTAGTAGGTATAGATCTGTTATTTGCGATCTATTAAAATTTTCTAATTGGAAATGCTTCATTGTGCACCTTCTAAATGCATTCTACTATAAATATTACGTGAGACCATGATTGATTGCACCCTGCCTGAAGAGTTATCAGGAATCGATTAGTCTTGCCACGCCAAGTACGGGAGGCGTTCCCCAACCGGCTGAAACTACGCAGCTACGTGGAAAAAGCAAGAGCGACGTGGCGCAACGAGCACGCACCTCGCGAGCCTACCGCAATGCTCTACAAAACGAACAACCAAATTTTAACCCGAATCTGTTACTTGAAGCTGTACTCAGAGACAATTGTTGACTATGCATAAACTCAGCTAAGCTGCACATACAGTGTAACTTCTAGCCGCATAGTTTCCGAATGAGTCTCATGTGGCATGCTGAACCTATTTATTTTTACAGGTAAGGCCTTACACCAACCATTTCTTCTTCTTCTCCGTGTGCTCGTTTCGACGAACCCGACGAACGTCCATTCAAACAGCTCCTACACACTTCAGATGCCGGCCTACTCCATTTTAATCATATTTCCCAGCCAGAGCATTCATTCATTTATAGGTCGGTGTAAGAGGCTGACCATCCTACTGTAAAAAAATGGTTGACAATGTTACCCTTGTTTCAGGGAAGGTCGGCAAGAGTTGCAGAGCTTATGTTCGTTTGAGATTGGGTTTTAATGATCTATTTGTGCATGTTGGCATTGGAATAATGTCAACCCCCTCGCGCCTTTATGATCAATGTGTCAAAATGGAGGATGTGATTTTCGTTATCTGGCCATAAAAGTTCTTACAATATGTTTTTAAGAAGTCTTTGAACTTTCAAACAAACGATTCACCTATGAAGAACCTTCTTTGTCTTTAAATGATTTGTGTGGTAAGGGAAACTCCATTGAATTGCATTAAAACTGGCCGCAAAAACATCAATTTAAAATGTTTTTTTATACATTTCTTCTGACCTGTTTTCATACAATTCATTCAAGATTTACTTATCCTGTACCTTGTCACATAAATCATGGAATGATAATGAAGGGTTTTCTTAGGTTTCTCATTTATTTAAAGCACAAAAAACCGCCTCAAAAATGTAGGGATTTGTACGGCCAGACAGTGAAAATCGGATCCTCCCTTTTGTCGTCATACTGATTGTAAAAGCGCCACCCCTCACCTCGGTTGTAATGCATTTATATTGCTTTGTTTGTACCCTTTGATCGACCTGTAGCGTTTAATACCCGCTAGTGCACGGTGGACACTTTATTACTGTTCCCTTATGTCGCAGGTAGGTGATATTTGTTCTGAATTATTCAGTGTAATATCCAGGCCAAGGAGTGGTTTATGGGCCAAAGGGATCATATTCATTGCTGCGATGAAAAATACATCCAAACAATCACCTAGAAAGGCTTCTATTTCAGGCAACAAAGACGCCTTTATTAAGTCTTTCATGATTGGCTGTCGTACGCTTTTAACCATACGTAGTAAAAACACACGTATGTTTCATTTTTTAATAACGCTCCTTGACTAAGAGGTTGATATGAGGCTAACCCCCTCCATGCCGTAAGAACTGGGTTCACTTTTTCCAATGCCACCCCGGTGTCAGAGAAAGGAGATGTTGCAAAGTTTATGTTCATTTGAGGTTTGATGTACACATGCAGCATGTGTAAGCGAGAACTTACATGTGTCTGCTTGTGGGCATGCATTGAATATGAGCCTTAAATGCCAACTTGTCTTTCCAACTTAGATTATAGATTATAGAAGCGTCTGTATTAATTTATTTAATTGTGACCACTGTGAGGGTTTTTCTTTTGATAGTATTCAATTAGGATGTTTGTAATATGTGAGGATATTCACTGCTAACTTTAAGTTCGTTCAAAATCCGCTTCAAGACTCAAGCCGTGCTCAAGAGAACTCTCTCACACCATTTGTGGCTCTGCTACATATCACTTAATAATATCACTTATAAAACAGATAAGGAATCAAACATTTAAACACACTTTATTATTCCACAATCACAATGTATATATAATAAACCACAGCAATATTAATTATGACCAAATTCACATGCTTGTGGCTCTCACGCCAGGCAAGCTTCTTCTCTCTCTTTCTGCATTCTTTTGTTTTCCTTTTTCCATTCAAATTCAAATCTCATGTTCCATTCCACCAAACAAACAAATTCATCTCGTTACACCACATAAAATCACATCGCTAACCAAAAAAGTAAGGTTTGAATCAATGATCACATGATTTTTTCAGGTTTTTTAGAAAGCGTTTTGGGTCACGCTAAGCTGCTATTGTCTTTAACTTAGTCTTTCTTATCCTTGTTTATTTTTTAAACAACTATTTATTGATAAACTTTGTCTAAAAATATTTGTGTGTTCCATTAGAGGGATATTCTGTTTTATTGTGTCCTGTTGTGTCTTGTTCTGTTTTGTCATGCCACCGAGACTTAATACTCTCCTCTCCCCACAAAGGTGGCAAAAGTATGTGGAATTTATTTTCTTCACAGAAAAGAGAAAATTCTTGAAGCCTTTCACTTCCTTGAACTCCCTGAAATTAGGGCAAGCCCGGGAAACCCAAACACATTGCAGCTCTACATTATTTAAGTGACCAACATGTCTATTGTACTCTCCATGTGTCTGTCATATTTCCAAGTTATATTAACCTTTGAATGTTCATTAATGGAAAGTGCACTCAAACTAAAAATTATACCTTTCATGACTCATGGGGGCTATTTCACGTGACACAGTTTCTGAGGTACAGAATTGATGTAAAAGTAAAGTAAGCTTTCATATTAATAGCTTTATCCTTGCGAAGAATGGAACTTATTAGTTATTGATCTGAAATGCAATTATTTTTTCATATCCAAAATCTAGGTCATACATGCAATTTGTCAAATAATCCATTTAACAAGAGCGATAACAATTAGGTACCTTCAGTTTTAACTGTAAAACAATGAAATCACACGTCAACGTTCCTTTCAACTCATCTGAAATATTAATATAGGACTGTAGAGAGATAAAACGTTTTTTCATATATTTTAGTAATGTTATTCATACGATTTTTTTTTTTTTTTTGCAAGAGTCACTGCTTCTGATGATGCATGCCTTTTAAGGCGATTTTTTATAGATTTGTGGAAAGGAATGCAATCCACCAACCTATTTCGCCTGGCCAGTTGTCTTCATGCGAAAGCAGAAGCTTGTGTGCATGCAACGGCATCTGTTGAACCAGGGTCGAAGTTATCATCGCGGGATTCGAACCAACGTTATCCGGTTCCAAATAACCCGACTTGATCCCCGCGGCCATAACACCGACAGATATTCGAGCATAAAATAAAGTAATAAAAAATATTGAACTAATACTGTGTGTGTTTTTTTTAAATAAATATAATGGACTTTCACAGTGCGAACCACCAAACCCTAACAAATATATGAAAATATTTCAATTTAAATACTCTTACATGGTTTTAGGCCGTATCTTTATTTTTTTTATTTTCTTCTGAATCATTTGTACGACTCCAGCTTCGAAACTCCTCTGAAATATAGTAATACACGTCGAAATAAAGCCTATCGTTGATCACTTTTTCTAATTTTATTAATGAAATGTTTGGGTTTTTATGTTGCAAGTTGCAATGTTGCAAGTGTTGTAAGCACGAACTTATACGTGTCTGCTCATAGGAATGCATTTGACATGAATCTTAAATATAATACATTTTGCAACTTAGATTTCATATGGCAGAAACTTAAAAAAATATCCTTGTTAACGTAGGTACCTACTCTTTTGTGCTACAGACAGTAGGTACTCAAAATAAAATATCCAACAATAAATGAAAGTTAAATCAACCTTGGTTCATAAAAAAGGTTCTATTCTTAATCCGCTTTTATTCAAATCTTCTAGATTTAATATTTATTCAAACTCTGGATTTAGGTGCAACGCATCCACGTTGTTCCATAAACTCCAATAATGATGTATTTAGAAATGTAGTCCTGTGCGGGCCCACCTATATGCGAACCAAACGCCCGAAATACATTTGGTTGCATTTCTGTCGATCCTCAAACTTGACCTATATTCCGTTCGTGAGCGTCCTCTCTACTCGCTCAGTTAGTAGGACAGGTCAGACGTTGTGCCGGCCTTGTACTCTTCAAATCCCGTGTTGCTTCCCCACCAAATTACATTCTCATTCTACGATATTGCTTGTTTTGCTCCTTTTTTGCTACATCCAACCTGCCATATGGCGCTGTTTTCTTCTGATATGAGTTCACATTATATGCCTGTATAAAGAAAATGTGAACTTTAACCACCTTATTTATAAAAAAAAAAGTCTTAATTTTCCAACTAATTTCATGTCAATTTTCCCTTACTAAAAAGTAGATTTAACTCTAGTATTAGGCTCAACCAATCTAATAAATTAGGCCGATTATGTTCATAAATTTTCCAAATCCTGGAGCAGGCGGCATTTCGTGTTTAAATGATCTCCCTTTCTACAGTGGACTCGGCACATTTATTGACATATACAAAGTTGTAACGTTACTCTAGGAAAGATGCAAACAAATATTTGTTATTGGTTGTAGTCGCGTCATCTCTCACATGTGTGGCGTTTGCCCGCCGAGAAAATACTTTTACATCCAAATTTGTACTCAGTCCATTACTTTTAAACAATTAAACGAGCTCGTCTTTAATTAGTCTTTTTTTGAACTCACACTTCCATTTTCTCTCGCTACATTTATTTCTTGGCCATATTTCTTCTTCTTACTCGACTCGAATATGTTTACTTCTTATAGACGAATATTTTATTTCCTTTACGACATAGTACCAACGTAGTAAAAACGAGTACAAAATTTGTTTTTTTTTTGTCACGCCTCTTCTTCTAAATTACTTATCTTCTCTGAATCTGCGTTCAGCTGAAATTAGAACGTGCTTTTATTAAAACTTCAAAACAAAGTAGGTTTATACTTATATACCCACGACCCAAGAAAATCGAATAGGTAGGTACTAATAATATATAGGTAGGTATAGAAATTGTTATTCAAGAGTCAGTTTTAAACCAAACTGTATGCGCCTTCTTCATAATTTCAGCACTGAAAGAACTTACTTTAACTTTCTCTCGAGATCGTCCCACTCGTTTCTCTCGGGTCGCTATTCATTCACTTTCAGAGGGCTCCCCCTCGCCCTGCCACACACACACCACACAACACAGTGTTGAGGCACGCTGGGTTACAGCACTGCGCGCCGGTGTATTTCAGTATCAGCTACTCGCGCGTCGTTTGTCTGCGCTGGCCTCGCTCGCACAGCCTTGGCACACTTACCTGCACTTGTGGAAATCAATCGTGTTTTGTATCGGAGAGACCGATGCATCGCCCCACCACATCGAATCAACAACACTCCATGTGAAAACTTCAAAGAATCTGCAATGTAATTCTATAAAAAAGTGTAAATAAGGAATTCGTCGAATCTGTATGAAAACTTCGTGCAATACTACCAAAGTTGTATAAGGATGGAAATATATAGATCTGTCGAAATTGTATGAGCCGATGCATCACCCCATCACATAAAATCAACTTCAATATGTTTGAAAAAGTTATGAAATAATACCCAAGTAGTATAAGGATAGAAATATAATATGGATCTGTCGAAGATGTTTATGCTGACGCATCGCTTCATCACATAAAATCAACTTCAATCTGGATGAAAACTTCATATATTACTACCGAAATTGCATAAGGATGGAAATATATGGATCTGTCGAAAATGCATGAGCCGAAATAACACGTAAAATCAACTTTTATCTGTATGAAAACTTCGAGAATTTTCTAAAGGAAAAAATAATGTAACTATGTAAGTTACACATATAAAGCAACTTCATACCGCGTTGTCTCCGAAAGAGTCACATTGGGCGTGTTGAACCTATTTTTTTTCAAGCTAGGGGGCTGGTCTTACACCAACCGCTTCAGTAGAAGTGGGGGTTTCCCCATTCTGGTTTTCATTTTTTTTTTAAGACTGATGAAACCTTGACAGTATTTTATTTTGAAATAAACACAGAAATGGAACACCCTTAATGACACCTTCTGTGGGAATTGTACCCTGGCCCTCGGCATGGGATACAAGGATTCTTTCAACTGAGCTACCGACCGGAGTATTTTAATGAAATTCTACCAAAATAGTATAAAGAAGAAAATATATGGGTTTGTCACAGATCAGCGCAGCGCTTGGAATAATAATTATTAAGCAACTCTGTAGGTACGTTATCCATTGGCGTGTCTTGTTTTGTATGTTGGAAAAATTTATCTTGTTTGTCTGAGACGATTAATTATAAGAAAGTCGATTTTTTATTAGAAAAAGGGTGTACTCAAATATGAACTAAATTATCATTTAGGTTTTTGAGGAATAACCTGTTTAAGTCCATTATTTTTTCGAATACTGGACAAAAAGTGGAAGGGAATAATCAATAAAAAATATTGCTATTAAAATTTTATCGACTTATAGTTTGGGATCAGGCTGACCATCCATACTGTAAAAAAATGTTTACTTTTCTAATGTCTCTGTTTCAGGGAAGGTTGACAAAAGTTGCGGGGTTGATGTTCAATTGAGATTTGTAGTACACATGCAGAATCTTAATGAGATACCATTTGTGTGATATTTATTTTTAAGTGCGAACTTACACGCGCCTGCTTGTGGACATACATTTAATATGAAACATAAATGTTAAATATCGGTACAGTTTTGTTTAGATGAGATTAAATTAAAAAAAAAAAAAAAAATTCAAACCTAAGTCTGTACCTATTATCTAAATAGTGTTATGATTTTACTGGGGTTCTCTAATTATTTATTTTACCATAATTCATTTTACACGGTTTGGTTCAAAATTTACAATAATTGATAATCTCTGCGTATATGGTACCTATTCACGTCCAAATTTTGAATGCAACTCATCCACTGATCAGCCTTTTTCAGTCCGTATATATAGGTACAAAAGGGATCATTATTGTATCTTCCAGAGCATTCGATTTCTCGCTCATATCAGACCGCCGTTCTATGTACCTTACTACTACCATCATACTAGAGCCAGATTGTTCTACACACTAGCGTACATGTTCAAGCGCACCGTGAGTACTTCAAATCCTTAGTTCTTAACAATATATTATCACTTAAGTTTATGTGAGATTTTCTTCATCATCCCTTAGTAAAAAGTTACTTATCGTCTATACCACCTCATTTTAAATTGAAATGTTACCACATAAGTTTTATTCAACGTTTCATTATGTGCAAGGAGCATATGGCGTGTAAATAAATACAAGCAGAATACTTCACGTTTAAAATCAACCAGCAATAATGTATGAAAACTAAAACACTCTTTAGAGACGCTGTTTTTTTTCCATACATTTTTTGCTAGATGCTATGGTTGAGTATAAACGTAAAATGAGACCATACGTAGGTATCCCATATGTACACACTACGTCACAGTCAATACCATCTTAGTACCGGACGAGTGCAACAGATGAATGCCCACCGGCGACTGTTGAATGCAATTCTCGTTCTAAAAATAGACGCAATAAATATTATATAATATATGAGATAAATTCAAAGGTCGAAAAATTCATCAAATGAAAAATTTAGTTTTTAGTTTTTCGGTAATTTTTCGTCAGAATTTGCAAATTACATTGTTGTTTATAATTTGAATTGGACAAACCTACTATATACGAGTGCACAAAGGTTTCTATATACAATAGAGGTCTAAGGATTACATTTTATTATTGCAACGTTCTTTAACTATAGGAGAGTGTAAGGCTAACCAGCCGTACTGTAAAAAAATGTTCACTTTCCCTGTTTCAAAGAAAGGCAAAAAAGTTGCAGGTTTAATGTTCATTTGAGATTTGAGTTATCCTTTTCGACTAGACATGCAGCATGTCTGAGCGCGAACTTACAAGTGCCCGCTTACGGGCATGCATTTATTATAAATATTATTTGCGAAAGATTGAGGTCCAAGGATTGAATTATTATTGCTACGATGCCATTGAGTTTTTATGTTATAAGTTCACATGCGGCATGTGCAACTTATGCGTATCTGCTTGTGGGCATGCATTTAATGTGATTTTTTAATGTAATATATCTTTGCAACTTAGATTATAGATGCGATTGCGACATTCGACCAAAAAATACTTTCGATTGTGAAAAAAAAACTAAAATTCTTCTTTTTTATTGTTTAAAGTTTTTCACCTTTTGCGAAACCGTTCTCATATAAGGCTGATTCGCGTAACAAAAATCTGCTTTTTGTATATTCGAGAAAACTTGTTTTTTTCTTATGGACCACAAATCTACCATCTAGATTCTAGGTATTGTAACATTATAAATTCGTGTAGGTAGGTTGGCCCTACTAATACATGATGTCTAATCTAATCTAATCTAATCTAAGTTGCAAGGATATGTTACATTGAAGATTCACATTACATGCATTCTCACAACCAGACACGTACAAGTTCGCGCTTGCACATGCCTCATGTGAACCTACAACATAAAAATCAAATCTCAAATGGACATACACCCTGCAACTCTTGCCGTCCTTCCCTGAGACAGGGGTGACATTGGCAAAGTGAACCATTTTTACAGCATGGGTGGTCAGCCGCATACCAACCTATAAGTCAAGGAACACACACACACGACAAATTACATTTTATACATCATTAAATAATAATATTCAAATACAAAATATCCATTTACAAACAAAAACAAATTCCAATTTAATAAACCCTATTCGCCAACATTACAGATCAACCGCCATTTCTTTCTGTCCTTACATACTTCTTTCATTTCCTCCAGAGTCATAACCTTCTTCATACAAGCTCTTCTTTTATTATGACTCTGGATATTCCATTCATTCGCAATTTCGGATATTTGGTCCATCCATACCTTTCTCGGTCTTCCTCTACCACGACATCCATCATGTCATGTATAATAAATACTAAAGTAATAAAAATAAAACTCATAATGAAAGCATTGCATTATTAGTACTTAATTATCCAATAGTTGATGGCGATTGAAGTGAACCAACTCTAATGCCTGATAATTTCAACCTTAGTTTATGGTTCACTTTGCCAATGTCACCCCTGTTTCAGGGAAGGTCGGCAAGAGTTGCAGGGTATATGTTCATTTGAGATTTGGATTTTATATTGTAGGTTCACATGTCGCACGTGTTAGCGCGAACTTATACATGTCTGCTTGTGGGAATGCGTTTAATGATGATGATGATGATGATGATATTTATAGCGCCGTTTTGTGACTACTGTCACTACAAGGGCGCTAAAAAATAATATGAATCTTAAATGATGTAGGTATATCTTTGCAGCTTAGATTTAGATTTAGATACCCTAAAGGTAAAACTGAACAAGTGACACATTCTAGCTGAATGTGGTGTTGGGTTTCTCAGATAAATTCAGTTTTTTTCTTCATATTTTCTACGAGAGAAAACACTAAAACAGTGGGAAAATCCTTTAGATTAGAAGTTTGTCTGAGCGCTCGCTTATAATAAGTTCACTCACTATGAGAAGTTACTATCAATATTTAAGTGTTTTATCGACGATTTCTCTAATCACCCCTGTTTTAGGAAAGGTCGGCAAAAGTTGCATGGTTTATGTTCATTTGAGATTTGGATTTTATTTTGTAGGTTCACATGCGGCATGTGTTAGCGCGAATTATTACATGTCTGCTTGTGGACATGCATTTGATATGAGTATTGAATGTTAATATATCTTTGCGACTTAAATTATAGATCATTATAGTGAATCAGCATTTATTCAGTTTTACCTTTAAGGTGGCAATATGTGACTTTTAACTAATGAGTTATAATTCTTATACATCGATGCTTTTAACTAATGAGTTATAATTCTTATACATCGATGCTTTTAACTGATGAGTTATAATTCTTATACATCGATGCTTTTAACTGATGAGTTATAATTCTTATACATCGATGCTTTTAACTGATGAGTTATAATTCTTATACATCGATGCTTTTAACTGATGAGTTATAATTCTTATACATCGATGCTTTTAACTGATGAGTTATAATTCTTATACATCGATGCTTTTAACTGATGAGTTATAATTCTTATACATCGATGCTTTTAACTGATGAGTTATAATTCTTATACATCGATGCTTTTAACTGATGAAAAAACTACCCATACAATTGGCATATGTGCGTCTTTTTCATTCATTTTAAAATCACTATACTAACGTTGAAAATACTGAGCCTAAATCTGTGTAGATAGCGCTTCAACGTGCTGCTTACTATACGAGAAAAGCCCTAGATTATGAAATAAAAATAATAACCTTGCAACATGATTAATGAATCATCCAATAGATTTCATTAAGTAACTCGCGAGCAGTCTTAAACAGAATTTTGTACTTGTGGTAGGTTCGCCATAATTATATTGCAGGTGTACTCCGGTCGATAGCTCATTTGGTAGAGTGCTTGCATTCCATGCTTTAATGCTTAGAGCTCGGGTTCGAATCCCACCCGCGAAATGATTTCTCGTTTCGTTGTTAATTTCATGCCCAAAATAAAATACCGGCAAAGTTAACTCAGCTCCACAAGAAATGAGTAACAGCCCCGTCGGCATCTGGGAAACTTCCACTTCAATTGAAGTGGTTGGCGTAAGGCCAGCCCCCTTACCTGTAAAAATGAAAAAAAGTTGCACTTGCCACATGCGATCACTTCGGGGAAAACGCAGCAAGAAGTTACACTACATGTGTAGCTTAGTAGCGCAGCGTAACTAAGAGCAAAATAACAGATAATAAAAATACAGCAGTATTAATAATAATAATTAACCATCCATTAGTTGATGGAGATTGCAGTGAAGCAACTCAAAAACAGTCCTGTGTAGATTTGCTATTGCTTCTGAAAAAATATAATCATTATTTCCAACTTGAATCCTCTCGGTGCTTCTCTTTCATCAGAGTTAAAATACCATGATGCTATTGAGTCTCGCACAACTTGCGCTTTCCGGCGATTCGGCATACTATACAGAGCCCGTAAGTTTTTTACTTCAGACCACTAATTAAATATGTATTATCAAATTACTGAAGGACAAATCATGCAAGAAGAATACTTAAAATGTATCCACCAATGATTTCTTGAAAGAGTAGGAAAGCTTTGTTTTCACGTAAATTTTTAATGTCCTCATTTTCTCCAAAGTATAACAGAATTAGTTTTCTCTGTCATTGATTGATAGGCATTTGTTTTGTAACCCTTGATTTAATAGATAAAAACCTCCTGTATGGTAACAGAATGAGTTAATTTTTTTAATGTACAACCTGTTTTGTGAATGAACTTCACATTGTTGTGTACATATTCTCTGCTAATTCACAATCTTGCTCCTGCATTCTTAAAAAAATGTTTAGTGTTTCAGCCATACTTTTTTTGAGTCATAGTTGTCATGAACTACAGATCTCAGGGCTGTCAGCCGTTGGGGCACTGACAACCTTGTAGAGTTCAACGTCAAAAAGACTCAAGCATGTCTGATATCCTTAAAGAGGATTCCAAACAACTATCTCCCAACTTTCGACAATGTCTCCCTCTCTAACCATGAACACTTAAATCTTCTTGGTGTTTCTCTGTCATCAGAGTTAAAATACCATGATGCTATTGAGTCTCGCACAACTTCCGCTTTCCGGCGACTCGGCATATTATACAGAGCCCGTAGGTTTTTTACTTCAGCCCAGTTATTGACTCTGTATAAATCCCAAATCCGCCCCATTATCGAGTATGGCAGCCATCTCTGGTCTGGTATGCCCAAGAAGTTGAGTGACCAACTTGATTCTGTACAAAGGAGGGCAGTGAGGTTGATCATTGATCCTTCTCTGACATCCGATCTGCAGCCGCTCCGGCACAGAAGGAAAGTTGGAATGCGCAGTCTTTTTTATCGATATTACCACGAAGCTTGTTCTAATGAGCTCCATTCATTAATATTTGCCCCTCGCATTTCAGAAAGGGAAACTCATAGTACGACTCTCATTCATCCCTTTGCAGTCGATCTCAAAACTATGAGAACTTGGAGTGTTCATGACTCATTCCTTTGCCAAACTGCCCGTTTATGGAATGATCTACCAGTATCTGTGTTTCCTTCCCAATTTAATCCGGATTATTCAAAACCAACATAATCGCCACTTCTTTGCAGCGCCTCACGACAGAAGCAACAACTTAAGCAACACCTCTGCGACACCCTTCCAGGGTGGCATAGACCCCCAAGACATCAAGAATTGGGGAGCCTCCCGCACAGGATTCATTAAAAAAAAAGCTCCTTCAGGAACAAAGCGGCTAGTACCTAGTGGCACGACAACTTGTATATATTTTTTGCATTTTGACAAACGAATCATTCAATCAATTTTAGTGATGCAATTTATGAGCAGTCCCGTGAAGGCAGATAGGTACGCTCTAATTTGTTGGTATACTTACTATGTAAAAAAATAAAGCATTTGAAACACGCAAGTGTTTTCGTAACTAAAATTAAAAAAAGAATCATCCAAGATGCTTTAGTGAAGCAACTCACCTTTGGTAATTGCATTTACTTGCGCTAGGTTCGCCCTTATTCGTATCGCAGGTGTACTTGGGAAGAGAACAACAAAAAAGAAACAAGATTATAAAAAAAACATTGCATTATAAATCATAATAATTAATCATCCAATAGTCGATCGGGATCGCAGAGTGAGGCAACTCGTCAACAAATGATTAATATTTATAAGATGATAATTCCCACGGCGGTGGGGGTACACGCCGGTACATGCTAGTAGCGGCTGGCATCTAGGTCACAGCGGTGCTTTAAATAGATTACGCGCGTCGGTTAGCCCTCGACACCGACACACAGGCACTCACACACCCTAACCCGCACACACACACACACACAACACGCTGTACCTACGAGGTGTATTTATAATGCCCCATGGCTGCAAGAGCGCTGCATCACAGGCACACATAAAACGTCGGACTCAACTCAATTATCCAGGGCTGGAAGTCTCATCGCCACGGTAATTCTTACCTACCGCAATAAAAACGCGACTAAGGTACACATATAGTGTAACGTCTTGCCTGCGTTATTCCCGAAGGGGTCGCATGTGGCGATTCGGGACCTATTTATTTTTTACGGATAAGTGGGCCGGTAATAGCCATGATGATCGCCGATCTTCGATAGAAGTGGCACAAAAAGAAGAAGAAGAAGGGGGTCGGACTCACATCAACCACTTTCAGTTGAAGTGGGGGTTTCCCAGCTCCCTGGGTGGCTGGTTCTCATTTTATGTGAAGGCTGAGTAAACCTTGGGATCGAACCCTTGGTCTCGGCATGAATGCAAGAATTCTACCTATCTATCGACCGTAGTTTTTACGAGCTTGGTCGTCGCTACAAAGCGCCAATTCTCAAGCAAGACCCAGTTGCTGTAACGCTGGATGGACCTTTTGATGACCGGTCTTTGGTAAAGATTTTATGAATTTTTCAACCCGGCGAAGAGGAAATTTGAAAAGATAAATGGTATATTTTTAGTGCTCCGGCGGGATTCGAACCCACAACCTTCCATTTACAAATCCGAAAAATAACCACTGGACTACGGACCGGTCTAATACAAACAAATAATACGGAATATCGGTATTATTTGTTTGAAGACTAATCAGCTGTTCACTTGTGGCCATCTTGGATTGACAGGTCTTCATACAACTATTACCGATATTCGGTGGGTAAGAATTACCGTGGGGATGAGACTTCCAGCTCAGGGCTGAAATTTCATTTACTGTCGGTTTGAGATCATCGCGAGGAAGAAAGTTGGATGCATTGAAAGTAAACAAATGTGAGGCCACTACAGACTTTTAATAATACTTTATTGCTAGCGTGCGTAGAAGCGTTGTCGAAAAGAATAACAACAAATGACACATTGGATCGACTGTGAAGGTTTGCAGCAGTGCTATGGGAAGTGGACCCAACGACCCAACAAAAATAGGGCCACGCAAAATTGTACAAAAAGATCCTTATCAACTGAGTTTCAAGAAAACAAACACAAACATTCGTTCCCGTTGACAGTTGATTATTTGTCAGCTAATCAGTAGATACTAAAAAATCGTTTTCCCTACATTTCGTAATTAACTTTGGTAGGTTTAATTGCGATTTATGTGTGAACGTTGGGCACACAACGGGGGCGTGTGCGTAAAATGTATGTGTATTGGAAAGATTAAATTCTGCCGCTAGGACTGCAAGCAAAATTGGGCTCCTGCACTCCGCAGAGTCAAAAAAGCGCTACGTGAAAATAATCGAGACTTTATACAATGAGAAAAGTAAAGCAGTAATCTCCAACAAATGTGTGTAGAGATATTGAAACTTCGAGTTCAACTTGATTAACAACACACTCTCACACATACAATGCTGTGTTATTTAGAATTCACACAGACACACATGGATGATGATGATGATGAGTTGATGATTTCTTTATAGCGCCGTTTCGTGATGTAGTCACTCCAAGGGCGCTGGTGCAAACGATGCCAGAAATTTGCTTGTCTTCAGTGCATTCCGGAACTTTCCATGGTCCTCTAGCTCTCTCACATGATGTGGCAGGTGGTTCCAGGCACTGTGTTAACTCTTCTTTTAGGTTCTTCAATGAGTTAACTTCGTATTTAACTCAATTATCCAGAATGCATTCCACAGAGACAAAGGAGCGCTGCAAAAATAATCAGGACAAAAGTAATATACTGAGAAAAGTAAACCAGCAACCCCAAACAAATGTGTGTTGATCTGGTGAAACTTCTCATTCAACTCAATTAGAAGTGACCGGTCAGTAGAATGTTTGCGTTCCATGCCAGAGGGGTAAAGCTGGATCCCTACAAAGGGTGTCAGAAAAATGAAAATAAACTTCACAAGAAATTAGAACCAGGAGCAGGGAAACCCGCCGCCTGTAAAAATAAACAGGTTGCGCTTACAAGTTTCAGTACATGAGAAACTAAGTTGCAAAGTCATCGAGTTTACTAATACTCGCATATCAAATAATAGTGGTAGGAACCATTCAACAAACTTTCCACGAAAAAGGTCATCGCGTACCTAAATATTCCAAATTTAGTTTGAAAAGTTATGGAGGTGTTATCCAATTTTAATTTTAAAAATATTCAACTTTCATGGGCCTCAACAAAATAGGGTCAATGGAAAAATGGATGATTTTTTTGGTGTTGAGTCTTGACAGTAGGTTTGACTTATAAAGGATGAATCATTCAAGTTCTGTACTTCTCGAGACCTATAAAACAATCAACCAAAAATAATTCTAATGATCAATGACTGAAAATCGTTCTTTCTAGATATGATTACTTATATTTTAAAGCATCATTTTCTTGTGACACCCGAATCCTGTTGAATTATTATAGACGATGTTCTAATCTAATCTAATCTAAGCTGCAAAGATATATATCATTTAAGATTTATATTAAATGCATTCCCACAAGCAGATATGTATAATTTCGCGCTAACACATGCCGCATGTGGACCTACAATATAAAAACCCAATCTCAAATGAACATAAGCCTTGCAACTCTTGCCGTCCTTCCCTGAAACAGGGGTGACATTGGCAAAGTGAACCAATTTTTTTTTACAGTATGGGTGGTCAGCCGCATAACAACCTATACGTCAAGGAACGATGTTCAATGTGAATTATTTAATCAAACATTAAATAATGCACTTTTATCTCTGTTGGGTATACGAAACAGGTACTATTTGATATCAAGTATAAGACAAAACCACCAGACTCTCACTGGTCCATTTACCCTAAAAATTCTAAAAATATTTCTGAATCATCTCGCTAACTTTTTTACCTTTGAAAAGTAATCTTCCGAGACGGTTAATTAATCAAGAAAAATTATAATATTTATGTTCAATTTCACAAGAGCGCATTGCAGCAATATAATGCATCTTTAATTGTTCCCCAACCGAACAAACGATAGCCTAACTACTTGTAAATATTTAAAGTTAATTTACTCGATCAATTATTTTTGTGGTAGTTGTTCGTAATCTAGTACTCGCGAGTACGGAATACATCAGATGTTTGACCTAATTAGTCGGTAGCGCATTCCGCTCCGCTGAAGAACTGTGACTAACATATTATTTTCAGTCGAATTAAGTCAACTGAAGCTGGTATAAATTCATAATTGAAAAAAAAAACGTAAAAGCGTAGTTTTTCTTGTTTTTGTATTTTACTTTTTAAAGTCGTTTGCAATGAACTACTATACTAGTTCAGAGATGTAAAACAGTGTTTCTTGGAAATATTCATTCATTTTATTTACGTACTGGCTTCACATTGTGTCTCGTATCATGTATTCTTGTATGTGTTCTCTCTGTCTAAACAATACTGAAAAAAAAATTCGCTCGTTTTTCCAAAAGCTGATTTTGAAGCTTAATCTAAAGGTTATTACGTTTCTATTATTTAGTCCAAACCCTTCTACACGCTTGCCATCCATTTGATCCGAAAAAAAGTAGGTACCCACACCATTTTTTTTTACTATTTGAAAACTGAATATTTATATTTTTCGAAGTTGAAATGAGACAACCCAAATAGAATTGTTATATGTGTATTTGATAGTTTCCAACTTGAAATGGCAATATGGGACAATGTATAACAGGACAACCATAATCCTTGAATGGACACCATGGGAAGATTGTTTGAAGATATTGTTCATATCATAGGAACGGAGTGAATGAGTTTGGCTTTAGACAGGTATGGAGGAATGTTTTTTTTCAAAGGGGAACGTTTAGCAGATAAAAGAAGAAAACAACGAGTTACAACCATCCATCCTTTGATATTCAACGACTACCTATATCTATATATCAGTGGCAAAGGGTGCCATACAAGCGGGTTCCCATCGGCTTCCCTTTTAAAATGATGTAACAAAGTATAGGCACAAAGTAAAAAAAAACATTTAAAACCAAAGAAACAATACGTATTTTTCCCCATTGAAACCATGCAGTCTACTTTATTATCATTTTTGCCTCATTTTAAACGGGAAACCGATGGGAATCGGCTTGTATGGCACCCTTCGCCACTGCTATATATAGTGCAAGGATTCAAATGCAGTTAATATTATGTGGAATATTTAAAAACGCATGAAATTCATGGTCTGCCCTAAGAAGTTTTATTATAGCACGCTGCTTGTGCGACAGATTCCGTACATTACAGTATTTTATTTTAACTCTTTGCACTGACCTACATTTCAGTGTTTCTATATTAGTGATATTATCAAAGCAAGTATGTTTATTTTTGAGCTATGGACTGACGTTTGCCAGCTATCGCCACTTAAAGAAATAAAGTTTTTTAATTGCTTCTTTTTACAGTTTTAACACATTTTTTTTCAGCTAGGTATTGATAAAGATTAATTCCTTTGTCGTTCTGCCCTCGGTATACTTTTAAACAAAAAAATCTACGAGATTTTTAATACTCATATTGACTTATTATTCACACGTAATTATTTAACTTGGAGGTCATCTTTAACCTCTTATTTAATCTGGATTATAGTATGAAAGTTTTACAATTAAATATTTGTATTCAAAAACAGTATCATGCTGAACTCTGATATACTTATGTTATTTGTTTTTTTTGGCAATTAAGTACCTACTTCGTGAAAATTCCTCGCATTTACAGTACTAAGTACAAGTTTTCGCTTGAGTCTTAGTATTAACCTTCCCTGGCCGAAGCGGGGTATATGAGATACCCCAAAAAAACGTTTTATTTGATTACTCAATAATTAATCGAGCAATTCAATTGAAACTTTTTGTAATCTTCGTAAAGCTACTTAGAAACATTTCTGTATTTTTTGTTTTTAAGTATTCAAAGCATGTAGTCTTCAAATAATTGTTTTTGATAAATATTCGCGTACTCTACTAATCACGTGGTCAGAAACACGTCACATTATGCCCTCGCGGGGGGAGCGCTGGAGCATGTGAGGGACGGGAAGGGCTGGCGCGCCATTGTGTGTGTGGTGGGTCCAGAGATAAGCTACTTGTTTCACTTTTTTACGCGGGCTTACCGCGTCACAGCTGTGCGGAAGAGAGTCAACTATATTATCCGCTGACGACTTTACTCCGTCTTTCTGGGTAAGCGAGTGGAACAGTCCTGTCATTCCTGTGGTTCCCAAAACGTTCTATAATAATTTACACATATAAAATAAATATATTTTTGTGAAGAGAAAGGTAAGTTCGTTGTTTTTTTTTCTGAATAGGTATATTGTTTTTCCTTTGTGATATGTGCCAAACATTTGATTTTTTTCTCTCTCTAGAAAATGGCTAGAAAAAATACCTATGAAGAAATAGAAAAATTGCAAGACTTTAGTGATGATGAAGTTATTGACAGTGACTTAGAATTCGAATTGTGTAATTCGGATGATTCTGAAGTCGGAGATATTATTGAATCTGAGTCTGATGAATCTGAGTCTGCATACTGTAAAAAAAATGTTTCAATTATGTCAATGCCACCCCTGCTTCAAGGAAAGGCGGCAAAGTTGCAGAGCTTATGTTCATTTAAAAAAAAAAGAAAAAAAATTTGGCTGATTTATTTGGTGAGAGCTGTTTTTGTGTGTATCACACCTCAAGAGCCCTCTGAGAGCTTGGTCGTCGATGTAGAAAGCGCCAATTCTCAAGCAAGACCCAGTTGTAAGGTTGGATGGACCTTTTGATGACCGGTCTTTGGTAAAGGTTTATGAAGTTTTCAACCTAGCGAAGAGCAAATTTGAAAATATAAATGGTATATTTTCTGTGCTCCGCCGGGATTCGAACCCACGACCTTCCAGTTACGAGTCCGAAGTGTTACCACCTGGACTACGGACCGGTCATTTGCGGTATTTCCTACTGTAGACACATTTGAAATTGTATTTGTATGCGCGAAAATCCTACGTATGTTTACTTTTGTGGGTGTGGATGTAAGATGTGGATTGTAAATTTTAATATATATTTGCATCTTAGATTTAGATTTAGAGTATTTAAATAAATAACAAACCATTCGTTAATTTGTTGCAGATATAAACTACGCCCAGATAATAAAAGATGCCTTCGCTTGATATTTCTCAACACTATTGTACATAACTTGAAAAATTGTATTTATGTTTTATTGGATTGTAACTTTATTTATGTTTTTTTTTTAATTTCCTATGTTGCATATTTCACTATTATACAATTGAAAATGAAACAAAAATTATTAGAAAAATGTTTATTTTAAATTCTCTTCCACCGTTTAGGAAACACTGGTTGAGTTTGTCCTATTTGCGTCATTCCCACGGCGTATGCGGAGCGAAACGCACGTCTGGCGGGCTCTCTGCCTTATGATTATTTTGTATGAAAAGTAGCTGGGGTCCTCCGGTACCCCACTTCGGACCATGTGTAATTTTTAGATACTTAGGGTGGTAAAGGTTAAAAACACGACTAGTTTACATAGTTGATGAGCTAGTCGGGTACTTCCAAAAACAGATGTAAAGTAAAAATCAACATAGTTTTCATTTACACTTGTAGATAGAAAGTACTGCTCCCCGAAACTATCCGTGTTTTTAATAATGAGTTTCAAACTACAAATTTAACAGAGTTTTTCTCACTAACTTCTTCAGCCTTGCTTTGATATCATTTAGAGAAGAAATATGTAAGTTTTACAAAAATAAAAATCATTAATTATTAGTGAAGGTTAAACGACACGCCTTAGATTTCAACAATGTATAAATAAGTTTTTTTTTTTAAATGCGAACAAAATTTATTTCTAAAATATATGATCTAACTATCGCTGTCATTAAAATCATGTATTCCATTTTCTGTCAATAAATTTCTCTTGAAAAGTGACACTTAAATAATTTAAAAAAAAAAAAGACAGGAATGGTTGCGATTCATTTGTTGGCTTTTAGTTTTGATGGCCATAGATAAGTATGATTATTTATTGATTTAAAAAATGTAATTTGTCCTGTATGTTCCTTGACTTATAGGTTGGTATACGGCTGACCACCCATGCTGTAAAAATGGTTCACTTTGCCAATGTCACCCCTGTTCCATGGAAAGACGGCAAGAGTTACAGGGTGTATGTCCATTTGAGATTTGGTTTTTATGTTGTAGGTTCACACGAGGCATGTGCAAGCTCGAAATCCTACGTGTCTGGTTGTGAGAATGCGTGTAATGTGAATCTTCAATGAAACATATCTTTGCAACTTAGATTAGATTAGATTAGGCATGTGTATTGTCTGCCGTTTTGCCTTAGCACCGATGTAGCATTTTGTAAACGTCAGATATATCTGTGTTTTTATTATTATTGTGTTATCAATCATTAAGTCACAAAGCATGATGTCAATAATGATTGTTGGCTTGGTCGCAGCGCGCCAGGTTGTCGCAAACATCTGGTGTAACCGCTCGGCATTCGTGCACTCGGCAAACGGAATGTTTCCTTGACCCAAATAATATCGACAAATAATTAATCCTCCGCCACCGCCACCGCCACACTTGTGCGCGGCTATAGGAGTGTGCTGCAGGTATGCCGTGCACACATCACTGCCCGTGAAACGGAAAGTTCACACATGCGGATGAGCCCAACACCTGAGATTTACTTACCACGTTGCGGGATAAAGCGCATGCGGCATGACACACAGCGGTTCTAATTATTTCATTCATCATCATTCCTTGACTTATAGGATGGTATGAAGTTGACCACCCAGTTCACACATGCGGATGAACCAAACACCTGAGATTTACTTACCACGTTGCGGGATAAAGCGCATGCGGCATGATACAGCGGTTCTAATTGCATTCATCATCATTCCTTGACTTATAGGTTGGTATGAGGCTGACCACCCATACTGTAAAATATGGTTCACTTTTCCAACCCCTGTTTCAGGGAAGCTCGGCAAAATTTGTAGGGTTTATATTCATTTGAAGTTGAAGTGAATTTTAATCTGTAAGTACACATTCAGCATTTGTAAGCGCGAACTTACACGTGTCTGTTTGTGGACATGCATTTGATATGAGTTTTGAATTTTAACATATCTTTGCAACTTAGATTATAGATTATAGAACATCTCAACTCCGTTAGTAGAATGCTTGCGTTCCATGCCAAAAGTGAGGGGTTCGATCCTTATCAGAAATTAATCCCCGTTTCGGTGTTTATTGTAAACCTGAAATAAAAATACCGGCAAGGCTTACTCAACCTTCACAAGAAATGAGAACTTGCCCCCTCGGGAGTTGAGAAACCCTCACTTCAAATGATGAGGTTGGCGTGTAAGGCCGACCCCTTTACCTGTAAAAAAAAATACATTCTACACCCCACACAATGCCACTGTCAAGGAAGAGGATTCAAGGGAGATGAAATACAGGAAGAAGGCGCATATCTTGAATGAGATACTTACGGGGCTGGTTCCACTGCCAATTTTGACTAATATTTCAGAAAGTCTTGCCCGCAAAGGCGTGTTGTTTCAGCAATAGCTTGGCGACTTGACGATGAAAGAAAATGAAAAACTTACCAGAATCTTGCAGGTACTTTTTAATCACGTTATAGCATGCCTTCAGTATAATTGAAAATGAAAGATAAGTAGAAGTATTTTAGAGACAAGATTGGCAAGAATTCTAGCATCTCAATTTTACAATATCGCAAATGAGACTTTAATAAATAGAAAATATTTATTTTAATAAAATCAATATTATTTACTTTATTTCGGTAAACCGAAACTTGCCTAAATGTTGCATCAAATGTAAGTAAGTATGCACTAGGACTTTTCAAAAATTTAGGAGTTAATAAATTTGGACGTACTTAAGTTTCTTAAAAAATATGCATGAAAATAAATAGTAAAAGGCAATTTTCCCTTAAAATTTAAAATCCTCACAAACCATCTTACTTAGCAAAATCTCAAAAACATTTCAGTTCTTTTGGTCACGTAAATAAAATAATTATATAGTCTAAAACGATATTTTGAAAAAACTGCAGTTCTGAAATAATGTTGGCAAAATAAGTATGTTTTAAATTTAATTAAAAGTTCACATTTCATTATCCGTCCAGTGCATTAGCCCAAAACAGCCTCTCCTTTAGGGAGTATTTTACAAATATAAATTGGTAACAGTTAAAAAAATAAATAATAATAATTGTAAATCAGAAAAATGAAGCTATCATTTGTGGAGAAGAAATTTGATTATTTGCTAATTAAACTCAATAACTTTAAAATGTTGACATAGCAAGAATATCCTAGCACGCGTTCGCTCTTTAAACAATAAAAACAATATACGTTTGCAATTTGAAGTGTTGAAATACAAGACGTTGCCGTGTGATAAATTAATTAAATCAAAAAAATATATTGTCAGTGTCCTATTTTTCCTTGAACAAAAACTGCTAATTATAGAACTTCTCAATACCAAAACTCTCGAGTTTCAAAAACTTTTTGTAAAAGTATCCCACTGTGAAGTATTTATAGCTTACGATTGTTATTTTTTAAGTTAGATGAAAATACGAAAAAAAAAATATTTAGAAAGTTTTAACAAAATGTTCAAAAAAATTTTATTTGCGAAATCCTTTGCTAATTTTTCATATTGTTTCGAAGTAAACAACAATGATGTAAAAATACACAGAATTTATCTCAAACGGGATATTTGCCGACATGTATGTATTATATTGCACAGTCAATAGCTTTCACGAGCTCAGGTAGGTGCCCATTGTGTAATACCTGTACACAGACACAATGCACATGTTTCTTTTCATGTTTCAAATAGGTTTTTTTTTTAAGAAAAGGGACAATATTTACAAATTGTATAATGAATTTCACCGATTGTTGCAGACATGTTTTGTAACAACAAATCATTGCACACAAAGGTGAAATAATTATTACAACTAATATGCTACAAGAAAAAAAGTTTTTGTCTGAAAAAGTGCATTATTAGTGCCATAAATTAAAACGTCTTTTAAGTATCCGTTCGACGAAAAAGTCTAAACAATGCTTTTACTGCAAACAATAGTTCGGGGCATTTAAGAATTTGCTTTCCTTCTACAGGTAAAAACTGAGTTAAAAATGTTGACTCACTTTTGTAAGTTTCTTCTTCATAATATTCATATCATCACATTTATATCTGAGTGCTTTTCAAATAAAGCATGTTAGGAGTCTTGCCGAATATGTATATATATTTTTAGTGGCTAACTCTAAAACCATCTCGTAATAAGAATATCTCACCATAATATCAGACATTGTATTTATGTATGCAAGGGTTGAAAATACGGCAAAGAAATATTCACTTTGATTGATATGATACGTTTTTAAAAAAATTCTGCGATTTTTCTATTATCACTTATAGTTTTGGAATACTTAAGAAGTATGATTAGAAAAAGACGGAGTGATAGGGTGAGGAATGATTTTGTAAGAGAGGAATGTGGTGTAAGAGAAAGTGTGAAAGTAAAGATTAAAAGAAATATGCTAAGATGGTTTGGACACATTATGGAGAGAATGAATGATGAAAGACTGACGAAGAAAGTATATGCTGCAAGAATAGATGGATGTCGTGGTAGAGGAAGACCGAGAAAAGTATGGAAGGATCAAATCTCTGAAATAGCGAATGAATGGGATATCCAGAGTCATAATAAAAGGAGGACTTGTATGAAAAAGGTTATGACTCTGGATGAAATGAAAGAAGTATGCAAGGACAGGAAGAAGTGGCGGCTAATCTGCAATGTTGATTTCTAATGTTGGTGTATTCATTTGCTACATTTTTTGCATAGGAAATTTTTGACTTTTTTTGTGTAGATTTCTTTGTAAGGTTTTGTTCTTTTTTATATTTAAATGTAATTTATTATTCATATTCCTTGACTTTTAGGTTGGTATGAGGCTGACCACCCATACTGTAAAAAATGGATCACTTTGCCAATGCCACCCCTGTTTCAGGGAAGGTCTGCAAGAGTTGCAGGGCTTATGTTCATTTCAGATTGGGTTTTAATATTGTAGGTCCACATGCGACATGGCATGTGTGAGCGCGAAATTATGCGTGTCTGCTTGTGGGAATGCATTTAATATGAATCTCAAATGATACATATCTGTGCGACTTAGATTTAGATTTAGTTAAGGGAAAAGGCAAAGAAAATAAAGAATGGTATATTTAATATACAAATCACACATAGATTTTTTTATCTTTTGAATCTACAAACAACGCAATTCGGAAAAATTTGATAGTTCCAATAAATTTCATTTTCATTTCTTATCTCCAGTTAGCAACTCCACATGATTCAGTTTAAAATGTAAATAAAGAACATTTCCTTTTGCATCTGAGGAGGATTTATAATACTGGGAGCCGAATGATATGTTCGCTTTATTATGCGAGCACTTAATTATGGAGTACTTAGATTCATTTTAACATATCTTTGTAAATTAGATTACACACATTGATTAGATTAACATAAGTTTACAGTAAAAAATCCACAACCATAGCATTCTACCGAAAGTATCTGGTAACTAAAACGTCCACAGAGACTCTGTTTAAGATGTAATGCATTTTTATGAAAAAAACTATATCTGCGTTTAAACGTTTAATTTTATAGAGGTTTGAAAAAATGTACTAGACAGTAATTCACCAGGCATTTATTCGTGTACATAAACTGTTTTTTTTTATCATATCGCCCCTTTAGTGCTTGTTTGGCTTATGCCCATCAAAGGTAATTTCACATGAGCAATGTTTGTGTGTACTGGACCAATGTGTCTTGTGAAAACTGGAAATTGATTTTAATAAAAATATTTAAAACAACTCTCACATTATCGTGTTTTACGTTTTTGTCTTAGCTCAAATTGGGTAGAATGTGATTCTTAGGACTATTTCATTATAATCTAAGTTGCAGAGATATGTAACATTAGGGATTCCTATTATATGTATTCCCACAAGAAGACTCGTATAAGTTAGTGCTATGTAACATTAGAGATTCCTATTATATATATCCCCACAAGCAGACACGTATAAGTTTGTATTTGCACATGCCGCATGTAAACCTTCGACATAAAAACCCAAATCTCAAATGAACATGCACCCTGCAACTCTTGCCGACCTTCCCTGAAACAGAGCTGACACTGTCAAAGTGAACCATTTTCTACAGAATGGGTGGTCAGCCGCATACAAACCTATAAGTTAAAAAGAACATAATTCACAAATAATAATCAATATAAATATCAAAAAAATTACACATAGGTACCAAATTCCAATTTAAAAATTAATTAAAGCCCCTAGTCATAGCCGCCAACATTACATATCGACCGCCATTTCTTTCTGTCCTCGCATACTTCTTTCATTCCATCTAGAGTCGTAACCTTCTTCATACAGGCTCTCCTTTTATTATGACTCTGGATATTCATTCTGAGAGGTCATATTTAAATCAAATGGTAGATGAGGCAAACAAGCGCTGTGGGGACGATATGTCGTAGTATTATTTGGTTTGGAGCCGATAGAGAGTGTTCGCGCTACGGCAACATGGCCCAGCTTATCATTGACCTACTGACCAAAATAATTCAGCGCCGAATTGAGATAGGTTTAGTCATTTCAATTTTTATAATATTAATCAACTTGCTTAATTTTTTTATCGCGTCCGTTGCATAACTCGGATCAGAATAAATTATTGTGTGTTCACCTACAAAAACTTTTTTTTCTTCATTTACTTTCAGTTTCAGTTTCTTATAAAATACGCAAATTACATGTATAATCTAAGTTGCAAAGATATATTAACACTTCAGTGCGCGTCCACAGGCAGTCACGTGTTAGTTCACGCTTACACATGCTGTATGCGTACTTACAAAAAAACCTCACATGAACGTAAACCTTGCAATTCTTGCACCCTTCCCTGAAACTAGGGATTCACATTGACAAAATTGAACCATGTTTTTATAGCGGGGGGATCAGCCTCATACCAACCTTTTACTCAAGGAACAAAAAATATACAGAGAAGTGGACTAGAAGCTAACATAACGAACTAGAAGCTAACAGCGTGGGGGTCAGCCTCATAACCAACCTTTTACTCAAGGAACAAAAAATATACAGAGAAGTGGACTAGAAGCTAACATAACGAACTAGAAGCTAACAACGTGGGGGTCAGCCTCATACCAACCTTTTACTCAAGGAACAAAAATATACAGAGAAGTGGACTAGAAGCTAACATAACGAACTAGAAGCTAACAACGTGGGGGTCAGCCTCATACCAACCTTTTACTCAAGGAACAAAAAATATACAGAAAACTGGACAAGAAGCTTAAATAAAACATTAATTAAATTAAAGTTAAAAACCCTAGCCACCAACATTGCAGATCTACCGCCATTTCTTTTGGTCCTTGTACACTTCTTTAATTTCATTCGGATCACATGATTGCAAATTATTCAGTCGTTGATTAATTTTCTGTGACCGTAACTCTGACCTCATTCCTCTAGGGGTAGATATAGCCGCTGCAGAGCTACCTCCGACTCTTCCGATCTTGACAAACTTTTTTCAATGCCGTCATAATATCCTAGTGTTTTTTCAAATGTTCTCTCTTTTGCTGGGGTAAAAGTAAAAGGGGCTTAAACCAGTGTGAAACATTGCTTATAAAAAGTAACAATATAATTTACCGGAAATTATTCTTCTGATTTTGATACAATTTACTGAATTCAAATTGTATTCTTACTGATCTTTTCATGTCCTTGAGGCAGCCAATCATTGTCCTCGAGGAGTTACTTGTTGAGTAAGTGCGTATAACTTGTACACTGAAAATATTTAAATAGGATTTCTTTGCGACTATACTTGGAATTGAGGTAGAGATTTTACTTGGTAGATGGAATTACTCAAAATATTTTATTTTCCAAATGACTACTCCTTTTTTCGTACAATCCCATCAAATATTCCTATTCAATATGTGGTTAAATAAAAAATAACTTTCATACTTAGTACCTAAGTTTTCAATTCAATCTCTCAGTCCAAAGCGTCAGCTAGCGAATCAGTTTTTCAAAGTTTTCCTTTAACCAACATGTATTTTGTGCGTGTGTGTGTTTGTCTAATGGAAAGGTTTACACAATTTCCACAATAAACGATATAAGGTTTACACAATTTCCACAATAAACGATATAAGGTTTACACAATTTACACAATAAACGATATAAGGTTTACACAATTTCCACAATAAACGATATAAGACTTACGGAATGCGGGGAAATACCTATTTCAAATTAAGAAGGTGATATTCTTGTGAAAATATGGAACCAACACTATTTCTGATAAATAATTTTGTTACATGGGTAAGAAGTTACTCAATAAAAGCGCAACTCGAACACGGATGCGGATTTTCATATGAGTCAATGCATTTCTGGAATTTCATTTAAACCGTAGTCGAATGGCATCAAGTATAAAATGCACTTTGGATACTGTTTTGGAGACGTGTAACCATTGACGTATTAATTATATGGAGTAGCTTTGACTTTCATTAAGTTCAATGAACGTGACGCACAAATCATTGAAGTTTTTATTTCATCCATAGGGTTGAAAGTGTTGTCTCGTTACACGACAGACGAAATGTTTTTGAAATTAAGCGCATACGCTTCTTACAATTCATATGATTCAAAGCATTGCTTTGGTAGCCCATTCAGTACCATATACATCTAAGTTGCAAATACATATTGGCAATTATGGCTCGTATTTAATGCATACCCACTAGCAGACACGTATAAGTTTGTGCTTTCACATACATACTGACTGCTGTATTTAAGAAATAAACTAAGCCTTGCAACTCCTGCTGCCTCTTAATGAAACCGGGGTCGCATTGGCAAAAGTGAAACAAGTTTTTACAGCATGGGGTTTCAGCCTCACAGCGACCTATTAGTTGAGGAACAAATTATTTATCAATGCGTGTAAAGAAGTGAAAACTCCTTCTTTTCATTTTCTTCATCCTATGTAGAAAAGTGCAAAACTATAATAATAATAATCTAACATCTATGTTGCAAACATATATTAACATTCAAAGCTCATATCAAATTCATGCCAACAAACACACGCTTACAAATGCTGAATGTGAACATACTTACAAATTAAAATCCAAGCCTCAAATGAACATAAACCCCGCAACTTTTGCTGACCTTCCATGAAACAGGGAAAGTGAACCATTTTTAAAAGTATGGGTGGTCAGCCTCATACCAACCTATAATTCAAGGAACACTAACAATTATTTTGATTTTCTTTATCCCATGTTGAAAAATGGAACCCCTTCTTGTTATTTTGTTGATCCCGTGTTGATTGTTGTCGCTTTCCTCCTTGCCCACGTTTGTGATGCGTAGCCCACAGCCCCCGCAGCCAGATTGACGTGGTGTACACGATTTGCACACATTTCAATAAATAAGTATTCAGCTTAGAGTCACCCACACGCCGCCGCCAGTGAGTGAGTGTTCGGCGAGTATACTGTATACATATAGCGGGATGACTGAGGCGATAGATAGTGCGCCAGCGAGCGTTATTGACCCACTGGCACGGTGAACTTGGCTCGCTTTTGCAAGGCCCCATCCCGACATTGAGCGTTTCTCCCTGCCCATACACTCTACGATATTATATAGCGGCGCATGGTTGTAGATGTAACTAGCCAGCCGCGGGCCTAGCAGCCGATACCGAGTCGCACTGCAACACACAACTCAACGCCTATTTAGTATTTACGCTGCCTAACGTCATAATATGCAGGTAGCATTTCTTACAGTCATTTCACACAGACGCATTCTGCCCGGTTTGTCTATTTGTTTTTTATTCGGCGCAAAAAAGCTACACATATATTCAACTTCTTGCTGCGTTATCCCCTAAGGGTTTCGCATGTGGCGAGTGGAACCTATTTATATTTACAGGTAAGGCGACTGGCCTTACACCAACCACTTTCAGTTGAAGTAGGCGTTTTCCAGCTCCCTACGGGGCTGTTACTCATTTATTGTGAAAGCTGAGTAAATGATGTGGCAGTTAAGTTAATAAATAAGACCGTTAGTTCGAGTTTCTACGGATTACGGCAAATCAAGCTTGTTAATAACTGTCTACCAATGGAAGCAAGGAAAGCTTTAGTAAATGCATTTGTGGTATCTAAAATAGACTACTGCAATAGCTTATATGCAGGCCAACCAAAATGTCAATTAAATAGGCTACAATTGGTTGTAAATGCGTGCGCTCGCATGATTGCTGGTCAGTCGAAATTTACACACATTACTCCTCTTCTCCACAAGCTTCACTGGCTCCTCCGTATACCGGAGCGCATCGAGTTCAAAGTGTGCACGATGGTCCACAAAGCTTTATTTGGAAAAACACCCAAATATCTCGCTGATTTAATCAAACCAGTCACCCTCGGCAAAAAAAGCCTAACACTGCGCTCAGCTGAGACTGGAGCCAAATCAAGGATTGAAGAACCTATAAGAAGAGTTAACACAGTGTTTGGAGAGCGTGCATTTGCAGTTGCTGGCCCTCTGGCCTGGAACCACCTGCCACATCATGTGAGAGAGCTAGAGGACCATGGAAAGTTCCGGAATGCACTGAAGACAAGCAAATTTTTGGCATCGTTTGCACCAGCGCCCTTGGAGTGACTACATCACGAAACGGCGCTATAAAGAAATCATCAACTCATCATCATCATCATCAATGTCCTGATCATTTGTAGCAGAGCTGTTGGTTTGTCCGGTAATCCATAGACAATCCGGACAGAATGTGTCATGCCTAAAATGGCTCTTAAAATACATTCACTCATGACGTCACACATCGGAAAATAAACTTTATTTAATCTGGAAACTTTGAGAATCATCAGGGTTTCAATTTGTCTAAGAACCAATACCCTATAATTTATGTTGTATAACTATATTTATTTTAAAATCACTCCAAATCAATTCATAATTAACTTCAACCCGCCAGCTTATCAATTCCATCAACTTGATCTAAAAAGGAGAGCCATGAACTAAAATACTTATGTATATGCATAAGTACATATGCGATTTGTCATTCGCCCATTATATTTCATTAAAATAAAATAAAATGTCATTTAGTCTTAAATGCAGTTTTATAACATTACTGTAAGAAGATTAGTTGTCTAAAATAATTAGAAACTACGTAAAAAAATATATTTGCTTTCTCATTTTTTTTTGCATACAACATATTTCAATACAGCATACAGTTTCGCCTGAGCTCTAATCATTATGTAAGATTATTCTCAGTCATAATACTTTGCATTGCGGCCGCGGCATGACTCACGAGAGCAATTTCTCCTATCATCTCGGTTCCGGTGTTTCGCTTTCTTGCAGCAATGCGAACAGTTTCCCTTTCTTGCGCGCCGCCAGACCCGGCTGGCGAGGACCACTTGCGGTTTCTGCAGAATGCCACTTTTTCCTCTCTGCGATAACACCGAGACTCGCAACACCGGCCGTGCCACATTCGCCGTAATGAGAGGTTTCACTCTCGTTCGGTGCCGCAAACACTCACTCACTCGATATCTATTCACATAAAAATAAAGCGTTTCAAATCCACGTTCTGTACGCCTGGCTAATCCGCTCAACCGATTTTGACCACCGATAGATGATTCCTGTAGCATTTGAGGTTGATCTAATCTAATCTTATCTAATCTAAGTTGCAAAGATATGTTACATTGGAGATTCACATTACATGCATTCTCACAACCAGACATGTACAAGTTCGCGCTTGCACATGCCTCATATGAGCCTACAACATAAAAACCAAATCTCAAATGGACATACACCCTGCAACTCTTGCCGTCCTTGCCGATCGGATTACAATGTATTTTTTAATGTATTTTTTTCTTCTTTTTCTTATACAACTCAGAAAGAAATGAACAATATACTTTTTGAATCGGTGCTCCGTGTGCCTGACCAATCTGCTGAAATAATTTTGAACATAAAGCGTACAGATTATTCTTGAGACTGTGGAGCTAGATTTCGTGGAGCATTTTTTTTAATGTGTGGTTTTCCTTTTTTTATATAGAACTCAGGAAGAAATAAAAAATATACTTTTGAAATCAAGAAGCTGCTGAAACGATTTTGAACGGAAAGCGTGTAGGGTTACTCTTGAAATGTAGATTACTAGTCTACATCGTCAAGATGTAGATTAGTACTCTCGAGAGATCCCCTACTTCAACTGAAGTTGTTGGCGTAAGGCCGGCCCTTTGGCCTGTAAAAAAATCAGGATCCAGGATAAAATTAAATTTAATTTGGTTTGGATTACAAGTATTTTTTATTTTATATTTTGATTCCTCATTTATCTCTTATTCTTATAAAAATAAAAGTTTTTTAGTCTTTCTTTCGTATGCTTATCTATATCCTGCGAGGTTTCATATCGATAAAATTATGAACGTTTTTTTCCCCCGTCGCTTCTCCATTGTTTCTCATGATTTTTTTCTCTAAAGTTGACAATTGATTGCACTCTATACACGTTGATATTAAAAAAAGTGTCATCTTTAGTGCTAAATTAAAGGATGGTGTAAAGTTAAACATCTTTATTCACTGTGTTTGGTGTAAGGCTGGCTATCAATGCAAATGAATTAGTTCCACATGCCCGAATTGCGTAGTGAAACACGCCTCATACTGCTAGTTTATTCATAAAAAATAAATGTATATTATGATCCCACATGCGTTAGGCCGTCACGTCACTAGAGGTTTTTTCTATACATCGTTTCCATATTAACGAGCCGGTCGACCTTGACATAATTATTGATCAAATTATTTGTATATTATGGGGCATAGCACATAGGCCCATGCAAAACCAACAATCATTTAAATTCCTTCATTATTAGCCTATAATAAATTTATAACAGACTTATTTATAAAGTTTAAAAAAACATTACTACCTATTTTTAAACGTTTTGCTGGGAACTTAAACTACGCAATATTAAATTTAAGCATCTCTTTTTCTATGAACAATGAATAAAACAATAACAAATTTTGGTTCAGAAAAAAATAAAAAAATACAGGATCTCCGGAAACGACTGTTATTACTTTTAATATTAACTGTAGATTCAGGTTTATTTCTCTTTTTTTTTAAGTGTATGGGGTGCAAAAAAAGAAGCGCAAAATTAGTGAAATTGGATGGAATCAAAAAATAAGTATTTTTGACTGAATATAGTAAATTTATATATATTCTTGTGTCCTGTGTGTAAAAAATGCAATTATTGTTACCACCTTGAAACATATATTGAGATATTTTCGGTTTGTTATATTACTAAACTTTATTTTTTACCATCACTGGATTTTTTAAGATAATTTAAAAAAATTATGATCCAAATTATAAATTTTATTTCTATGTCAGCAGTACCTATATCCCAATACGTTTTTTTCTACCAAACTTAATTTGTTGTTTCAGCTGCAGTCTCAATTTTACTTAGGTAACCAGGCATGCTTTGTTTAAACTCAATTAATAGAGAAGGATTTCCAAATTATAAATAAATGACTCAAAATTGGAATTTTTGCAATGAATAAATAAACACACTTTATTGAGAACATTCAATATTGTGAAACAAAATTGTTCTACTTAAAGTCAAAACGACAGCTGTTTTATTTATAGACTATAATATTTTGACCTCAATATTGTGGTCTGGATTTAAAAAATATATATACCTACGCACTTTTCAAAATAGGAGATATGCATTTAACCAGTCGGTCGATATTTATTACGACTTTTTTTCATCCCTTAGTTTCTTAACCCGTTTTGATCCTGGTAATTAAGAAATTTTAATATTTAATAACTTATTTATTAATAATCAGAATTTAAAATCCTATTTTTTTAAATCAGGATTAGTATTTTTATTAAATATTAATTGAATATTGTATCTGCTTATAATGACGATGATTTACCTGTGAACACGTCTTACTTATTTCATAAAGAGTAGGGTGCCCGTGAAGTGCATCGGGACTGATTGTTTAGTAAACATCAACACAAACACAGTAAATAGGTCGGGAGCGGCAGGAGAGCGCCGCTACGTGCGTATTATGCAAGCGCGCTGGTAGTTGTGTGGGGCAGGTCCGCAAGTAGGTCAGTGGGCCGCGCGCCCCCGCCCGCGCGCCTAACATAGACCTGCTTCGCTGGAAAGTGGGTCGGCGACTCACTTTCACTTATTACACGGGGTCCCTCCTAATCATTCTCATTGTACCGCCGCCAGAGCCGCGCGCGCTCCGTCCGCCAGTCTCTCCGCTCACTTGGTCGTGAACGCACCTCTGCGCGTGTGCTCGCGTCCTGCCGTAGACACAGTTCTCTCCCGGCTTCTCGATCCGCCGCGCCGCTCCTGCGGAAGATGGGGATAGTGACTAGCGTACTTTCTCTGAATTACAGTGTTTCCATAGTTACGTGAGGATTTGTACAATTGCCGTTCCCTGCCAGGATTATTGCGATATTGCTGTTGATATTTTATTTGGAGTGACTTGCGTGATAGTGTGTCGCAGTGTTTGCCACAGCAGTGCAGGCCAGGAACAGTTGTGATGATATTAGACATGGAGCAGCAGTCGCTGATGCCGCTCAACATGTCGCCCTTCGGTGAAGGCGGCGCGGGGGCTCCCCCGCCCCCCCAGTACTCTCTGCCGGGCCTCTCGTATCCCTCTGGCCCGGAGCAGTACTCCGGCCAGTACCAGAGCTACATGCCTAACCTGGACGCCTCGTATCTGTTCTCAGGAGGCAGCGCGGAGGCCGGCGCGCCCGGCTCCTACATGCCCGTGCCGCTGGGCATGCCGTGCGACCAGACCGACTCCAAGGACGTCATCGAGGAGTTGTGTCCCGTGTGCGGCGACAAGGTCAGCGGCTACCACTACGGGCTGCTCACCTGCGAGTCCTGCAAGGGCTTCTTCAAGCGCACCGTGCAGAACAAGAAGGTGTACACGTGCGTCGCCGAGCGCTCCTGCCACATCGACAAGACCCAGCGGAAGCGATGTCCCTTCTGTCGCTTCCAGAAGTGCCTGGAAGTGGGCATGAAGCTAGAAGGTGAGTGTCTCTTCCTTCCTCCTTAATGGTCCTCCTCAGCCAGATCAGCTCAGCCAGCCCTCTAGTAGTGCAGATCCGTCGCGCCTACATAGGTGCTATTCAAATATTGCCTGTTCGCGATGCGTTGACAACTTGCTGTCATTTCAAAATAACTGACTCTGTTGAAATTGCTTTCGACATCATCCTCGTACCTGAGTGTAAGACCCACATAATATTCAACTGTTCAAATTCATTGGCTAGATCGCTGTGTACATTATTATTAACAGAACTAAATATTATATTATTATGAATGTGCAATAATGTAACATTTAATAATGATTGTGCTTTAACCGTTCATATCTAACTAGATTCTAGTTGTGAGATATGTACGTTACAGGTACATAGAAATATTGCATTACTTCATATTTCACATAGATCTATGAGACTGACTATCTCGATTCAGTAAAGTGTGAATACATTCTATTTATTAGTACTGAAACATAATGTAAATTTTATCTTGCTGTCTCTAGGGTTTTTCTTTCACGCATAAGATTTTATTTATGTTATCCGCTTTAATAATGATCAATGTGTCCAGACAGCAGCTCTCCCTTTTTTCCACCGAATGAATTCTACCGGTGTCACTAATTATTTCCTGTTGTTTTTCTTGTAATCAAGTCCTTATTACCGGCAAATTTCTCAGAAATAATAACCTGCTCCTTCGGAAATAGGAGAAACCCCCCAGGAAGTCTCGATAACCACCTTACACGAGATAATAAGTATTTTACGCCCAACAAGTTTCATATCAAACGGGAAAACTGATCCCAAAATACAATTCACACCAGTTAGAAATCGTGATAACATTTGTTGTTTTAAGTAGGGGCTAGCACTCCATACAGGCAAAATGTAGTGAAAATTAAATTTAACTATAAAACTGAGATATAAATTTATATATATAAATATATATTTTTTACTTCAATAATCGTTCCTAACATTTATTAATTTTGTAAAACGCACAACCCAATCATCAATTCCTTAAAATATTTGCATCTATGTCTTGCACGCGACTGTTTTTTTTTTATCCTTTGAAAGTCATAGGATATAAAAGAAAAATGATATGATTCGCGTTAATTCATCTGTAGATTGGTGTCGATTTTAGCTGTAACGTGACAGAATAATGGCATAGAATACGAGTAGGGTAGTATAGTTTATGGCTGGGATTAAATGGGCGGTATAGTTAATTGTTATCATACAAGTTTACAGAGTACCTACATCGCTCAATGAGCCGGCCAGTCACGATGTCAATGCAGCTTTTTATCCACAGGGCTTACATACAACAATTATACAGAATGCAATCTATACTTACATATCTGTATCAGATGCAATTGGCAAAAAAGTTTTCCATTATGTAGGTAATAAGTGCTTTTTTAATATCCTATTAAATACAGACTTCTTTTTGTAACTTAAACCAAAAAATAATGTCATGTTGAACAAATAAAATATGAATTTATTTATATACAATACTGGATAACTATTTCCCAACGTATACTCGTATCTGTGGATAGAAAGACATTTCATTTCTGATTTAGAAAAGGAATTGTTTATCATTATTAGTAATGATTGCATAAATCAATTATTTATTTATTTTATATATTGATAGTAAGTCACTAATTGTATTTGCCAGACTTCTGAAGTACATTTTTTTATTCTTAGACAGGGGACTTGAACCGGTAACGCTTCTTTAAAGTATGAGCTGTCTTCTTCACCTTAAATCTCTAGGCTTCTAATCTAATCTAATGTAATCTAAGTTGCAAAATATAAGAGAAATTAGAGATTCACATTTTACGCATTCTCACAAAACAGACATGTTTAAGTTCGCGCTTAAACATGCCGCATGTAGTCCTACAATATAAAAACCCGAATCTCAAATGAACATACACCCTGCAACTCCTGTCGACCTTCCCTGAAACAGGGGTGACATTGGCAAAGTGAACCATTTTCTACAGCATGGGTGGTCAGCCGCATACCAACCTATAAGTCAAGGAACATACACAACAAATTACATTTTTAAAATCAACAAATTATAACATGCATGGACATCAAAAACTAACAAAAAACAAATTTCAATTTATAAAACCCTAGCCGCCAACATCACAGACTAGCCGCCATTTCTTTCTGTCCTTTGTGTAATGTCCTTTATTTATGTAATTTTGTTGTTTTATTAGAAACGTGCCATTATCGACAACATAGGAAGAAAAAACTGAAAAAACGAATGAACCAATCATGATATTAAATACTATAGTAAAGGCGAAAGAAATTTAGATATGAATGAATAGGTCGGGAAAAATAGGGGAGTTTTACCTACCATTAAAACTCTTATTATGTTTCTATAGATGTCTGGAGTCCATATTATGAGAGAAACAATCACTTTTCCCCTTTTATGTGGTTTTTTAGTCTATTCCTGGGTCTTTGATTTGCACTTTTTTACACTTTAGGCACTTTCTACTCTATGGTCGCTTTTTCCCCATTTCCTGTTCCCTATTTCCAGTTTCCCCATAACCCGGTCGCAATTTTTCATAAAGCTCATAATACACCAGGTAGGGGTTACCTGGACTCCAGACATCTATAGAAACATAATAAGAGTTTTAATGGTAGGTAAAACTCCCCTATTATGTGTTCTGAGAGATGTCTGGAGTCCATATTATGAGAGATCTGTCTATTATCTCCTGGTGACCGGGGACGTCTTTATTTGATATTAACTGGTTGAAATAGGGAAAGATCTTCTGGAGCTGTATGTTTCAACATCTCTTTCTGATAGTATTTTCTGAAAGTGTTTTCCTTTTTCCAGTTGCCTCTTTCCAGTATGTTATCTATTGGATTAAGTGATGCGACCGCTGAACGTGTGCTGCCGGGAGTGGCCTCTACTCCTGCTGATTTTAGCGTGTTCTTTACCCATCCTCCTATGATTGTTCTTGCAGCTGCCTTCACTTGTACTCGGGTGCTGATGAACAGGTTATAAAGATTTTGTCCTGATCTCCTTTCGCGTGATAGTTCAATCAGCTTCCTTATCCAGAAGACTGGGTTGACGTTGTGTTCCTTGGATTCCAGAAGTCTCCGATTAGATTGTCGGTGTTTGAGGGTATCTGTTTTTGATCTAAAGAATGGAATTAACACAATTGATGTGCCTTCGTCGAGAATGTTTCCTTCTGTGATATTTAGCAAGGTCAGATCGTGTACTCTTCTTCCTGAAGATAACAGAAGTAAGATTGCCGTGCTACACGCAACTTCATAGAGAGAATCTGATCGAGGAGTGTTCCTGACTAGCCAGTCTCTCACTATCTGCCGATTCCACACAGGGGACTTAGGAGGGGTGATCTTTACCATTGCTAGTGCTTTTAATGTTTTTAAATTTAATTTCACTAGGAAATCTGAGCTGAGATTATTTTCCATCATTGCGTTGCAGAAGGTTACGATGGCTGACTTGTGTACCAGCATAGTTCTGTATGATAGTTTTTCGTTAATGAACAGTTGCACTAGATACCTTGCCAATTGATTAGGAGATGGTGTGTTGGGATGGGTATTATTCGCCAGTATCCAGCGGCACCATCTTTGCCAAGCAGGTTTATATGTGTTGAGTGGGGAAGCTCGCCATCCTGACAGGAACAGTCTTTTCTCTTCCGCGTTCCAGGAATTTAAGATACTGTCCCCAGTCCCAATTTTCCACACTTCCATTTCCAGATCCTGAATCCTGGGTGGTGGATTGCCTGTTGATGTGTTGATTAGTACTGACACCAGGTTCGGTATTTGCATCGGAGGTACGAGTGATCGACGAATTAAGTCTGGACGCCAGAAGACCCTCTGCCACCTCGGGACCACGAGTAGGTAAGTTCCGGTCGCCCCGTTTAGGTGCCTCAGGATCCTCGGTATAAGGTTTGGCGGAGGAAATATCCGACCCACATTGTAGAGCCAGTGCCGACTGAAGGCGTTTTGAAAGATTGCGCATGAGTCTGTGGAGTCTCTGGACACGTAAGTTGAACTCATGTGTGCCATGGTGGATGCGAACAGGTCTATATCTGGTACTCCGAAATATTGAAAATGGCCTTCGTTGCTGTTGGTAAGAGATGCCACTCTGGAGGGGATCTTCCTCTTGATAGGTGATCCGCGTCTCCGTATCTTCCCGGTAGGTACTGCGCTGTTAGCGAGATTTCCCATTGGTCTGCCAGAGTCAACAGATCTCGAGTAAGATTTAGGAGTGTTTTGGATCTGGTGCCCCCTTCCTTGCGGATGTAGGCGACTACTGTCGTGTTGTCTGAATGTACCAGAATTTCGGAGCCGGAAAGGTCGTGCGCTGTGCGTTGCAAAAACAGCGAACAACTCTTTTCGGTTGGAGTGCTACTTCTTTTGTTGAACGGTCCACTGTCCTGACAGCATCAAGTCGTCCAGAGTTGCTCCCCAAGCTAAGTCTGACGCATCTGTTGTCAAGAAATGTCCGAAGGTTTCCCTGTGGATGGAACTTGATTCGTTCGCATTCCCTATCCACCACTCTATTTCTTGTAAGCTGTCCTCGGTCATTTGTATGGACCCTCTTGGTGACAGGTGCTTCAGTGGCTTGCTCGCTATCTGCAATTGTCTGCAGTGGAGGCGACCATGAAGCTGGCAAAGTTTAGTCTTCCTAGGAGACTTTCCGCCAGTTTTAAGGACCATTTTCGAGAAGTCAGTATTGCTCGAAGTGAGTGGCACAATGCCTCTTGCTTCCGGTAAGAAAGACCTACTTGGTGACAGGTGCTTCAGTGGCCTGCTCGCTATCTGCAATTGTCTGCAGTGGAGGCGACCATGAAGCTGGCAAAGTTTAGTCTTCCTAGGAGACTTTCCGCCAGTTTTAAGGACCATTTTCGAGAAGTCAGTATTGCTCGAAGTGAGTGGCACAATGCCTCTTGCTTCCGGTAAGAAAGACCTACTTGGTGACAGGTGCTTCAGTGGCCTGCTCGCTATCTGCAATTGTCTGCAGTGGAGGCGACCATGAAGCTGGCAAAGTTTAGTCTTCCTGGGAGACTTTCCGCCAGTTTTAAGGACCATTTTCGAGAAGTCAGTATTGCTCGAAGTGAGTGGCACAATGCCTCTTGCTTCCGGTAAGAAAGGAATTTGCAATTGTTGTGCGTGTCCCAAACGATTCCCAAGTACTCTAATTGTTGAGTGGGGAAGAGCACTGACTTCTGGAGATTTACATACCACCCCAGAGATTGTAGGATATCTACTGCTAGATGCGATTGCCGACAAAGATCGTCCTTGGATTGGCTCGCAAGGAGGAAGTCGTCGAGATAAACGATTGTCCGAATACCTCGTCGCCTCAGTAGTTGGGCTACCCAATTTGTAAGGGTTGCAAACATTCTGGGGGCAGATGAAAGGCCAAAGGGCAGACTTGTCATCTGAAGTAATTCTCCTCGATAGACCAGTCGCAAAAATCTCCAATGTTTCTGTGCACTTGGGAGATGAAAGAAGGCTTGCGATAGGTCTATTTTCGACAACCAATTGTTTGGCTGCAGAAACTCTGGCACTTTGTAGTGGCTATGAGTTTGAACGGAACCGGGTCCAGGAAGAAGTTTAACGATTTCAGGTTGAAAATCATTCTCGAGGAACTGTCCGATTTGGGTGTTAGGAACATTTTTGATAAGAAGCTGGGAGATGACTCCGCGGCCTCTATAACGCCGAATTCCGTCATTTCCTTTATTTGAGAGTCCATTTCGGGTGAAGGACTCGTTTGGTATAGCATTAAGGTCTTTTTGTGTGGTAATATCAGAGGGGGAATTGAGATGAAAGGTATTCTTACTCCGATTATCATCTTCAGGATGTGGTTTGGTGCTCCGAGTGACGTCCAAACCTGTAGGGAGGACTTCAAGCATCCTCTGCGAAATGGTTTCTTGTCATTTTCGTGGATGCCTCCGTCTGTCTCCTTTGAGATTTCCTGACCGTGTGTTATTCCCTGCCCTTTTTCCTCTTGAAGAGAAATTTGGAGCGTCTCTAAGGCCTCGATTGCTTTCCGCAGTGGGTCGTTGCTGCCCTCTAAAAAACTGATTCCTTTTCTGTACTGGAACGTGCGGTTTCGATGAGGTGCTGGGTTGAGGGCACTGGGTCTTCACTGACAATTTGTCGGTGGTCCCCACTCTAGAGAAAAAAGACGTGAGACTGTCTTTGCCAAACAAGTGTTCGGTACTCGGCGGGAATTTGTTTAACCCCTCTCACATGCTCTTCCTTAACATGCCCTAGCACAGCTTTCCTGCGGAACTGGAGGGCCTCTGTCCGCCTCCCCCATACCGTCTGGAGGATGTCTTCCGAGACTTTCTGGTATGGCGAGTCCAGAGCGAACAGCGTTTTGACCTTTTCGAAAAGGGCTTTCCTCGCCAAGGTCGTGTCGCTCCGGGCTCCCCAGTTGACCAAGGTCTGAAGCCCAGACTGGAACTCCTCTTTCTGGATGAGGAGGGCGTGGGACATGGCTGCAAACGACCGCTCGCCTGAATAGGGGAGCTTACGTCGCACTGGCTAAGTTCATCGTTCACTGCCAGGTCGACGAACGCCGGTTCTGCCAGGTACTTTTTCTGTACCTCGGCGTACCTTACTCCGGCCCAGTTTTCACTGTCGAAGTGCTGGAGCCTTTGGAGCGCTTCGACCCTGTTGCTCTTGGCCTTGGGGTGAGCTGGTTCTTCCACCGTTGTGGCGGCTTCCTGGAAGCTCAGCAGTAGCTCTTCCTGGGCCTCCTCATTCTCTTCCAGTCCCGAAGGTTGTTAGAGGAAGTTGCTGGAAGAGTTTCCTGCCGCCGATTCAACGAGATTTCCCATAGAACTGGCGGGCCAGTCACCGAAAACTGCGTTCGTCAGCATCACGATGTGGGAAACCAGATAATCTATCCTTGGGTCCAAGACAACCCTCAGCCGTTTCTGACGCCGCGGCGGTGAACCTGATTCCGAAGTGTCGTATCCGCGTTTTAGTGACGCATCACCTGAATCCTGTGAGATTTCGTCGAGAGGTTGCCCTTTATTGTTATCACAACTCATAACATTGATTTTGATGTTATATAAAGTAAAAACTCCGTTAAAATAACGAAAAACGTTTTTCGTAAATATGACAGCGTGGCATAACCAACAAAAATACGTATGCGAACTTTTAACCACCACAATATCACCTGTTTTAGTTTTTAATTGTTCACAAGGACACAAGATGGTAAAATAACACTCTTTTAAATGTTTTTGCCCAGGAATATTGTCAATTCACTCAAATTTTCGAAGGTAAAATCAACTGACATGTGACCACAAGGGGAAAATGACGCTTTATGAAAAATTGCGACCGGGTTATGGGGAAACTGGAAATAGGGAACAGGAAATGGGGAAAAAGCGACCATAGAGTAGAAAGTGCCTAAAGTGTAAAAAAGTGCAAATCAAAGACCCAGGAATAGACTAAAAAACCACATAAAAGGGGAAAAGTGATTGTTTCTCTCATAATATGGACTCCAGACATCTCTCAGAACACATAATAGGTGTTGTGTAGATTTCTAGTTATTTCTAATGTAAAGGTGATAGAGTTATATGCCAATAAGTTGGATGTTTTGACACGCAGATTTCTAGGGCCAGTAGACCATGTTGGCAGATGCGAATCGTGGCGTCTTCGCAACGCTTAGATTCGTCGATTATCCAAAGATTTCCCCCATAGGATGAAATCGTGGTGGATGTTGCCAAACAAAATAATAATAAAACTACTAAACAATGTGCTGTGATTTCACCCGAGCTTGCATTTGAGAAACACGCTTAAGTACAGACATCCTACAAGCATAATGTTGCGTGGACTTTATATCTCACTTAGCATAGGAAACATCGCGGCTTCTCCATAAGAAATGTTAAATTTCGCAATCAATTCTTAGTCGATAGTTCCTTAGTAAAAAGTTTATTTAACTTAGATTTCAACCTATGAATTTAGTGCATTGAGAACAATCAGTTGTAAAATTCCTTGATTGATTGACACGTGTAAACAATAGAGGTAATTTTTTGAGAGAAATTTAGAACCACAAAAATATTGAGGGTTCTTTTTTCACTTATCTACTTATATTATGATGTTGACTCATAAGAAGTCCATCGCAAAAGATATGAAATCTCTTTTTTTTTAATTGAGAAATCTCAATAAGGCTTGTCAAATCTGCTGTAAAAGCAATTCACTGTTTATCCATATTAGAGCTGTGTTTTACAAGCACGTGCATATAACTTAAAACAATCTATTATTTTGATACTTGATTGTTATTGTATGACACTCCATATATCTGCATAGCTACGTGGATAATTGTTTCACAAGCCATAAAGGTTTATTTCGTAATAACCATCAAACAATTTACCTTGTTCTCTATTGTAATAACTAATAACCGATTATTGAAAGATCTTGCTTTCAATATTTAGTTAAAAGAATAGAAAATAGAATCCTGATGAATGTTTCTGCGTAAATTGATATTAGTATTTGTAAGTGGTACTTAATCAAATCAGCTAATCATATCAATTAAATTCAATACTTGTTCCAATTCGATAATTCTCCAACATGATAGATAACTTATGGAAATAGGTTTGTATTTTTTATTCTGTTATTAATAATGCTTTAATCATTGAAATAATTGAACCAAGTCGTTGATTAAAACTATATCATTTGAAAAATCATACCTATCAATAAAACGCATTCCCTATAAACAATGCAAACCCAAAATGCACCAATTTTACATTAAGTCATCATTTATGATACGATCTAACTAGAATCTTATTTATTTTCTAGTTCTCGCAAACAAAACCTTAGTATTTAGATAACTATTTATTTACCTTAACCGTAGCTTATAAAGTAAACTAATTTTCTTTTAGTTTATGAAATATTTCGTTTACTTCAAAAAAACTTTATTAACATTGTGTGTTGTACATTAACAATAAAAATACACAGGACAAATACACTTAAGAGAAATTCGTTAGCCTACGACAACTAAGAAATAACAGATATGTAATAACCGAGCGCCTAGAGGGCCGTTCAGGTGTTATTCACACAAAAAAGACCATTAAAATAACCTAGGGGTTTGTTTAAATCAATTTTTAACACAATCGTTCCTGTACCGTGTACCTAAACAAAACATTTTTGTACCGAAAATAGTCGTAGAACCAATTAATAAAAATATTGAGTCTCGATTTGAGGTTATCTCGCAAAACTAGGATAAGAATATTATGTCAATATAATCTACCGTAAGGCTTATCTAACTGCAAGCTATTCAAGGATTTTATCTTGATTGCGCTAGAATCTGAGAGAAGTGCGTGTTGGTGACCTACATTTGCTAGTAATCATAAATATTGTAATGTATCCACGGCCTTTTATTCATTTTTTGTAATAAAACAAATCACCTGATAATGTTATCAGAAGAGTTTGAGTGATTCTTGTGACTAAATAATACTAATTATATTTCCAGCATTGTGACCGTACGTAGGTAATCGACTGTCAAATATTGCAAAATATTTTAAAATCAATTGCTATGATAATTCATAGTTAACCTGTTTGAACGCATTAATTATAAAGCAATTACATTAACCTAGTTTTTATGACTAATGACAATTACTTTATTTCATGATTGTATTGAATGATGCAGTACCTACAACTACGTGCTCAGTCTTAGAGGTAAATTTTCAACTTTTTTAGTATTTCTCGAAAGAATGGATGATGAACGACTGATAAAAAGGATTCTGAAAGCGAATGTCAAAGGTGAGGGTAGAAACGAAAGACCAAGAAGTGAATCGGATCAAATAAGCGAGATTGAAAATGACTGGAATCTGCAGAGCGAGAAAAAGAGAAGAGTTAGCATTAAGAGAGTGATGAATGTTGAGGAGATGAAAGATGGAAAGATGTGTGCGAGGACAGAACAATGTGAAGAAGCCGCTTAGGCACTGACATCCCTAGTGGAATACAGGCCCAGCTACACAAGTCAAACTTGAGGAGTATTCTAGTATTACTGTAGTAGTTTATACTTATTTATTAATTGATCGATTATTGTTAATTAACTAAAAACATCAGATTGTTAACATTCTTGCATATTATTTAATTAAACAATACATAACATAAATGGTCCATTTTAAACCTGAAAATAGCTTCACAAATGCATATTGTGTATTGCACCAGAAATATGTCAGCGTCTAGTTTTACTCTGTGTATAGAATATAAACTTCTATTTTCCATTGCGCGTTTGAAAAGTACATACTTTTTGACGGTTTCAGATGAATTATTATTTAAATGTATATAAATCTATCTACACAGCAACCTGTTAGGATATCATATTTTTTTCCATCAAAAATATATCACATGGGTTAATTGTTACTACATTGTTTTTATTCACGTCACAATACAACTTTACTTAGTGAGGTAGGATATCGAAAATATTCGAGCATAAACAAATAAAATAAAGTGAATTAAAACAATGTTTTACCATTTATATTTTTAAATATTTATAAAAATGGACTTTCACTGTGTTAACAGATCAACACTAAAAAATAAGGTAGAATATCCTTTACTTTTGTAGAATAATCTGCCACTATGACGTGCACGGGTACTAAGGTAATTTATCCCCTACGCAAAGATGCGATTCTTCCTTCGAGCATAACGCCTCTGACCCAATCACAGCACCCCAAGTATAAATGTTTACATCTACACTTAAGCATATTGTTTACAACAAAAAAAGTATGAAAAATAAAATAACGCATCTAGAGAGAGTATTCGTTTCTATACATTTTGGTGAAACTCTTTGGTTGAGTTTCAGCATGGAGTTGTATACTTGTGCTACAGACCTTTTATGATGCTCAGCAGTTACTGCGTTTTGTATGCAAGCCGCATTCGCGATTTTGCTTACGTAATGCCTCCATTAAATAATCATTCTCAATCATGGACAGATTGCCGTGTTGTGATAGCACGGTAACCAACTTCAATAATCCATATTTTCCCCCCTAATAGCTGCTGTTTTTCAATGAAATCCATGTTACAGTAGCAACGTTCTCGCAATCAGAAGCAAGAAATTATCTTCACTTCATGATTACTTATAGCCAGGTTTTCTGCGAAGTTTCAAGTTAACAAACCACTTTAAATATCAGCTTATTGTAAAAATGTAGGATGCATGTTTGTAATGATTTTTGTTTTCAACAGAGTGATTAACATTTACCTATGTTTGTTACTAATTCAAAGGCTTGAAAATTTTGGAATATAAGTCTCTACATCCATTTAGATCCTGCGACAACTAAATGTATTGTATATAATGTTATTGACGTGGGGATGTTACAGTTAATAAATAACTATTTAATATAGTATAAGTTAGATCTAAACGCTTATCTAATCAAACTCATTACGACTCAAAAAACACTTACCACTTCACAAACTACACATTTCCATGTACATCCCTGAAGTAATAACTTTGATTTGTTTAACAGATCCTTACGGGGCTATTCTGAGACATTTAAGTCGTCGGTTGAGCCCACGCTTTGACAAACTAATGGTGCCTGTGCTGGAAGTTTCATAAGCACGGTCATTTTAACCTACCGAATTTTGTAATTTTTGTATGAAAACAAATCAGCTGTTCACTTGCAGCCATCTTGAATTGTCAGGTCTTCATACAAATGCATCACTAGTTTGTCAAAGCGTGGGCTCAACCGACGACTAAAATGTCTAAGAATAGCCTCGTATGTGTTTAATAAATGCATGTTTTATGTTTAAAATTTGTTTCTTAATTCCCGGATCTCATAACAAATGTTTGTGTTATAGTCAAAACAATGATACGCTTTTCTTTCTTTAACTGAGGCATGATTACTTTGTATTGATCTGATAACTAGCGCGGTGTGGTTTATGTGTCAATGTCAGATCACTTATATCACACGTATGTATCTATAGATAACATTTCCTTGTTAAATATTCAGTCTTCCTATACCGATAACATTCGCACAGAAAAAGAAATGGTATCCTTTATTTTAATACTCATTCGAGTTGTAAATACGTTTTGACAAATGAAATTTCTAAGATACCACCAAACCATGTTTTCTGTTAAAACCGAGTAGGCATTGTTTACCCCGCCGATGTATTATTCGTAGATTTTAATACAAACATATTTGTTTGGTCTTGAAAAGAAATAAGAACCTACTCCTTCAAAGGAAAAACTCATTTTTTCAATAAGGTGGTCTCTGACGTACCATACTCCGATTCTACCCCTTCAATTTGCGTACTTAATGTGCAACTTTCAGTTTCTTAAATGTTACGATGCATTGGTAATCAGTAAATAGAGCACGCAGTTTCAACAATGGATACGATGGTTTTCAATTAAACAAAATACCTGCACCAGATAAGATTGTCGTTTTCATGGGCAATCATTTAAACTGCCACGCCCTTTGTGGTTAATCTGAGCAAGTTCCTAGATCCATCACTCATCTGTCAAATTTCGCAACCAGCTTTGTGTGTGCTTTGACTCATGGCATAAAACAAAACAAAACAAAACGCCATAAAAACCTTACACAATTCATAATAATTAGACAATGCACTCACGTCGAGTTACATCGCGTTTGCATTGTCCCGCGTCACAAGGGTTTTTGTGTGTGGGCCGCGGCTGTCTGTTGCTCGTACCAGCAGATAGCGACGCAGCGTATAGCAAAGCAGCATATTGGAATCGGGGTCAGCTCCTTCAGCCAGTGGGCGCGTTCGCTCGGTTCTTGCGACACCAGAGCCCCGAGTATCAAAGTTACCGTTCAAACTCAACTAAGCAGAGTACGTAAACATAACCAGCGCTCGTATTGTTTGTTTTATTTTTAGTTCTTTTCTTGAAACGCTGTAGTTGAGCTTAAAACTTGGTACAGTGCGAGCAATACACAGCCGTATAGCTAGCTACCTGCGTGCGCGGCTCTAACCAGCCGTTGCCACATCGCTTCAACACAGAGTTTCAACAGTCGCCTGCTTCCGACCGACATGACAGACTCCCCCCGTTGTCCATGACTCTGAAATCCCATCTTCTGCTTCGATTGTCTTGTCCACACTACACGATCTCCCTGACCTACACTCGACAACGTGTGTGTCGTACTCCTAACAGGCACTCGACTACTTTCAAGTTTTAACTATCACGAATTTTGCTTTACATTGAGAAAATTAAACCCTTATGAGAAAAGGATTTAGTATTTTGGCGGTGGTCCTCTAAGTATGCTATGATCAATTGATTACATAACGGCATCATATACAAAGCAGTAGTTTTTTTAAGTAGCATTTTTTGAGCCATTTTTTTTTTAAACTTGAAGTTGAAGTAAATTTTTATCCTTTTGTAAGTTTTCTTCTATGAAGAACATCTTCTTGCTCAAATATTTATATTATTAAAAAAAATCGGTGTATAAATCGACGTAAATTTTGCAACCCTAAATTTACTCACTCCTGTGCAGGCGTTACAAATGAACTAGTTTTAAAGTAAGTAATGGTGGTCAAACTCATACCAAGCTATTAGTTAACAATTAACAATCATTATTTGATCATTGTTCGTAACTGAAATGGCGAGCACCAATTTTCAATAACTTCGAAACTAAAAGTGCTTTGTGTTGTTGCGGCAGATACATACATTAAGATGCTATCAAAAGTGAATTACTCCATCTTGGCCGACAGCACACGATGCGTAAAGCGCAAAGCGCTCAATGATGGCTCAAATAATCACCATCAACACTTTAAAATTCGATTTATTATTTTCCGAGGAAAGAAATCATTTCATAAGCTACGAAATCAAGTGCGTTTCACGATTCTTTAAAACTTTTTTGATCTTGCAACAAGCATAATGCAACGACTGGGCTTAAAAAAAGCCAGGATTACGCGTTCTCTTGCCGTGATGCAAGTCTTTTTACATACACACATATTATAAAGCATTTTATTGCTCTTAGATTTTTAAAGCACACAGTTGCATTTGTACTCGTGTCTTTAGTATAAAGTTGGAATTGATAATTTTCGATATTTTTTTATATATATTAAAAGAGATGTAGGCGTTTCAAGTCTAGATAATTTGTGATAAACTGGTTTTCAAAAGTAGCCTATTTCAAAATTTCCCATAAAAGGTTTGAATCATGGATCACAGAAGTATCTAACCCTCAATGACGTCACGTGTATTCACGTGTTTTTATTTATTAACAAGTTCATGTATTCTACTTACTTTGAATGTTTGAAGGGAAGAACTTCATGTATCAAAATCATAATCTCTTCATTTTCTTATGCAATTCGCATGATACAAGATGCAGAGCGTTGCGAAACTCGTCGTTTAATATTCCCGATCTACACCGCAATCGTTTCATTGAAGTTCATTTCGTATTTTTTTGTTGCTTTTTACAAAACACGATGGCTGCCCAAGTGAAGTACCCGCTGGTAACTGATCTCTATAACTCGAGGGCAGTCGTTTCGATTGCAACACTGGGCTATAAAAAAATAAATGCTCGTCAAGCCAACAATCAACAGCGTTTTATCATAATGATATTTTTGCCGCCATGTTCGGTTTTGGCTTGCCTGTTGCAGCGCGTCGCTTCGCATCACGACGTGTGCGCCGCGCGACCAAATTTCGATATTGCATAATTTGAAAAGTAGGTCGTAGGAAGTTTGCACCGGCAATGCTGTATGTACTGTACCTACGTTGCCATCGCTGTATTAAAAGTTGATGATTGTAGGGCCGATATCAAACTCTATTGTGTTCACTTTGTTTAATGCAGCACTTATGTACACTTTACTACCACTTGCATTAGATGCCAAAAGATTGGTTTAACCTAACTAAATGACTCATTTTTTTACAATACACGTTTTAATACAATTTATTTAATGTGAGTTGAACATCGAAATAATTGTACATTTGTTTTTACCCTGAAAATAAATAAGAAATTCCTTAACTCATTTCATCAAAGGAGATCGTTTCTTCGATTCATTTTACCCGAACCGATTCCTGTTCTCGTGATTTTCTTCATTTCTGGTCCCAAAGAAAGGATCGATACCGGGAAATTAGATACTTTGATTTTATATCAAAATTATAAGTTACCTAGAATTTTCTTTAAAAGCAAACTTGGGCGTATAATTGTTTGGACTGTTTTTTTTCTAGATAATAGACAGTTGCGTAAAATGCAAAAACACACCAAGTATAAAATTAGAGTATGCTAATTTGATTATTCACTGAAAAGTGTTTCTGTCGATTCGTTATAAGAGTTATTCTAAAAAAAAACTGAATACTCATGCGATTTTAAGATTCATCAATTCATGATATGCAACTTGTGCAAAACGTTTTTTATTTGCTGAAACCGTCCGTACCATGACCACACTGAATAAAAATAGTTGACCTATTAGATGAAAATAATGGAAGTGGGTCAAAAATTGTGCAACCCGTAAAAACGAAATACCGCCGAACCAACACTTTTCCAAACACTGACGTTGCGATTGGTGAAAATATGACCTCGTTCTACAAGTATTCCATTGTTGAAGATATTATTGAAGTGTCTTTGCTTTAATTAATGAAAAAATGTTGGTTATTATTTCATATTTTTCAAAACTAAAAACTTATCGAAGTTACACATTAAGGCCCGGCATTTTTGACATAAGCTTATGTAATTTTAAAATGATTAAAAAACTACCCACACGATTGACATAAGTGCGTCCTTTTCATTCAGCGGAAAGTCACTAAGCTAAAATTGAAAAAACACTCCCTTATACACCTTGCACTCTTTTGGTATTCAGGGATATTTGTCTATTCCCACAATAACATTTCTGTATTATTTGAAAGCTGAAAAGCAAACTTGGAAATGTGCTCTATTGGTTCTGTCATCTTTTTCATTTCGGTCAAACAATTTTGACTGTTGAAACTGACGTCGTTTCGGCATATGTAGGTCATTTTGAGCCAACAGTTTATTCAGTCAATCAAGCGAAATGTAGATTAACATGAATAGGTCAATTTCGACTGGCAATTCTAAAATATTTGTCTTCATATGATCTAAAAGCAATCATGCCAACGCAGGCAGTGGAAAACGTTCATGTAAGCATAAGAAGATAAACATGAAATATAGAATTATTCTCTGCTTAAAAAGTAGAACTGCTTTAAACGCGAGTTATCACCCCCTCAAGTAGTAACTTTTACTTGTTAATTCATTGCATAATTTTACTGCACACAAGATAACATATTATGCAGCATTCAGTCTCGACGGTTAAAAGTGAAAACAGAGATCGTGCCTGACGTGTTTTCCGTGCAAACACACCTTTATTACACGGAATTTTATCACGAACCAAGATTTGTCGCATATTTATCTCCTTCCTATTTATTAAATTACGAATTTATGCGTCTGTCAATCTTTTTTTCCGTAAATTGAAAAAAGGCTATGAGGAGTAAAAATTTTAATTTTAAAGGTTTTTCCTTTTTCAAATTGATTTTGTTGATGATTGAGTCAAAAAAAGTCAAGTAAAAAAATTAAAAAAAACTAACGCACTCATAACTCATTCAGCTATTGACCGGACCTCGACCGATTGTAAGTAGGAAAATAGTATATTATAATTTTTTTTCTTTCGTTTAGCTAAACTTTGTAGAGGCAGAGCTTATTTGGCATCAACAGTCACCTGAAATAGTCAAGTATGATCTCGGGTGGTTTTTAACAATCTTGACTCTTTTATACTTTTCGTTTTCGTTTATCCTACTTTATACAGTTAGGCCATTTTTGTGATCCAGACTGAACAGTCGAATAACTAACAGAGCTTCCGACTGTACCTCTGATCGCTTAAATCAATGAATTCATGTTTTTATTGATCTTGTCTTCCGTTTAACTGAACATTATCAACACAGGATACATCTCCACCTTAAAGATAAAACTAAGTAAGTGTTCATTCACTGGTTCGAGAAATCGTGGATAAAATATTTTATTAGGAGTAACTTCTCATAGTTAGTGAACTAATTATAAGGCAGTGCTCTAAACTACTGGATTTTTACACTTATTTAGTGTTTTCCCTCATAGAAAATAGGAAAAGATGTGCATTTATGTGAGAAACCCATGTTAGCTGTGTTTATATATGTATTAGGATAATTTATAATATGTTGGCGCTATTTTTGTGTGTATCACACCATAAGAGCCCTCTGCGAGCTTGGTCATCGCTGTAGAAATCGCCTATTCTCAAGCAAGACCCAGTTGCTGTAATGACCTTTAGTGACCGGTCTTTGGTAAAGGAATATTATTTTTTTACCCCGCAAAGAGCATATTTGAAAATATAAATGGTATTTTATTGTCTTCCATTTACGAGTCAGAAGCGTTACCACTAGACTACGGGCCGGTCTAAAACTCATTCAGTTTTTCCTCACATTGTTTTCATTCAGGTATCGATATTTCGTTTCTGGCATCTAGAGAAAAGTGAGCTCCACTACCTAGTAGCTAGATGAAGTGCGCGGCTCTCGGCAGGGCCGTGTAGAGATGGGCCGTCTCGGCCTGCGCGCGTACGTCGCATCTCGCCGCTAATCGTGTGACCCACTTTGGCGGGCGACCTTGACCGAAATCCGGCGCGCACGCGCAAACACGCCTTTTGTTTGAGTGTGGGGTTTTTCATCGCTACCACTATTATGATGTTTCATTATTATTATCGCGCTGACACCATTACCCAGTGGCGGGACGGCCCTGACACATTTCCCGAAGGTCCTGCGCTAGGCCGTCTTATCGCCAGCCGCGATTGTCTCTTATCAATCGCTGTGACTGATCATTCTTCTATTCTGGTCGCTCGCTCATACTAGGTGTATTGTTATCCGAGACGAATACAAACAACAATGCTCAGTTTTAAAAAATAATTGATTATCATAATTTTCACAATTAATTACCCCGCACACAATTACATTCAAGCGCATGATATTTTATTTTCACAACTCCATACATAATATGATTAACATTTTAAATATGTATTTTTTTTAATCTTCAGATACCTATACAATCTATAATCTGAGTTGCAAAGATATGTATCATTTGAGATTCATATTAAATGCATTCCCACAAGCAGACACGCATAATTTTTTTTTAAATAACAATGTTATTAAATATGTACATATATAGGTATATTCTAAATTAAGCGCTATAGTTCAGACAGCGTATTATTTCATTATTATTTGGTAATTACACAAAGGTTGGTATGAGGCTGACCACCCATACTGTAAAAAATGGTTCACTTTGCCAATGTCACCCCTGTTTCAGGGAAGGTCGGCAAAAGTTGTGGGGCTTATGTTCATTTGAGGTTTGGATTTTATTTGTAAGTACACATTCAGCATTTGTAAGCGCGAACTACACTTGTTGGTTTGTGGGCATACATCTGAGAGCTTTAAATGAATATATCCTTGCAACTTAGATTATAGATTATTATAGATTTAAATTTCCTATCTACATTTTTATTTGAACAAGAAAACTTCATACGTTAATTAAAAACTAATATTAATGATACTTAATTTTTATTTATTGAATTATTTTATACGATTATTTAAGTAAAACACAAATCTACGATATTAACATTCAATTAATTTCATTACAAAGCCAAGAAAGAGAGCAGCCGTGTCGTGTTTTTGTTTCTTCTAACATTTCTCATTAATTATTATTGTAAAAAAGATGTATTACATTGTACATCAAAGGAAAGATTCCTCGTGTTGAATTTGAATTATTGTGCCACCAAAAAGATCTCTCATATTTGAGCAATCAGAGTATGTATATGTAGGTACACTTATAATACATTAGACATTACCGTCTCGAATTCCCCCCTCCCGATCCCACGTTCCATAACCCAATTCGGCCTGTAAATGAAGAAAAAAAACTCATTTTAGCTTGTAGCTTTATGAATGTTGAGCCGTAATAAATTCTCACAACCTTCAAACAGACTTATTTCGAAATATTCTACGGTTGGTTTCTACCTTTTTTTTTTCGTTAATAAATCGTTTTATTTCAGAATAAGTGCTCGGTAGTCAGTCACTTTACTTTATGGAGCCACTTCTTCTCGGAGCCTTGTCTTATTATTTATTTATAGAATAATTCTACTTTATACTCGGGGTAGGTAGGTATTTTTCATTTTGTATAGTCGCCATTAGGAGCAATAATATAAAACAAAGGCGAGTAATTAAAAAAAAAAAAAAAAATTATAAGTAAAAGAGAAACAATGCCTTTTATTCTATTTTTTAAATTATAAAAGTTTCTAGAGCTTTTTCCTTTATCTTTCAAGGTTGACGTTCATAAATTGAGGTTTAGTTTATTTTGTAAGCACACATGCAGCATGTGTACCTGCGAACTTACATGCTTACATTAAAAATGAGAGGTTAATTATAATATGTATTTTCAATTCAGATTACTGATAGATATTTTACATGTAAATGTATGGTATGCGGCTGACCACCCATGCTGTAAAAATGGTTCACATTGCCAATATCACCCCTGTTTCAGGGAAGGACGGCATAAGTTGCAGGGTGTATGTCCATTTGAGATTTGGGTTTTTATGTTGTAGGTTCACATGCGTCATGTGCAAGCGCGAACTTGTACATGTCTACTTGTGAGAATGCACATAATGTGAATCTCCAATGTAACATATCTTTGCAACTTAGATTAGATTAGATAAATCAAACACTTCAATCTGTTAATAAACTGAACAAAAAAGAACGTAGAATGTTAGTGGAGCGTTGAATAAAATCGATATTTGAATATTACGTAGGGATCTATTTACTCTTATAACGTTTAAAGATAGCAGATGGTAACTTTGTTGACCCGTAGGATTGTTTTCAAACACACATCAACATCAATATTTCGCAACGTGAAAAGTAAATACTTTTATAGTCTTGCATAATTTTCAGCTTGCAGTTTCTACTCCTCCGGTGACATTGAATGGGTTTCTCTAGTTCAGACGTATTGGCTCATAGTAATCCAGTGTTTTCTCTCCACGGTTGTGACAACGGCAATCAAGGTTATTGCATCACAGCGTTTTCAATGAAAAAACCGCGACTGCATTCGTTATTAGGTCAAATCAATATTGACATTGTAAACACGAATTGCACGCGAAAATACTACGTCGATTTTTTTTCCATCGCTTCTACGATAAAAACTTCGCAACGACTTTTACGATACATTTACATATTTCTCAGTATATGTAATTTGAAAGAAGATGTGAAAGCTAAGGTACTAAAGAATGTGATGAGATGGTTTGGGCATGTGGAAAGAATGAATGATGGTAGACTGACAAAGTATGTATACAAAGAAAGTGTGAAAGGAAAAAGAGGGAAGGGACGACCGAGAAAAGTATGGAGTGATCAGATTGTGAAGATTGTGAAAGAATGGGATATATAAACTGAGCGTTATAGAAGAAAATGCATGAAAAAGGTGATGGATATGAATGAATTGAAAGAGGTATGTAAGGATAGGAAAAAATGGAGGCAACTCTGCAGAGTCTCTGGCTACCCCTAGAGGAATGGCGACAGAGTTACAGTTACAGTATATAACCTCTAATTTAAAGTAGCAAAAATATACTATATTTAAGATTTTTATGACGTGCATTCCCACATCAGACACGTATAAGTTTGCAGTTGCACGTGCTGCATGTGGACTTACAACATAAAAATCAAATGAACATATCGCACGTTTAATAATAAAGAGCAATAACTCAAAAAACATGAATGTTGGGAAATCACGTTTGAAGTTCAGACAGCCAGTACAACTTGTATGGGATGAAAAAGGCGGCCGATGTTTTATCTCGGTCATATTTGTCCAAATTGAACGGCTGTCGTATTCTACCTATTCTTCTCGCATTGTTCTTGCGTTTTATTACAAAATCTCGATTTCCCCAATTTTCGAGTTATTTCTCTTTATTATTAAACGTGCGATATTATGAGCCCTGCAACTCTTTCCGATCTTCCCTAAAACAGGGAGGACATTGGCAAAGTGAACCATGATTTACAGTTTGGGTGGTCAGCATCACACAAAACTACCAGTCTCATTTTTATTGAATAATTATTGTATACTAACAATTGTTTATTTTTTTATGTGTATAGTTATTGGTTTATGATTAATGTAATTTCAAATAAAGGTTCTGCAAATTAAATGTATATGTCAGTTATTATTATAAGTATAAAAATATAAGTATTAAAAAAAATCTCTTCAATTCTAGTAAATTTAGAAAAAGGGTTTTTCTTCCTTAGCGCTTCGTTCGTGTTAGTGTTTTTGAAGGGTTCTCCGAAAAGAAAACATGGCGTATATGCTCAACTATCGCGTGAACAAAATAATGAATATGCAATTAACAAAAGCTCTTTCATAAAATGTTTCAGTTGTTATCCATTTTATTTTATTTTGTACTCTATGGTTTGGTTTTACGTATTGTACTTTTACTCTCTGGGAGAAAAGAGTGGAATTCAGATTAATAATTTCAAAATAGAATGACGGTCTTTATACATTTTGGATACAGATCAAAATGAATGAATTCGTTCGTCTTTGGCGTAGTAGAGACGCGTCTCGAATATGACTAAAACTTTGAAAACCCCGTTCTTCTCATCATCACGGTTCGTGGACTCAATATGTTTAAATGTTTTTTCAAGTTAGATTATAATACAGGTAAGTGACGTACTTGAATCACTCAATGGAAACTTTGACGTGCATACTGTTCGTCTCATGAAAACTAAGATGATATGACGCAGATTAAACCGGAGAACATTTTGAAGCGATTAGTATTCTTTGTGTCCCGCTATCATTAGACTTATACGATTCTCATCGCCTTTAAGTTTTTGTTGCAATAAAAGTAATTGTTTGCTCGGCGTATTGCTATTCATACGCTAGTCCGCTGCAGTAGATAATATTGTAATACCTGGTAACCGGTGGATACTGCACCCCGAGAACGAAGCAATGCGTTTCTACTCAACCATCGCGTAGATAGAAAAATCTATGGAATTTATGAAAGCGTTTATAGTTGATGTTTTAGTTTTCGTAAAAAAAAAATGTTTGAGTATTTACGCAATGCTTTTATACTCGTAGTACTGCTCACAAAGCCGAGCGAAACTAGGCCAGCATAGAATGCTGTAATCTGACGTATATGAACGCAACTCGTACCCGTGTAATTACTGCCACCATTAACTAAAAAATATACACCATTTTAAAGTAATAATATAATATCATGGGCCCTCTAAGTGGCGGACCGACCGGCGAAACCTTTCAATTGTTTTAAATTGTGTACTAGCCGGCTGGCGCGTGAACTCCATATAGGCAAATCTATAATCTGACTTGCAGCTGGCGCGTGTGCAGCATAGACTTTATGGCAAAATAAATACTAAGATATGATAAATACTTATACGAAATAACTAGAAGCAATTCAAAGATTTGTGTGAGTGGAAAAAATTATAACGTACTTTTAACATTGGATAATACTTGTAAATTTTGATGCATTTCCCAGTTTTTTATTTACTTTTTTTTTTTTTTTTTTTTTTTTTTATTTAAACAAGAATACAACAGCATTGAATAGAATTTTGTACATAAATAATAATATATTTTTTACAATTCATATCGCCTATTACTGTATTCTACGATTGATATTTTAGATTACAAATCATGTGAGGTAAACAAATAAAAAGTGAAGAAAAACAAAAAAGAAGCAGCATCCAAAACCAAAGACAAACAAATACACAAATCAAAAATAAAAATAAAAAATAAATCTCGTCCTCATGATGGGATAAGGAAAGAAAGGTCAGGAGAAAGGGAAGGGAGTAGAATTACAATGCGCACACCAAACACGTCAATGATGATTAATAAGCAATAAAAACAAAATAGGAATTGGGAATGATTAAAAAAATTAGAAATGAGATTCAAAAATGAAATTCAAATCCTGCAAGATTCAAAATCCTCTTTTTCAATGACTGTGCAGACAGAAAGAAAATGTCCAACTTAGGATCAGTCCGTTGGACACTATTTACTGCAACGCAGGCTCTACTTGAAGAGAAAATATAATTTTTCGATAAACCTTTGACGAGGCAATTCTCTGTACGGCATTCCATTCACTAATTCACTTCATCCCTTTGCTGAAATTCATTCACAATTTACTGAAAGACATACTCATATATTTTTTCATTCATACAGCATCGTCGCAATTTTATATCTGCTTTAATGAAATGAATGAGTGATTGTGTATCGAGCTTCCTGCAATGTTACAAAGCGTGATCTTGTGAATGGTTGCATTGAGTGAAATATGGTTCAACTTTGTACGTACGCGTTTGGGATAATTTGCAGTGCAAGCTTAGCGGGCACGTCATTTAGCTCGATGACTGTTTGCACTTATCAACACCGACCCAGACTGAGCCAGTACTTGATACTTGGTACCAGACAATTACAAAATTATTATTAATCGCAAACACTGCTCGCTTTATTATGTAAACGTATCGTAACGTCAGATGTAGGGGGCCACAAGCCAAAAAGTGTCAAAACTGAGTATATTTTCAAAACAGAGAAGTTTCTAGCAAACATATAATTTAAACATAATAATATACCTGTATCCATAATCTTTGCTGCAAAGGTATGTTAACATATAAGGCTCATAATAAATGCATGCCCACAGACAGGCACATGTAGGGTTCCATTCTGCATGTGTGCATACAAATAAAAAAAACCTCAGATATAAACTTTGCAACTCCTGCCGCCTTTCCCTGAAACCGGGGTGGCATTGGCAAAAGTGAACCAATTTTTACAGCACGGGGGGTCAGCCTCATACCAACTTATCAGTAGCACTTACGAAATATTATTATCGAATGGCATATTTAACTCAAAACCCCATATTTTTTATTTGTTACTTTTAAGATCTGGGGTTACGATAAATATACAAAATTATGAGCAATCATCAATGACGTCACTTGTAAGTAGCGTCTCCGCAGATTTGTACGACACTTTATAAGTCGTGGTTTTTTTTTAACTCTAGAAACAGTCTCAGTCATTAATGCATTGTTTACACGGATTCCCTTATTATAAGTCACGCATAATTCAGGGCCCAAAGAAATAATGTTTGTTATCCCTGCGCATTTTCGTAAATTTCAATGAGATTTATAGGTAAATACTCCTAGAGATACATTTAAATAGTCTTGCATTTGAGACCTAAGTAGAAGTACAAATTCTTTATTCTGAAAAACCGCGAGTTCCAATTCCTTTGATTATTTGTCGGGTTATTTGTTCTGCAAATGTCACGCAATCGCATTTTATTGTACATTTGACTGAATTTTATCCAAGTCCCAATTGTATAATATGTGGAAATCTGCATTTGACTAGCATTGCAATAATTTGTCCTAACATACCAAAATACGAAATCATATTTAATATCGGTTTTTCTTACTCGAGAAATTTTAGATCAAGGATTAACTTTTGATCTTTAGTGTTAATTTGGAAGATATGCAAATGTTGAAACAGCAACATTCAAAATTCTGTCCCATTTTGCTTTGCTATCCTTAGTATTTAAATTTATAGTTAGTTAAGCAAAATCATATAAAATCGACACGAGAATGATGGTGTTATTCACACACAGACAATCCATTGCTCAACCGCCATCCAACGCGAATTTTCCGTACAAAAAAATGGATCAAATGTGTTTTGTAATTTTGAAGTCTGCTAAATATTAAAAATCCAGATACCAATTTTGGATGAAGAGGATATTTGGTTTCTGTGTTGAAACGATAAGAATAAGAAATTGTTACACAAAGTTACCTAAAATTTTGGAAGTTGCTGTGGGTGTAGCTAACTTCTGATGCCAAAATTATGCAAAATTTATTGAAAAATTAAACAAACATATCGGTCATCTGACACATCGAGACAAATTATTATCTAAAGAATTATCGTTGAGTCAATATTTTTTTCTATATTTTTTTACACAAACTGATACAATTTTTGTTTCTATAACAAACCACGTTTTTATTTTTCCTTCGTGGACTTACGTGACATTAAATTTTAACTATGTAAATAAGCAAAGGTACACCGTGTATGAAATTATCGTATTATCGACTGTTTATGACATGTATGTATGTTCATGACATGTTCGACATGTATGTTCCTTGACTTATAGGTTGGTATGCGGCTGACTGCCAATGTCACCCCTGTAACAGGGAAGGACGGCAAGAGTTGCAGGGTGTATGTCCATTTGAAATTTGGTTTTTATGTTGTAGGCTCACATGAGGCATGTGCAAGCGCAAACTTGTACATGTCTGGTTGTGAGAATGCATGTAGTGTGAATCTCCAATGTAACATATCTTTACAACTTAGATTAGATTAGATGCGGCTGACTACCCATACTGTGAAAAAATGGTTTACTTTGCCAATGTCACCCCTGTCTCAGGGAAGGACGGCAAGAGTTGCAGGGCTTATGTTCATTTGAGATGGGTTTTTGTAATGTAGGTCCACATGCGGCATGTGTTATCGCAAAATTATACATGTCTGTTTGTGGGAATGCATTTAATATAAGTCTTAAATGATATATATCCTTGCAGCTTAGATTAGATTAAACAAGAGCTCCTTTTATGGAAGCGTATTTAAAAATCATGGGATACTATTTCATCATACCTTGTATTGTAGCAATAATGTGTTCGGAATAATTTAGTTATTTTACTCAAAGCGATCATAAATCACACTCTCTGAAAGCGTAATAACTTCATATCGGCTACTATACTTTCGCTTTCAAAATATATAAACGGTGAACAAATACTCAACGCGGATATGAAGGACCGACCAATAATAAATACTCTTTACCCGCTGTTTGAACTGTAGTAATTTATTATTTTAAAGTTTTTTATTTGCACAGGTGAGGAGGCTAGCCTTTGTGGAAACAACTAACACACGAGTGACAGATTACTTCCATTAAATTTGAAGTCCCTGTAGATAAGTACATAATTTGAAGCATGAGTTCAGTACTCAAAGCATTAAGTACATTAGAATAAAGTAGAGCCAAGGTATGGTAATCTACATTATAATCTGTAATCTAATTTGCAAATATAGATTGGAATTTAAGCCTCGTATTTAATGCATGCCCACAAGCAGGCACATTCAAGTTCGCGCTTACACATGCTGCATGTGTACATGCAAAATAAAGTAAACCTCACTTGAACATAAACTTCGCAATTCCTGCTGCCTTTCTCAGAACCCGGGGTGGCACTGGAAAAAGTGAACCAAGTTTTTACAGCATGAAGGGTCAGTCTCATACTCGTACTGTAATAATGATGATATTTCTTAAGTGCAGTTTTTTGACCGTTCTCTTTGCAATGGCGTCTTTACATATGATTACAGTACCTACTATAATCTATAATAATAATCTATAATCTAAGTTGCAAAGATATATTCATTTAAAGCTCTCAGATGTATGCCCACAAACCAACAAGTGTAGTTCGCGCTTACAAATGCTGAATGTGTACTTACAAATAAAATCCAAACCTCAAATGAACATAAGCCCCACAACTTTTGCCGACCTTCCCTGAAACAGGGGTGACATTGGCAAAGTGAACCATTTTTTACAGTATGGGTGGTCAGCCTCATACCAACCTATAAGTCAAGGAATATGAATAATAAATTACATTTAAATATAAAAAAGAACAAAACCTTACAAAGAAATCTATACAAAAAAAGTCAAAAATTTCCTATGCAAAAAATGTAGCAAATGAATACACCAACATTAGAAATCAACATTGCAGATTAGCCGCCACTTCTTCCTGTCCTTGCATACTTCTTTCATTTCATCCAGAGTCATAACCTTTTTCATACAAGTCCTCCTTTTATTATGACTCTGGATATCCCATTCATTCGCTATTTCAGAGATTTGATCCTTCCATACTTTTCTTGGTCTTCCTCTACCACGACATCCATCTATTCTAGCAACATATACTTTCTTCGTCAATCTTTCATCACTCATTCTCTCCAAGTGCCCGAACCATCTTAACATACTTCTTTTAATCTTCACTTTCACACTTTCCCTTACACCACATTCTTCTCTTACAAAATCATTCCTCACCCTGTCACTTCGTTTTTTCCCAATCATACTTCTTAGATAGTCCATTTCTACTGTATGGACTTTACTAATTTCCCTTTCACTCACCGTCCAGGCTTCACTTCCATACATAAAGGTTGGCACTAGTATACCACCGTGCACCGCCAATCTAACATTTTTTGAGAGATTTTGGTTCCTGGCGATGCAAGCGGTCGCACCCAGTACACACCTGCCTTTCATTATTCTTCTTTCAAATTCACCGGCCATTCTTCCATCTTTTTCAAACTTACATCCCAAATATACAAACTCATTTACAACATCAACATTCATTCCATTAATTTTAAATTCATAATTCATATTTTCATCATCTCTTTCCAAAATCAAAACTTTCGTCTTTCTTGCATTCAACTTCAAATTATTACCTTTCAAAGCTTCGTTCAATCTAGAGAGCATCATTTGCAATTCCACTGCTGAATCAGATACAAGGACTGCATCATCCGCATACAGTAGAACGCTTACTTTGCTCTCTCCTATCATTAATCCACAATCATCAAGTCTAGCATCTCGAACACACTTGTCCATGACTATGTTAAATAGCCATGGGCTCATCACACATCCTTGCCTTACACCCTTAAAAACTTCAAACCATTCACTATACTCACCATCAATACGAATGCAGGCCATACTATTCTCATAGTTCGCATGCACCGCATTGAGTAGAGCTCCATTCACTCCGTATGCTTTCAAAACATCCCACAACATACCTCTGTCCACTGAGTCAAAAGCCTTTTCCAGATCCACAAAGGCCGTGAATAGTTTCCCCCTCACCGACAATTGTTTTTCAACAAGTTGTCGTAGAGTGAAAATCTGATCAACACAGCCTCTACCGGCCATAAAGCCGGACTGTATATCGGAAACCCTTTTGCTAGTAGTCAGAATCACATTTTTTATAATCACCTTACAGAAGACTTTTCCTGGTATACTGAGTAGACTGATTGGTCTGAAGTTCTGACAGTCTTTTTTGTCCCCTTTACCTTTGTAAATGGGAACAATGACTGCCTTCCTCCAATCCATCGGTACTACTCCTGCATTCACACAAAGCTTACATAATTCAAACATCCAATCTATCACACATTCACCTCCTGCTTTCAACATTTCACCATTTATACCATCAAACCCAGCAGACTTCCCATTCTTCAGACGTGAAATAGACACTTTCATTTCTTCTTTCAAAATCTTCAATTCATTCTCTTCATCTGTCTGTTCATAAATTCTTCTTTCACCCTGGCCAAAAATTTCTTGAAAATAGTTTTTCCATCTCTTGCATACTTCTTCATTCTCCCATACCATCTCACCGGCAGCACTTTTGACTCCCGGAGTGGTCAATGCAGAAGATTTATTTCTATCCGCATTGATCCACCTCCAAAATTCCTTCTTACTGTCGGTGAAACTTTTGTTAATCCTTTCATCAATCTTTCTTTGTTCATTCATCTTGCTTTCATAAATTATAGTCTTCGCCATTCTCTTAGCTATCTTATATTCGTCTTCTAGCTTTCTATCATTTCTATCATTCAGCCAATTTTCATAACACTTTTTCTTAACTTTCACAGCTTCTTTCACTCTATCATTCCACCAGGCATCTCCTTTCAATTTTCCACCTTTCGTTACCCCACATACTTTTTTAGCACATTCAATCATTCCTTCCTTCAGATCTTTCCACATGCTTTCAATATCTTTTCCACACACATTCTTCTCAAGTTCATTTACACTTAAAATTTTGTGGAGCTCTGATACATACTTCTCTTTCACATTTTCTTCATTCAGCCTTTCTACTTTTATTCTAGTCATTCTACTCATCTTATCAAACACTTTATTCCGAGTATAAATGATTAGGACTCAATCATCGCATAAACAGATAAAAATGCATCAAAACTAAAAATCTCACTAAAGGCGTCCTTGTATCTTCCATGCATTTTTCTGTGGAGCCGATGGTTGAGTATTTACCGTATTGTTGGTTGTATTCTAAGAGTGCTTATCTCTACGAGATTTTCCATTGACCATTCGTTCAGTCATTTTTGTAAGTAAAATCATCGACACTTTCGATTTCCACCAACTTCCTCAGGCTCTTGAGTCATTTACTAGATATTTTTTTGCGTAAAAACCTTCCCCGTCGCCTTCCTACGAATGCGCTGATAAATTCAAATAAAGTTTTTTTTTACCTTACGAAAGGTAAAACATTTTAGTATACTAATCTAATCTAAGCTGCAAAGATATATATAATTTAAGATTTATATTAAATGCATTCCCACAAGCAGACATGTATAATTTCGCGCTAACACATGCCGCATGTGGACCTACAATATAAAAACCCAATCTCAAATGAACATAAGCCCTGCAACTCTTGCCGTCTTTCCCTGAAACAGGGGTGACATTGGCAAAGTGAACCATTTTTTTTACAGTATGGGTGGTCAGCCGCATACCGACCTATAAGTCAAGGAACTCGCCTTCCTTCATACGAATGCGCTGATAAATTCAAATCAAGTTTTTTTTTACCTTACGAAAGGTAAAACATTTTAGAATACTGCTTCCTGCTTAAAAATTTTAAGTGTAATGCTTAAAAATAGCCCTTTGAATACTTTGTTTCTACGTAACGTAACCTGAAGTTAGCGCACTGAAATTATTAGCCGCAATTTTATGTCGAAGCGCGGTCTTTTACAAAGCGGCCAAGATTTAAGACCAACGCGTCACGTGCGATTTCAATTTCCTCGAACCCGACTGATAATATTATAATACAAATATATATTTGTGTAGCCTTTCTGCCTCCGAAGCCAATGGGAATGATGCACGGTCAGCATGCAGAACCATTTCGCAAACAAATTGACAGACTACAAGTTCAGCTCTTCTGATATTTATACATTTCAGAGTAAAAACGAAGTGTTCAGCTTTTACCACATAATTAAAACATTGAGTTAACTATAGTCTTTTTTTTTTTTTTATAAATATGTATGTTTGGTAGTTTTTTAATTTTTTACTGTTTAATTGTTTAGAGTTTATTTGTTTTATATATTTGAATGTATTAATTGCTTGTATTCCTTGACTAATAGGTTGGTATGCGGCTGACCACCCATATTGTAAAAAATGGTTCACTTTGCCAATGTCACCCCTGCTTCAGAGAAGGTCGGCAAGAGTTGCAGGGCTTATGTTAATTTGAGATTGGGTTTTTTATATTGTAGGTCCACATGCGGCATGTGTAAGCGTGAATTATGCATGTCTGCTTGTGGGAATGCATTTAATATGAATCTCAAATGATACATATCTCTTGCAGCTTAGATTTAGATTTTAGATTCCAAGCTCTAAGGGCATTGAATTTTTAGAATTGTTGTTGTTTTTTTTATTGTTTTTTAGTATTCCGGGACTTATAGGTTGGTATAAGGCTGACCACCCATACTGCAAAAAAATGGTTCACTTTGCCAATATCACCCCTGTTTCAGGGAAGGGCGGCAAAGTACACATGCAGCATTTGTAAGCGCGGACTTACACGTGTCTGTTTGTGGGCATGCATTTAATATGAATCTTTAATGTTCATATATATTTGCAACTTAGATTATGGATTATTATTATTTTAGTTTAGTGGTGAATCTTAACTGTATGAAAAGGACATAACCTTATGAATGAGGTCGGCACATTTGATATGGCCAAAATAATAGGCTGCTAGGGCGAAGGCTAAATACTGACTCCATTGAATACACTTAGTTTTTGTATAGTAAAAGTATCATAAACTGTTTGTTAAAACTACACACCGAACCCACATTATTTTTGATAGACTTATTTGTCATAATTTGTATTCAGACAGGTCGAGTGCATTGATTTGTACCTGGTAAATATATGTGTTCCGCGGCTACTGATACTCCACTCACCTGCTCATGCAAGCTCTCGACTTGTTTGTATACATGGAACACACCCACCTATTAATGCACTCGCACTCTGCCAATCTGATATAAGCAGGTAAAGGAATTCACAAAATGTTTTCTTGTTTTTCTTTTTTCAAGATTTGCAATCTCCATGGCAATGTTGATTTTTGAGATTCCTTGACTTGGCTTGTTGCTGGCTAGTGACCACCCTGCTGTAGAAAATGGTTCACTGTGCCAATGTCTCTTCTGTTTCAGGCAAGGTCAGCAAGAGTTGCAGGGTGTGTGTTCATTTGAGATTTGGGTTTTTATGTTGTAGTTTCACATGCGGCATGTACAAGTGCGAATTAATACGTGTTTGCTTGTGAAAATGCATATAATGTGAATCCCCAATATTACATATCTTTGCAACTTAGATTAGATTAGAACTCGAGAATCTTGTGTTTACGCCAATCCACTGCCTCAGGTTCTTCAACCAAAATGTCCTCAGTTCAACCTGGAGCCTGTCGCTGGTCTACATACTAAAATAACGTCATTTATATCGAAATCCTTGTACTTCGTTTACATCCAGCCCTATTTTAGCGGGAATTGAGCATGTAGAATGTAAACACAGACTGGAAAGCCGCAGCGGTAGACAGGAGGAGTTGAGGGCGTAGGATAATGGACGTCAAGGCTTTATATGACCTGTAGGGCCATCGAAGAAGAAGAATGTAACACATTTCTCCCAATGCTCTCACACATGCTACTCGCGCTACCCACCGATCCGGGCTTAGTCGGTTTTTGGTGGACTTCGAAGGACCAGTGTGAGAACGATTGTTCTTTGCCGTATGTGTGGCTCCGCCCAGTATTGCCGGCAGTAGTAGAAGCATTAGTACTAGCATGGAAAGTGACTGAAGTTAGTATTACAAAAATGGGCACAAGAAGTGTTGCCGTTTTCGCGCTGTTCATGATATTAATAATATTGACTTGTATGCAGTTGAGTGTAAGACCCTACACGGGCTTGCAGCGCGCGGCTCGCGTGAGTGCCCCGCTCCGCCATGGTTGTTGCGAGTGGCCTTGTACCACAACTCACACTGTTTATTTCTGCTTTCCGTGTGCTGTCTACTATTTTTACTCTTATGCATGATATAACCACATAGCTGCCTTTAAACTTGATCAAGATATGGCATTGCTCGTTTCATATTAATATCATATCTTGAAGGAAGGTTAACTCTCGAAGCTTTGAAATGCTATTGCTGACATAATAATCTTTCTATAATCTAAATTGCAAAGATACATTACATTTAAGATTCATATTAAATGCAATCTCATAAGCAGACACGCTTACAAATGCCACATGTGTACTTACAAAATAAAATGAAAACCTCAAATGAACATAAACCTTACAACTTTTGTCGACCTTACCTGAAACTGGAGTGACATTTGCAAAATGAACAATTTTCTTTACAGCATGGGAGGTCAGCATCACACCAACCTATAAGTCGAGGAATATCAATTTCTGATATCTGTAAAACTTATCATTTTGAGATAAATCTAGTATGTTAGCAATTAGCCCTTTTATTTTGCAAAAGGTTTTGCATTTTTTCAATCAATGTCTAGCAAGTTGACAGCTAAATTATACAGAATTTTCAATGAAGTTTTAAAAAAACTGTAAGTCTATAATCTATAATCTAAGTTGCAAGGATATAGTCATTCAAAGCTCTCAGATGTATGCCCACAAACAAACACGTGTAGTTCGCGCTTACAAATGCTGATTGTGTACTTACAAATAAAATCCAAACCTCAAATGAACATAAGCCCTGCAACTCTTGCCGACATTCCCTGAAACAGGGGTGACATTGGCAAAGTGAACCATCTTTTACAGTATGGGTGGTCAGCCTCATACCAACCTATAAGTCAAGGAATACGAGTAATAAATAACATTTAAGTATAAGAAAACAACAAAACCTTAAAAATAAATCTATACAAAAAAAGTAAAAAAATGTCTTATGCAAAAAATGTAGCAAGCCAATAAACCAACATTACAAATCAGCATTGCAGATTAGCCGCCACTTCTTCCTGTCCTTGCATACTTCTCTAGTACTTTGGAGAAATATTTTTTCTGAAAACTGACAATATACAGGATCTTATATGAAGTGTCCTGAAAAATTGTGGTACGTTTATAATGTAAAGAAATTATAAAAGTAAATAAATTGACTGCGAAATGATGGTTTAAAACGCTCTAGAGCAATCGCAACATTAGAAAGTGGGAGAATAAGTTTGTATAGATTATTTAATCAATACATGTTTCAGATGTTCATTGGTTTCTGAAATTGAAAAGTCAAACGTTTCCGGGAAATAAGGAAGCACTGCTTCTTATTGCGAAAGGAAAACGATTTTCTCTGTTGAAATGTGCAGGTGGGGTAAAGAAATTGTCACCTGTAATAAAATATGTAAATAATGTGCTGAGTTCGTCTTACAAATAGGTGAGCGAAAGGTTTTCGAAAAGGTACTGACTTACGTAGAAGTAAACTGCATGTAATATATTGAAAGTATTTCTGTGTGTGCCTGCCGTTTTATCTTTTGCAAAATGGGGTTCTTTCAGAACGTCTTTGGAAATGTTTTTTGGGCATTTAAACACCACTCTAGCCTGACGTATTGATGATTTCATTTTTACTTTCACTGTCGTCGCTTTACCCATTTTCTGTAAGGCTATGTGAATGTTTGTGAATCATTAGTTTCGTTAGCAATTCCTTGACAAATAGAATGGTATGCTGCTTACTCCCCATTCTGTAAAAAAAATGGTTCACTTTTACCACCCCGGTGTCAGGAGTTGCTAAGTGTATGGTCAGGTGAGGTTTGGTTTATTTTGTATTAACACATGCAGCATGTGTGAGCTTGAACTTACATGTGCCTGATTGTTTGTTCGATATTGAAAATTCTATCACTAGGGAATTCTTGTACGCTGTATAATGTTTGAGGGTTTTATCATATGTATCCTAGCGATGTCGTAGCGATGTCTACTAGGTACAGTACGACCTGTCTTTTTTATGAAATTAATCATGTTTAGGATCCATTTCAACAGTTCTATGCTATGCAAAAGTAAATACATACGTTAACAAATAAATTTCTTTCAGTATTTTAATATCATTGTTCTACTATCACTATTCCTTGACTTATAGGTTTGTATGAGGCTGACCACCTATACTGTAAAAAATGGTTCACTTTGACAATGTCACCCCTGTGTCAAGGAAGGTCGGCAAAAGTTGCAGTTGCAGAAATGTTCATTTGAGGTTTGGATTTTATTTGTAAGCACACATTCAGCATTTGTAAGCGCAAACTACGCGTGTTTGTTTGTGGGCATGCATTTGATATGAGCTTTAAATGTTAATATATCTTTGCAACTTAGGTTATATATTATAGATTGTTATTGAAGCATTTTTTTATCCATACTAAAACGTTGCATCGCTTCATATTGCATACACGCGTTTATTATGCATTTCAAACTGAACCGGCCAGATGTAAATGTGGTGTTTTGTTGATGCAGAAATAATTGTCTGAATCGATACAATCACGCGCAAGAGCATTAATATTCGTAATTATTTCATTTTAAAATTTTAACCTTTGATTTATTTTGCGTAACATCTTATTAAGTTGGAAAAAAATTGTGTCAAGGACTTCATGGCGATGAATATTTTTAAATACCAATTAGGACATTGTGAATCACATCATGATGGTTTTACAGTAAGATATTATTATTTTATGAGTTAATTTAACATATTTTGTATGGAATATCTGATCACTTTTAGTTTTCAATTTTTGAATATTTTATTTCCTACAAAAACATCATTGTTTTCCACTCAAAGAAACACGTTAATCTAGATATTAAAAATTATATTTAAATAAAAAACCCTATTTTACAGGAAGATATGATTTTATCTTTCCTGATTTCCTGATTTCTGATTGAAATATAAATAAAATAAAAATAAAAAATATTGCAAGATTTTTTAATGTGATCCTGAAGTTAAAGAAAACCCCTTCCGAATACTGACAAAAATCTTACCTGGTAATTATTGAGTTTGACGTTATTATTCGTGAAAGATTACATATGCTCGTATAACGTAGATGTGTATTTATATTTTACTACAAAATCTTTCTTTGTTCTTATTATTCAGCATTTTCTATACAGTTGGATGTAGGCCTCTTCCATATTCTTCAACGCTTCTCTTTCCTACACCAGTTTTATCCATGTTCTATCCATGGCATGGATTATGCAATCAATAATCATCCCATCCTTTCTGAGGCAGATGTATTCTTCTTCTCTCATCCTTATGCCATCATGTTACAACTCTGCATCCATTTGTAAAATCCTAAAGCTGAATGAGATAAATATGAATGGATTCAAATTGATAAAAAAAGTATTCTTTTCTTTTACTTTCTTCGGCTCAGAAGCCTTGAAGGCTCAAGGCCTCCCGCACCACAATCCTCCAGGACTCTCTGTCTTGTGCTGCTTCCCTCCATGGTCCCCTCACTCCCAGGACTTCGGCGTCGACTTCGACGTTGTCTGCCCACCGTATCCTGGGACGTCCGAGTGGTCTAACACCGGAGAGGTACAAAGATACGTAGAATTAATGTAAGGCTTCTCGTATGAAGCTAAGACCATCTGTAGTACAATAATTATGATAGTGTAGCTCTTGCAGAAATAAATTTTACGTGAAATGTTTTGTTCTCCATGTTTGTCTATTTTTCAGTTATTTTTGTTCGTTTACATAGCACATTGGGCATTGTCTGCTGGTGCCTAACATTGTTCTTGTGTGAGGCCGGGGCCCAGAAGTGTGGCGAGCCGCATACCAAACGGCTTATGCAACAGACTCGCACCGCCCAAGGACGACAGAAAGTTGCCGCCCGAGGCCTGCCCAATGTCTGCCCCAGCCAACCAACATGCTTCTCAATGATGATGATAGTTCTGTAGTGCCGTTTCGTAAAGGATTTTTAGTGTAAAAACAGAGATCAGTTTCGTGAAAGAATCTTTCCAAAGGTGGGAAGCCGCTTTCTGAAAGAGCATCGCTTCAAAAGCGGTCCGTATCTTGTCCAATAAAGTTTTTTTTGTCTTATTTAGAAGACAGAAAAAAGTGGGCCTCCGTTAGTGGACAGAAAAATATGCAAGGGCAGAAAAAAGTGGAGGTACCGGCCATCCCTAATGGAAAGGCGGCAGGATACAGCACAGTATGGTAGATGATCTGAATCTCATCGAATCCCTAATGTTCGATCTTTAGATATACCCTTACTTAACAGCATGCTTTCTACGTCGTTGTATTTAATAATAATTTGGTGTGAGAGACCCTATGGTTATGGAGCAACCTCGGAGTCATAGTTTTGGAATGATTAGAAAAACTTGGTCAATTTTCCTCCATTATTTTGTTTCTGGAAAACCGCTTCATCGAGCTCTTCCATCCAAAACGTTTTTCTTTAACATTCTGTGTTGTAGTAGAAAATTTAAAAGCCATTATTTTTAATATTATTGTATCTCCAAAATAAATTCTTCTTTCTCAAGCATTTTGTAGTTGACATTCAAACCTTCACAAATACTTTAAAAAGCGTACGTATATAAACATATTATTTTCTCTTTAAATGGAATGGACCCATGACATTTTGAAAACTACGAGACGCCATGACGTAATAAGCTGGCGCCAGTTAGGCACTTTTATTGCTAGTCAGTACCTACTACTGAAAGCTTAAAGAAAATTAAGATTTCTTGAAATCTAATTGTCGTATTTGAGATAACAAAATTACAATTTTTCTCTTTATATCGCTCGCACTCGTAGCTTATACAGGATTTTTTTTTTATTCTTTCCCAGGTGACTTTATATTATTTCTTTCCAAAACGAAACACTGGTTTATACGATTAGACTTAACATACTCACGCTTAAAGCGCGCGGTCGATAAAAGTATCCCATCAACTCAACATATTTGTACAGTGTACACCTCACGTTCTCTACCTCTTTGTTATCAATTTATTGTTCCTCAAAAAAAAACGCAATCATTCACGTCGAGTAAATGAAACGCACAGTGTAGGCAAAATAAATCACTTGCAAATAAAGGTTATGACATAAAATTATTACATTGTAGAAATTGACATTATTACATGAATTACACTAGAAAACGTTTGTGCAAAGCACACATAATCCAACCAGTGGGCAATCGCGGTTGCATGTTTATATGTCAGTATCTATGTAAGTACTCGTGTGTGCCTCATACATAACATTAGTACACCAGTACTAGGAGCTGGGTACCGACAAGTTTACTAGTATTGAGCCGCTGATTAAAAAGCTATAAATCTTGCCTGACATTGGCCTACTTACGAGCAGTACAAGTGAGGCCAGCCGAGATAATGGTGTCAGAACACAACACACACCACTGCAAACATCGCTATGATTTATTTATAATTAGCGAGGAACCCACAATATTCAAATACATACACTATTCACAATTTCGCACTAAATCTGACGCGACCTTTCTCGCATTTTCTGTGTTTATTTACCGAATGATAAATATCAAATGAAATACTTAGTTTAATCGAATAAATTTTCTTTTTCTTTTTCAGTCTATTCGTGGATATAGACCTCCCCTTTGGTACTTCACACATATCGTCTCGGACACACTGCATCCATTTTCTTCCTGCTGTTCTTTCTCATATAATCGTCTTCTCACATTTATGCTTCTCAAAAAATGTGATTTCAATTCGAAGAGAAAAAATCTCGGACAACGTAAATTCGATTTTAATGCGTTTATTATCATTAAACATTTAAAATATGTTGAAAGCATTAGATCAACCCTTATTTTTCAAACTCGTATTGTACCACTCTTATATAATAACTGGGTACGTACGAATCGTCAGTCCTCGGTTGAAAAAGAGATTCTTCATTATTGATGAATTCCGATCAGTGATAAAGTATTTTTTGTCTTAATTATTTCATATTTGTAGAACAATGAAAACCGTTCTGGAGTATGACCTCAGGTCTTGTCTTACTTATTGCATTTGTATGCAAATGTTTTTTTTTAAATGCAAATATGTCCCAGTTTTTTTAAATTATTATTTCTCAATCGTCTTTATATCAATGACACATCAACGGAAAAAATCATAGAACAACTTTATTATATCCCCATATTGCGAATTTTCTAGATTTTTTAGGTGCATCCGAAACTTTGAAATTGTTTTTACCTCTTATCTCATCGAAAGTAATTAGATTTTATGTTTTTAAAGTTATGTAATACTATAAAATCTTTCTACTTAATTATGAGTTACAAAATGAGTTTTTTTCGTTTTACGTCTTTGTTAATATGTCAATAAATATTAAAATAATTATTTAACCTACTTTTTCATCCCTACCTTGTGTTGCATTTACAGTGATATAAAGATATTTTGAATATCTTTGTTAATATTCTTATTCACATTCTAAGATACTCGTAGGCTTTAGGGATGTCAAAAATATTTACTGAAATTGTATTTTATGTACGTTGTTTATATTTAATTCCCTAGTGCTAGCATTAGATTGTTGCAAGCGACAGGTTTTATGAATTGCAACATGTTTTACGGGCTTTGAATTAAAAAAATCTCATATGAACAAAAATTTGGGAATTAAAATTTCAGCATTGCCTTTACTGTAGAAAAAAAATGAAAACGAATTGCTAGTTTTTTCCCTTCAGACTTAACTTCAGAGCCCGTTGAACATAGTGTGATTATTTAACATAATTTTAATTATAATAATAATATTTTTGCTTGCGCGGATGCAATGTTATGAAGAATTTAATAACAGCAACCTATTAATATAAATATTTATTGCATTCTCTTGTTCATGATATAAATTGTACATTTTCATTTTCTGTGTTGTGTTTTTGTCACAGCTGTCGGGTAGGTATGAACAATAATTTTGTCGACTCCAGGTCTTATGAGGCTTACTACTTATTTCTAAGTTAGTATGAGACTGATAGCTTGTACTGTAAAACATTGTTCACTTTTCAATGTCACCTTTATTAAGATGTTCATAACGTGGCCAATGTTAAAGGGTAAAATATTTTCATTTATTGTTTGGATCGTCTTCATGTAAATGCCCTAGAAATATAAGTATGTTAAAGCATACGTATGTCTTCTTGAGTGTATGCACGAAGCAGAGACTTTAAATGTTAGTATATCTTGGCAACTTGGATTATTTATGATTTCTTTGTGTCATTAAAAACTCTAAATACCGAAAAAGTAAATTAATATTTTTCCTACCGTAATTTTACTTATCCCATCATCTTTTTTAGAATATGATAAGCTTATGAAGTTTCTGACCGTTCTTAAATATTCTTATTAGTCTTACCTTCGTTTTTATTTGAAAAAAACAATTAAAGAATCACTTGCAACTGAAAGTTGTGTACCTTTATTCCATAAAACACTTTTACCCTAAAAATACGGTATACGGGACGGTTAACATTTACAAAATACTCGGGCTACTCGTGAGGTACATGTTGATTAGATTAACAGTTGCTCCTTCAATCTTGTCTTGTTTACTTGAAATATTACACCAAAAGAGTTCCTCATTCAATCATTATAGGTAGATATAATTTAAATTGATATCAAAATTACTGCAACATTGAAACTTAAAGTTGCGCTTGTATTTTCTGGGTACTTACTTTCTTGCTTATAAAATAAAAATTTATTTCACAAAATTCTTCAAATATGTTTTCCAATGTATTGACCTGATAAATAAATGAGTTGTCCATCAGCTTAGGTTTACTTTGATGCATCCCCATGTAGTGGTGGACAGTAAGGTGATGTTTTCCAATGTATTGACCTGATAAATAAATGAGTTGTCCATCAGCTTAGGTTTACTTTGATGCATCCCCATGTAGTGGTGGACAGTAAGGTGATGTTTTCCAATGTATTGACCTGATAAATAAATGAGTTGTCCATCAGCTTAGGTTTACTTTGATGCATCCCCATGTAGTGGTGGACAGTAAGGTGATGTTTTCCAATGTATTGACCTGATAAATAAATGAGTTGTCCATCAGCTTAGGTTTACTTTGATGCATCCCCATGTAGTGGTGGACAGTAAGGTGATGTTTTGCTGTTGCCACGCGGCTGAGCTGGATGAGTTGAGGATGAGTTGAGGATGAGTCGAGGATGAGTTGAGGCCTAGGCAGTTGGGGAGCTGTTGTTGACTACATGTGACTGTTGTTGCAGCGGTGCGAGCGGACCGGATGCGCGGCGGGCGCAACAAGTTCGGCCCCATGTACAAGCGCGACCGCGCGCGCAAGCTGCAGATGATGCGGCAACGGCAGATGGCCGTGCAGACGCTGCGCACCTCCATGGGCGACAGCTCGCTGGCGCTGGGCGGCTACAGCGTGCCCTACGCCGCGCTGCCCATCAAGCAGGAGATCCAGATCCCGCAGGTGTCTTCGCTCACCAGCTCGCCCGACAGCTCGCCCAGCCCCAGCGCGCTGGGCGGCAGCCTGGCGCCGCCCGCGCCCGTGGCCGCGCCGGATGCGCGCTCGCACGACAAGGGCTGGCCGGGGCCCAACTCCACCACGCGCTCGCCCGAGGCATTCTTCCCCGACGGCGCGTCCACCACCACGCCCGAGGCCGCCAGCTCCAGCGAGACGCTGCGCGTGTCGCCCATGATCCGCGACTTCGTGCAGTCCATCGACGACCGAGAGTGGCAGAACTCCCTGTTCGGACTCCTTCAGAGCCAAACGTACAATCAGTGTGAAGTTGACTTGTTCGAGTTGATGTGTAAAGTTTTGGACCAGAATTTGTTTTCACAAGTGGACTGGGCGCGGAACACCACATTCTTCAAGGACCTCAAGGTGAGTCTCTTTGCTCTCTTTCTTGTTCTCGATTCTTTTTTTATATTACCGTGTATTTGCTGCGTTCATTTTAATACCTCGTTGGTTGACTGAAATTTTGCTGCATTTCCCACTTGTGAATACTTGTATTATTGCAATGCGTGTATTGTATTTCCTTGCATTTGCGCGATCCTAGCTATAGCCCTATAGGTGTTGCGGGTGTCAAATAACCAATATCAATAATATCATTTGTATTTAATAGTTATTGTAGGAATGTTTTCAGTTTTTATCTTTCGACATACCAATAAGTAAGTCAGTATTCCCTATAACCGTATTCAGTTGCAACGGCTAGCACAAGCATGACACGCAGGCTATCACCGGTCACGATTGTTGCCAATATAATCACTGTAAGATTACTTGATATTAATTGTAACAGCAGCTGCGTTTTGGTGTACCTCGGGCCGGCTGAGTACGCTGGGCGAGTGGTGCACACCCAGGACCAGTAGAGTTCTGTAGGCGGGCTACGTTGCCGTCGCCTCTGTCAGCCGCTGCCCGTATCCGCCCGCACGGACTCGAAAGCCTTTTCAATTACTTCCAGCGCTCGTATTCAACAAACTATACCTACAGGCTACAACTACCCAATATGTATTATGTTCTCTACCTTTTATCGTGGACCTACTAACAGCTGAAACCACTTCTGTCTCGTGACCTATTTCCACTGCCGAGTTATTATACTAGGAAACAATCATATACAACTACACGATTACAACTTCAATATTGTTCTCCGTCTACAGTTTCAAGGTGCTTTCAAATGTATTTTGATTAATGTAGGAATATGTCAAAATGTAACAAGGTATTATCGAAGACTTAGAGAGCAAGTTAATTAATAGTCCCGCGACCGCAAAGGTATCATTTCTTTGTAAAAAAAAATGCACGATGTTTCGTTTATTCCATGTTCTTACCCAACAATAGCACTTGCAGATAAGGGCATGCCAATTATTGAAAAATTAGAGTTCAATTAACTGTCACACGTATTATACTACTTTTTTATCTTGGGGGAAATTTGTAAAGATGATATTTACTATTCATCGTCCAGAAAGCGGAATAATGCCAAATGACTTAATAAGCTTAATCCACAAATATCACACAAGAAATCAGAAACATGAACCATCTTTTGAGTAAGTGAAATGCTGTTTACATGTTGGTGAGTATGGGTTGTTTAGATTTTGGGACCTCGTATAACCCGACTTTGATTTATACGGTTATTATGATCGGAATGCCACAATCCTGGTATGAGCAGCTCTCTTTTCGACTCGCTTTTCCTCGGCTAGAAAGCGACACGTGTTGTCGACACGTGGAACCGTCCACTCTCTCTTGTAAAAGTTGGTTTGCTCTCTCCTACCCCTCAGTAATGGACATCCACGCTTTCGGCCGCCACAAAAAACAAAAACTTTTTATACCTTTGTAAGTTTTCACTTACGAGTTTTGAAACCATTATTTAATCACGCGTCTTGTGAAACGTTGCGTTGCCTAAGGACGCAAACGTATTAGGCACTATTGTGATGAAAGCGTTATTACAATTTTCAATAAGTTTTGTGAGCAGTTTCTTTTGAATATTTTAGTATTGCAACGACACTTTTCGTATTATTTTGTAAGCCACCTAAAGTGGTATGTCACAAATCTTAAACGATTTAGAAATTATGTTAACAAAAATCTTTCTTGTGTGGAATGCGACCAGTTTGACTTGTGTTAACATCTTGCTTTATTTAATTTGAAAAGGAACTCATATAGTATTTACAAACCCTGTAACAATATAATATAGTCATCGTTTTTAGGCTTGGCACTGTTTTTTTAATCCATATTGGGTATCGCAAATACACGACAATTCAGTTGTCATGGTTTTTATTGTTTGAGTACCTACACTACCTGGCACTAGTATGATCCATGGTAGTATTAGTGCATACGTGATCCTTATCACGCTGGTGGAACACTCTGGTATTGGAATCATCCACTATGTTCGAGAACAGTCGAGAACCGTCCGTATTTCCATATGTACGAATATAAATGCAAGCCGAAATCGTGTGAAGGCAGAGTGTCGAGTGGAACACTGAGCCGTGAAATCGAAAGCCATAGATAGAAATCAATTGTAGTAAATTGTGAACCAAATTGTAAATAATTGTAAGTTAATGAAAAGAGAACCCAGTAAAAGCACAACATTATTTTCCCATGCATATTGATTGTGTGATGAGCTGAGGAGCGACAGTGCTGCATGTAATAGTTTACCTTGAATCTATCGCCAACAGCCAAGGCTAGCGTTATTCAATCATCTCCAGCGCCGCGCTCTGAATGCACCGCTGAGCTCTCGCTCTTCCCCTCCTGCCTGTGACTGTTACCGCATCGCCCCCATTGGGTAACACTCACGCTGGTAATGACTGGTCTGGCCGTTCCACTTGCTTACCGCGAGAACGGAAATCTCTCCAGCGAGACGACTTTCTCCGGGTTCATTACCAGCGCCTTTGTTGTCCCCTCCAACATTCACAGCGCTCGCGCTCGCCTGCCCCGGATTTCGTAATATTTTCTCTCTCACCGTAGTTATCGTTGTTTTATAATATGGCTGCACGATCTTTTTACGTCTTCATTGTTTTATTGGATAATATTTTTTCTCTTTTATTCCATCCACAATGCAGAATGCTGACTGGTGATTCCATTAACCTATGATAGCTGTGGGCTAGAAATTATTTTAACGAAAATAGACAACCTACCTACGAAAATGGTCATAAGTAAGAAAGAGCACAAATAGCTTCACAGTTGCATTTCCATGTGTACAAAAAAACTCGGGCGAATGTAAAAATGATTCTAGAAAGGTGGCAAGATTGCCGCGTGCGTACTATGCCCGGAGTAGTCCGAACATAGACGCAGCAAGAAAACATAAAATTTGACACGTAAAAACATGTTTTGTATGACTACACAACTGCAACGTTTGAAAGGACTGAGACGAAAGTGGTAGATACAAGATAGTCTGTATCAATGCAATAAGTAAGTTTCTGCTCCTCTATGTTATTACTCAATGGGTGATGCTCTTTTCTACTTTTTATGCTGATCATACTTCTATTGGTCTGAGATGCACTTCACAAGTATTTTTCATTTCGTCCTTTCTTGGAGCTCTACAGCTTTCCTAAGGATTCTTTTCTGCTCGCTGCAGCATTCGCAATTGAAGTAGGTACGTCTTTTCCTTCAACGCGTCCTTGTTCTACATTTTGAAGTGTCAGAATACTTAGTCAAAATAGTTAATAGAAAGAAGAAAACATTTTCAGATACTAAATGTTTTTTTTGCAATGTTGAGACAAGTGATTTAAATTCTTCAGTAATATTGATCTTTCGAAACACGCACTTACTTATCTAATCTAATCTAATCTAAGCTGCAAAGATATATATCATTTAAGATTTACACTAAATGCATTCCCACAAGCAGATATGTATAATTTCGCGCTAACACATGCCGCATGTGGACCTACAATATAAAAACCCAATCTCAAATGAACATAAGCCTTGCAACTCTTGCCGTCCTTCCCTGAAACAGGGGTGACATTGGCAAAGTGAACCAATTTTTATATTATGGGTGGTCAGCCGCATAACAACCTATAAGTCAAGGAACATACATGACAAATTACATTTTTTAAATCAAAGAACTTACATTCACTTATTTACTGGGTCATCGTTTTAGAAGTGTGCTTTCTACGTTTTTCCGTTTTCTTTTTAGTTTCAGTATTTACAAAAGTTTTCAGCCTTCAAATGGGACTCATATCCTCATCACATTAGTTATTTATCAACCTGGAAAGGTCAATGGTGTATTTCTTTTAAATTATTCAACCTAATCAATTTTTAACTTGACTTCCAACCATATTCGCATTCGTGCAGTTTTTTTTTTAATATTGCAAACGCCACTATAATTTTATGCTTACGTATACCTTAAACGTAATATCAAAAATATCCCTTACTAATGAACACTTTGTATTCTGTCGACATATTTTATGCAAAATCACATTATTTTGTAGAAAAAAAAAATCTTTAGAATAAACAAAAAAACCTTGATTTTATAACCCTTGTTTTTTTTATCATAAGGCTTATTTTGTTTTGTTTGAAGAAATAATTTTCGTATAAAGTCTTCCTTTTTGTGTACTTCTTCGATGAAGATTAGCGATCATCTTGACTATTTGAACCATGAAAATAAGCCGAACCTCGTACTGCTTCCGGTTCTTTATTATACGAAGGATTTCCTCTTTCTGTTCTACTTATAAAGTCAAACGGGGAAATACGTAGAGGACAACATTGGACAGGAAAAACACTGCTCCAGGCGCGTCGTTGATGTAGAGGCAAAAGATGCCAAAAACACAATTTCTTCTTTTGAAAAAATCTATCGAAATCGAAAATATGTCTCAACTAAAATCTTTATTTTCCGTAGCAGCTCTTAATTTTGAATAGTTCATTTTAATGTTAATTTACACGCATTTTTGTCCATTCTTCGTTGGCCTCTATATATTGTTTGCCCATATCGTGCACTAAAAAAATGAACATGAATAATGTATTCTTCAATAATTATACAGAAAAATGTGTAACATTTATTATTCAAAGCGATCGACGATAATATTTGTTATTTTCCTTACTTCAGTGTTATCACCTACTTTCTACCGTATGCTGCGAGTGTGCTGCGTTCGCGTTGACCGTTTCGCAAGGCAGGTATATTGTGAACATCTTTCACATATCCTTGCGTACATTTTATCTCTGCGTCATATAGCCGTGCTGACGTCAAGCCAATGTTTACACGGAAATGCTTGCTTTGAGATAAATTAGTTTTCTGAAATCTAAATGCCTAACAATTTACCTGATATGTACTAAAAAGATGTATAAAACTCTCACAATTATCTTAAAAGGATACTTTTCAACATTGTCATAATATGAGAGGAAATGTGTATTCTTGGTAAAAATATTTTTACAGGCATCAAAATCGGTATTGTCGAAAAATCTTATTGAAAAATTATGCTTAATGTCCCATCATGTCCATTGTCTATGAAGATTATCTTCGTAATCGTAGCATTGGCTTATGTAGCCTATTTATTTGGGAAAAGTAGGTTTACTGAAGTATGTACTTGAAATATAATTTATGAAATTATTTTGGGACATTTACAAAATTCTAGAATCCTCTACATACCAATAAAAATGTTTATTTTTTATTTCTACTAAAGTGTAGTGAAAAAAAAAATTCCTACAATTTTCGGTATGTGTAATAAAAAGTAAGTCAGCATTTAATTTTACAATATGTCCTTGTGAAAGTGACGATCCAATCGATATCATAAAAGCATTTTTTTAAAAGCATTACTTTATCAGTCCATCATTTTTCACACGTGCTGAAAGTAACTGGAAAAAAATAACTAATAAAACAGCTGCGGATATGTTATGTGAATCCATGAAAAATGCACATGAATATTCTGTTTGTAGCTGCACTTTTGCCATGTGTAATATTTTCTCATATAAATAATTTCCGCTCGCGAGCGTGCTAGCGCTAGAAATGTTCATTTTAAAAGCATCTCCATTGACCAAGCGTTACGACATAATACATACTATATTACACAACCTCTTTTTCGTCTATTACACGCGCGCCAGTGCCGTCTCTTTCTCCGCGCCCGGGAGAGAGCGAGCCGGCAACACTCGATCTTGACACGCTGACACTGGCCTAGTAGACTTCAACTGGACTAGAGAAAGTCAGAGAAATTATTATCTATCCACCTACATAGTTATACGTACGTGCCAGTCGCATTGAAAAGTGGAACGCCTTTACACGTAACGTCTTATACAACCATGCCTCTCTCATAATAACAGATTATCATAATACAGCACACATCATCTGTCATTCTTGGATGCGTTTCCCTTGAAACGCGTGTATTTCTGCTAGGAAAATACTAACAATAATTTGTTTAGGAAATATGTATCATTATTTTATTTTAGAAAGTACGGAATGTTTAGGAAGCAGGTCTTTACATTGTAGTTCCAAAGTTATTAAATATGCTTCAATGCTGGAAATTAACAGATTAGGATCAGCTGAAAAGGAATTTTTACTAAGGCATGTTGCTTCCGCAGTCCTACAAAATACTTTTGCTCTTGAATTGAAAAAAATCCTTGCTCTTTTGATGTTATTGCTGTTTGAAATTTGAATGTTTGCAATCGTCGACTGTTGAAATGGAATGTGATTTTTGAACCGTGCTTGTGTTTGTCCCCATCAGGTGGATGACCAGATGAAGCTCCTCCAACACTCTTGGTCAGACATGCTGGTCCTGGACCACTTGCACCAGCGCCTCCACAACTCCCTACCCGATGAGACCACCCTCCACAACGGCCAGAAGTTCGATCTTCTCTGCCTGGGCCTGCTGGGAGTTCCAAGTCTGGCCGATCTGTTCAACGAGCTCCAGGCCAAACTGGCAAACCTTAAATTTGACGTTTCAGACTACATCTGCGTCAAATTCCTTCTGCTGCTTAATCCAGGTATGACAAATCATAATCTTATCTTTAGCAAATGTCTATTCTTTCAACCCTTTCAGTAAGTACTGAATATTTTCACTGTCCATCGGTATAAAATATGCCTCCAACAATACTATGGAATACCTTTTGACCTCTCTTTTAATGCAGTTATTTAATTTTTGCATTTATTAAAAGATTAGCACTTTATTTTTACAATGGCAAAAAGCAGAGGTATTTGCCTTTGAATTTTGATGGTATGCATAGATTCCTTCCCCCCTCGGAGTTCAAATATACTCATGATATCCCTGTATACCACCTGTACTCAATATTATAATAATAGTAACAGCTTCAAACCTAAAGAAGTGGGCAGACCTATGAAAGCCTTGCTATAAGGTGGCTTATGCACAGAGGTAGGAAAAGGCAAGGTTTTTTTTTACATGTTAGTAAAATAAAACACAAACCTCAAGCACAAACTTTCTATTTTTGTCATAATTATTTTTAAATACAGGGAAAAATGTATACCCACAAAGGTGTAGTTAGACAATTTTGTAACCTCTTAACTATTAAGAACTAATTTTAATACAACAACTTTTAAATTTCTATTTCATAAGTTTCACTGTTGCAAAATTACACACAGTAATGTATGTAGCCGTCGCCTCTTCAATATGAATTGACCAATATAACTCATATCAATTATCAAGTATCAAAATTTTCAAATGGTTTTTTTTTTTTTTTTCCGTATGTTGTATTCTCGTATTTCTTTATTCAAATCTCTAAATTTTTTATTTTCAGAAGTTCGAGGAATCACCAATAGAAAATGTGTTCAAGAAGGATATGAAACAGTCCAAGCCGCCCTACTCGATTACACCCTCACTTGCTATCCGTCAATACAGGTAAATATACATCAATTTCCTCAGCATTATAAAACTAAAAAGATGGACGAGGAAAATGATTCAATGTACTCTTGAGTTTTGCCGAAGATCAGAATGGATCTTGAACCGCTAAATAAAAAAATACTATTGCCCCTGTCACTCATTCTTTGCACATCTGTATCTGAATGGCTATCCCATTTTTTTCCTTGGACGCTTCCTTGTTCTCTTTGATTGACACCATAATAATATGTACACCATTCTAATGTTTCATCTATAAAAGGATATCGTAGGAAGATGTGGTAACCTGAACTCCTAAAAGCTAGCACATTGGATAATTACCTCATTCAGCTGCTTTTTTTTCTAGTTAGTTAATTTGAAAGAAGATAAAATCTCTAATTTGAAAGGACATCTAGCACTGCCCAGGTAGCGGTACATTAGGTTTATTGTATCTGCACCAAATTTGCAAAATCAAGAGTCAATCAGGTCATATTCTTTTAATTGCTTCTTCAGACTGATTTAAAGGTGCACGTCTGGTTTAAATCCTGGTAGAAAATAAGTGTTGTATTTCCAACAGATTTTTGCCTTGCAGAAAACTGAGTCTGATTGAGCACTCTGTATAAGCAACTGAGTACACAGGAGCGCTTGAGATGTGATCAACACAAAACTAATGTTTAGTTTGTTCATAGACTCCTAATAAAACAAAACAATATTTGTATTTATTCCCTGCTCGATATATTACAATTATTGCCCCATTTTGGCACCTGTTGAATCAGCATCTGTTGTTCTCAATCTGTATCTTGGTCTTCGATCATTCTTCTCCCTAGGATTCTCCATATTAGATTGGTGCTTCTTTTTATGCGTCCGTATCCTGATTTCTTTAGGGTGTCGCCATTGTTTTAGTATGCTACAACCATTAACATTATGTGATGTCATTTTCCAGGACAAGTTCACAAAGCTGGTGATAATGGTCCCCGAGATCCACTCTCTGGCTGCCCGTGGGGAAGAGCACCTCTACAGCAGGCATTGTGCCGGCCAGGCGCCCACGCAGACCCTGCTAATGGAGATGCTGCATGCCAAGCGCAAGTAAACCAAGGTAAACCATCACCTCACATAGTCCTCAATATTGCAACACACATAGAAATAGGAAAAACTGGACTTTTAGGCTTTCACGGCTGTTGACTAACACTTTTGCTTTCTGGGTATCTTTATCTGCTGTCATAATCCTCAAGAACAGAAAGTTTCGCTCATGACTTTGATGGGCCAATTCAGCAATGGTATAACTTTTAAACAGGAACTTCCAGCTCTGATGGAACACGGCAACAGATTCCTGAAAACAGCACTTAAGTGATATGGAAAGACCCATTAAATTCACATACAAGCATTTCATGCAAATGATTTCATTGTGAAATCAAGACCTAAAATTGGAATTGAAGATGTTGCCTTTGAAAACGTTGAGTTGAGCCTTTGTTGCATCGATCACAATATTTTTTTAAAGGCAAAGGGCAAATCATTATTTTTGGTGTGTTTATACCTCTCCCCGGTGACGCATCTGATAGAACACAAGTAAATGCTTATCCTTTTTACGATCACTTCAAATGGTAAAACCTGCGTTCCGTTCGAGCCAGGAATTTAAATAGCACCTTTTCATGATGTATGGCGATTTCACTAAGGTGCATCACTATTGGTATGCGGCTGACCACCCATGCTGTAGAAAATGGTTCACTTTGCCATTGTCACCCCTGTTTCATGGAAGGTCAGCAGGAGTTGCAGGGTGTATGTTCATTTGAGATTTGGGTTTTTATATTGTAAGTGCACATGCGGCATGTTTAAGCGTAAACTTATACGTACATGCGGCATGTTTAAGCGTGAACTTATACGTGTCTGCTTGTGAAAATGCATATAATGTGAATCTTTAATGTTACATATATTTGCAACTTAGATTAGATTAGACTGCTGAAAAGTACCCGCCAACTCTGCTCGGTAAAAATTGTTCTTTAGTCCTTTTTGAAGGTGTATTACAATTCTGACTCGTCTCAAGTAGTGTATAAAATGTTTGGAACATCCAATCAGAAGGCTTGATCTCCTAAGACTCTTGTGCGAGCTGTGCAAGTTGCTTTCTGGAGACATCCAGATGACTGAGACATAATGCAGCTGACATTATTTCTGATTAAAAAAAATCATAATCATGTTTTATTCATTCAACTTTCTGACATTTCACTTTTTACTAAAATACAAATTTTATGTTTTCAGATTGGCTTTGGGGATTGTTGCAGAAGTCAACAAGTAGTGGTGTGAATACTTAATAGCTTTTGTTGTTGGATGAAGAAGGTGATGCAAGAGATCTCTGGAAGAAGATGTTGATGTTTTCTTTGCCGAGAATCGTAATCCTCAGACAAGATTGTGGGGAAGATAATATATTGATTTACCTACTTGTAGTAGTGATAGGGGCACTGCTGTGAATACACCATTAAGTAAATAATCTTACCACGTGCATCTGCTGTTTACTGGATATCATTGTTACCTACCGTCGATGTTTGTTACCATTATCTCACTCTTGTGACAGTTTACACGGACAGCAGCAGCTCGCGAGATACAGGAAGGTCCACAAAGTGAAAGGAAATGAAAAGACAGTGAGCAAGTTGATGGATGTCAGCCGGATTGTCTTCAGTAACGTTGGCTTGCTCATCAGTCAGTTACCGTTAGTTCAAATTTAACATGAATTTACTTTATGTACATTGGATGTTTCAGAAATATATTTTGTGACTAATAGACTTTACGATATATTGTGGTAACTTTGTAATATTTGTATATATGGTGAGAATTTTAATATGAACACAAACAGTATTAGAATTTTCACCCTGATGGCCACTTTTCATTTGAGGAATAAGTTTAATTATACTTTAGGATAGACATACTCTTCTGTGTACATATATTTTGTAGGAGGGAAGTGAGAGTGTATAGAGATGCCTTCAAATGAGTACAAAGCCCAGTTGTAGAACAAAAACCTTCAATAACTGGGAGTGGAAACAAACAGTTGCGCCCAACAAATGTGGCATATATTTTTTTAATATTTCGCTACCTAATACATAGTTAAAGGAATGTTTTTTTGTAATTTATTGTCATGATAACATTGCAATTTTTGACTCAGAAAAATGTGATAAGATTATTTTATGTTAAATACATATATTTTTTAATAACCTATTATAGAAAAAGGTAATATGGTGCGGTGCGTCTGTTTGGAAACCACATTGTAGAGAAAGTTAAAGTTTCAGAGAAATGTTATTCTTTTAAAAAGTGTTAAATATTTTTGAAACAGACAAAATTATTTTGAAAATAAGAAATATTTATATTATTGTATCCTGTTGAAGAATAATGAATTATTTTTTGGAGAGATGTTTAAATGCAGAGCATAAAATTTTAAAATATGTCAATATTTTTGTCAATATTTACTGGCAAAGATATTCTTAAATTCTGTGCTAAAAGAAAAAAATGATTTTGGAAATTAAAAGTAAATAACTATAAGATATACTTTTATTTAATCTAGAACTAAGATTTAACATTAAAATAGATTACATTGTATTAAGAATAGATAAGACCACAACATCTTTGTTCATGTATAATAATTGTGTAGGAAGTTTATTGTTGTTTATTAATAAGTTCATTTTTTGTATTTTGTTTTCGCTTAATGAATATTTTGTAAGTGCATCTTTTCCCTCTGTAAGCACATTTCACTATTTATTGATTTTAGTTTAATTAGGGCAAGTCTTGCATAGGATGATGGAACATTCCAACTGGGATTTAATGGGCATAAATAATTATCGTAAACGTTTTACTTTTATATTCTTAATTTAAACAATACAATAGTGATCACGGATGTTTGCTGTGCTTTGAATTGAAACATTATCACCAAATCACACCTCTTGTGTTCCTCATAGGAGTTTCTTCATTCTCAGTGTTCTTTATTAAAATTTTACAATATTCAGTATTTTTGTATGGATACTTTTGGTTTAGACAATGGACGTAGTGTATTTGATATTGAATGGTTGTATATCTGCATCACTTTCAGTGTTTCCTAAACTCAGATATAGATTATATTGTGCATCAGTTAGGATCGAGATCTGTGCCCATTGCATCCATTCCACCTCGCGTAAGGAAGAAGCCATGGACACACACTTGAAGCGTTGTATGTTCTCAGTCATCCATTTGCTTAATGTGATCATCGTGCACCATAGGAGCTGTAATTTGTTTCATCGTTCACAATGTTTCTTTAAATATTAACAAGTTCTGACAAACCTCACTTTTACATTCCAAATTGTCTAAGATTGCATTAAATATTAACACTGACTCCAGCAATTGGGAGAAATTCAGCTCCATTGACCTAGAGTAAAATCACCCATCGATATAATATTTTGTTTATTACATTATGTGGGTAGGATAAATTAATGTTACACTGTTTTAAATACAATATTAAGCTGTTATAACTTAAGTGGTGTAGTTTTATGTTTACATCTAATGAATGAGACACGGAGCAAAGGTTTTGTGGTCAATGGTACTACCTATTGTGTTATGGGTTACTAGTTCTATGTTTGAGTTATGTTTAGCATTAGGACAGATGGTGTTACATCCTGGCACCCTCTCATCTGTCTTTTGTTTCTTCCCCGCACCTCGGTCCTCTCCCATCTGTCCTTCACCTGTCTCTCCCACTTTTAATTTAATCTTCTGTTTATAATGTCTGCTTACAAAGTGTAAATATAAATAAACAAAAAATGTGATTGTTAACTTACTATTGTATCATTACCATGTCCAATATTAATTATTATTATTCAGTTTATATATTCATCTATACCATTTATCATTGTTTAACATGTGAGTAACTGTTAAAGGACATCAGTGATATTGTCATACATTTAACCGCAGTGATTATCAATATTGATTTTATTATTTGTAATACAGTTTCATTCAAGACAAATTATTTCATTCTCTCAACAGTTCTCAAGAATTTTTGGAATTCATTTTTTTACATGAAAGAACTTGTAGAATTTTCAAAAAGCCCATCAAGGTTTAGGGAAGAGCTTGAAGTTGTGTGCCTGGATGTAGAAGTTTATGTATTTTCAATGGCTTTAAATAAGATGTGTATTTTTTCATTTGATGCACTTTTGAAAATTGTACAAGTTCATAAGTTATTAGTATTAAGTGAACCATATGAAACATACATGATTTGATTTATAATTATTATACTATATCTATGTATGTACCTATACTATCTTAACATTTTATTAAGATCAAAGTTCACAAGAGTATTGGGACTTTAAGAGTGTGATGATATATTTTGGTATACCTGCCTGAAATATAAAATTCTTGTTCTTTTGCAATTTTCAACCCTATCCACATGATATTTTTGTAAGTTATTGAATGTACAAATGTGGAGGCATTACATATTTCATTATTTCAACAATATAATTATCTGGATTACTAAACACGTGATACCTCATCTTCATATATCGTAAAATATAAATACCATTTTTTTAAGTTTTTTAGTTAGACGATCGTGTTGCCTCACTTAATTTTTTTTTTGAGTAAGAAGTGATGTGTATGATAGTGAAGTCAATAACAGATATTTTATTATCTTCACTAGTATTATTGTGTATTAACTGCTACTGGTACTGTCATACTTTCCACCATATTCATATTTATTTCTTAATAGCAAGAAAACGTGTGCTTTGATTCAACTCAAATATTGAGAGAGAAACAAAGATATACATGGCCACGCCTTCATAACATGTGTAAGCAAAACATACATAAAATAATAAAAAAACATGTTCATTACTAGATTTTTTTTATTTTTCCTTCCTTTTTGTCCTTGTAAAAAATATGAGTCCTATTGAATCAAAGAGCAGTCTAGGATTTTCACAAAGATCAGATCAATATCTTCATTTGAAACCCAGATAATTACATTTCCCCATTTTTGCAAACAAAATCCTATATTGCCCATCTTTGATTCTATTTTACTCTTACTTGAGATAACTTGATGGAAAAAAGATTCATGCAAAATATAATGGTCATAATGATGGAGGATGAAAAAATGATACTGCAGGTGATCCAGTTGATGTCAAGCTTCAAAATAAAAGAAAGAAATGGATTACTGGTAAAAGGTCAATCTGTAGGTACCGCAATAATGGAATACAGGAGCTCTTTTTTATAAAAAGCAGAATTCAATGCTCCCACAGTAATCTAGTACTTCGCTCGTCTAGTACAATATGGCTCCAACACAGAAAACTACAATTATTTCATAACTGATCGTTCCTTGACTTATAGGTTGTTATGCGGCTGACCACCCATAATATAAAAATTGGTTCACTTTGCCAATGTCACCCCTGTTTCAGGGAAGGACGGCAAGAGTTGCAAGGCTTATGTTCATTTGAGATTGGGTTTTTATATTGTAGGTCCACATGCCGCATGTGTTAGCGCGAAATTATACATATCTGCTTGTGGGAATGCATTTAATATAAATCTTAAATGATATATATCTTTGCAGCTTAGATTAGATTAGATTAGATTAAACCGAGTGAAAATTCATTTTTAGTTTTAAGTAATTAAAAATATTTTTTTTACACAACACAGTTTTATTTTCACATTTTTTAGTTAAATTACCTTAGGGCTATCGGACTTTATCCATACATCTTCTGTTGTATAAAAAAAGTTCTTTTTAATTAAAATTCATAACTAATTACAAAGGTTTTTGAGACATCCAGCTTTCTGTTTTGGGGCTGTTTGTGGGCTTATATTGTATGTGACCAAAATGTTGATGACCAAAAAGTAGCATTTGATTCAACATAAAGGGGATAAGGTTTACTGTAAGCTTACAAAAAGTCCTGTCGATAGCTCAGTTGGCAGAATGCTGATATTCAATGCTGAGAGATAGGCCCACCGAGAGTGTCAGGAATGATTTCCATCTTCGGTGTTCATTTTAAACCCAAAATAAAAAACCGGCAAGGTTTACTCAATCTTCACAAGAAATGATAATCAGCCCCCTCGGGAGCTGGGAAAATCCCCACTTCACCCACCACCTTAGCTTATCATTCCTTTGCCAAACTGCCCGTTTATGGAATGGTCTACCAGTATCTGTGTTCCCTTCCCAATTTAATCCGGTTTTATTCAAAACCAACATCAATCACCACTTCTTTGTAGCGCCTCACGACAGAAGCAACAACACAAGCAACACTTCTGTGGCACCCTTCCAGGGTGACATAGACCCCCAAGACTTTCAAGAATAGGGTAATTGCAATGGTGGGGAAAACGGTTTAAAATACTACGGTTGTGTAGAGTACATTTCAAGGATCACAGCCATTTTTTTTTTATATAGTAAAAATAAAGATATTGATAATTTAAAAAAATAAAATGTCGAGAATTTGAATCCCGCCAAAACGCATTGGGACCGAAGAAAGACGCTGTGACGTCAAAATTACGTAAATGGATCCATCGGTCTTAGAAAGCCTAACGGTACACTCCATACATCGTGAGATCCATTGACGTCACATCCGCCTAAATAAAAAAATGAGCTGTTTTAGCGGAAATCGAAAATGGGCAAATTTTACAGAGCTGTAATTTAAAAACTAAGCCAGATATATTTTTTTTTAAAACGCAGATGCATTTTTTAAAAGGTAGTCTATCATTTATGAAATAAATAAAAAATGTGAAATTACTCTATTGGGGAGCCTCCCGCACAGGATTCCTTAAAAAAAAATTAAATCACATAACAGAACATCGCTTACCTCAAACAGATCATATCATAAACTATTAGATTTTTAAAGCCTAACTTCTGGGTGTTATAATAATAATTTGACAATATTTTTAGTGCCGTTTTGTGAGTTCACCGCAAAGGCACTGCAGAGCCATAGCCCTTCCTGAACAGACATGTCTTCAATCCGGATTTAAAAGCATTTGCACTCTCCACAGCTCTCAGCTCGTGTGGTAAGGGATTTGGGAATCAAGAATCATTCCTTGAATGGTATCTCGATTTGATCAAACCTAATGAGGTGCTTGCTGTGTGATCACACTTTGCTGATTTATTTGGTTGTTGGTTCTCATAGCCCCAATATGTTCCTTAAGATACACTTGTAAAATCCAAACTATGTTTAGTTTCATCAATGTAGAAAGCACCCCATTCTGAAGGTGCTTTTTAGTTATCTGAAGTATGAGTATCTAATAATCTTTTACACCACGTAGCATCTTCAAAATCAATCTAGAAGAAATAAAAATGGTTTTTATGTCAGATTTTTGTAACAAACACCATGTTTGTCCATAAAACTAAGGAATGCTCAAAACCTGGGTACCTTGTACATGATGCTGCATTTGTTCTTAGGCATCATAATTATAAGAGACCAGCCATTGGTGGACAGTGCATGCTGGATAAAAAAAACGTAACACAACTAAGCTACACATACAGTGTAACTTTTTGCTGTGTTATCTCTGAAGGGGTCGCATATGGCGATTGAACCTATTTATTTTTACAGGTAAGGAGGGCGGCCTTACGCCAACCACTTTGGTGTTTTTGGGTTTCAGGCTTCTTTCATCACAGATTATCTTCACTCTTGTCACTAAGGCAGAGAACACTGAATGTAGATAAGATGGATGGTGGTGCGAACTCTTGGGTAATCTATAATAATATAATAATAATCTATAATCTAAGTTGCAAGGATATATTCATTTAAAGCTCTCAGATGTATGCCCACAAACCAACAAGTGTAGTTCGCGCTTACAAATGCTGAATGTGTACTTACAAATAAAATCCAAACCTCAAATGAACATAAGCCCCACAACTTTTGCCGACCTTCCCTGAAACAGGGGTGACATTGGCAAAGTGAACCATTTTTTACAGTATGGGTGCGGTCAGCCTCATACCAACCTATAAGTCAAGGAAAGGTACCAAAATTTGCATTTTGAAAGGATTAAGATAAGACATCATCATTGTCATTAAAACTCCGGGAGGGATCTAGGTCTCCTTGATTAATCTCAGCCACTGCTGCCTATCTAACCCCCCATACTCCTACCGCACGGCAGTCTTCCAGCACTCCATCTAGCTGCTTCCCATTATTCTATGTCCCTTTGGATCCGTCATCTCAATCATCATTTCCAGGCTCTGATAGTTCATTCGCTGGATGTGACTCAGCCAATGCAGTCATTTAACTTTTGTTGAACGGAACGAAAATGGAAAAAGGATTGGAAAAAATTGACTACTTATGTTTGTATATTTGTTCTAGATATGGGATTATTGACGGCTTTACATTGCGCTGATGCAAGAATAGCAATAATAGAAGATAGTCAGTTACCGAAGAGATTAAGAGAGAATTTTCACATTTTCAAAGTATAATAAAATCCGGCCTAGTTTTGATTAATGTATAAGTGGCTAGCTAGAATTAATAAGTAAAAATAAAAGAGAAAATTATCCACCTTACATTGTAAATATGACAGGATTGTACTTAAAATTTTATTTGAAAATCTTTCCCCAATGCACTTGATATTTTGTCATAAATCAATTGTTGATTCAATGAACTTTTATTCCCTCTGTATTAACATCCTATGTACATCCATTGATAGAAAGGTGCTTAATAAAGCACCTTTTTTACCTTATAACGCTATGCCTACATCCTTAATGTTTTTATAATCAGACACCTTCACTTTGTTAACTTCTGAGTTCAAAATGTTAATTTTTACTGTGAAAGCTCAGAAGGAAGTTGTGAAGGTGCACATTCTTATAGCCGCAGTTACTGTATCCAGCTGCCATTTCACTAGAGATGGCCAGTACCTCTGTAGATATCTCTCCACTTTTTTGTCCTGGCAGACTTCTTTCATCTCATTGACATTCATCTCTCTTCATGAATGCTCTTTTTTTCTCACTTTGTAGATTCCAGTCATTTGTAATCTTACTTATTAGATCGATCCATTCTTTCTTTAGTCTCCCTCTTCCAAACATATTTTTATTAATCTTAGCACACTCTTTTTGTCAAACATTCATCGAGCATTCTTCCTAAATGCTCAAAGAGTTTTCTTTTACTCTTTTGTACTTTCACTCTCATATTCTCCTTCACATTCAAATTCATAACCTGAGCACAGCATTGTCATTGAAGATGTTAAATCCAATATGTACCTCCAGATCAATTGCAACGCATGCCGCCAAAAAGAAAATCGTAAAGTCACCTACCAAATTGATCCGCGCAATGCAGATCCCCTCTCATCCTTGCTTTTCAAGCCTTCAATTGAGATGGACATTCCAAGAGCAGAACATCGGCTCCTCTTTGAAAGACAACCCAAGATAATGGATGCATCTAAATCTAAATCTAAATCTAAGCTGCAAAGATATGTATCATTTGAGATTCATATTAAATGCATTCCCACAAGCAGACATGCATAATTTCGCGCTTACACATGCTGCATGTGGACCTACAATATAAAAAACCCCAATCTCAAATGAACATAAGCCCTGCAACTCTTGCCGACCTTCCCTGAAGCAGGGGTGACATTGGCAAAGTGAACCATTTTTTACAGTATGGGTGGTCAGCCGCATACCAACCTATCAATCAAGGAGTACAATGCATGATATCTTTAAAATCTTTTTCCTTCCTCTCTTAAGTCTTTCCTCCATTTTCATTTATCTTCTCTGGATGAAATGAAAGAAGTATGCAAGGACAGGAAGAAGTGGCGGCTAATCTGCAATGCTGATTTGTAATGTTGGTTTATTAGTTTGCTACATTTTTTGCATAAGAAATTTTTGACTTTTTTTGTATAGATTTATTTTTAAGGTTTTGTTGTTTTTTATATTTAAATGTAATTTATTACTCGTATTCCTTGACTTATAGGTTGGTATGAGGCTGACCATCCATACTGTAAAAAATGGTTCACTCTGCCAATGTCACCCCTGTTTCAGGGAATGTCGGCAAGAGTTGCAGGGCTTATGTTTATTTGAGGCTTAGATTTTATTTGTAAGTACACAATCAGCATTTGTAAGTGCAAACTACACGTGTTTGTTTGTGGGCATACATCTGAGAGCTTTGAATGAATATATCCTTGCAACTTAGATTATTATTATTATTTCTAATTCCTGAATTTTTGCCTTTCTACACTACACACATACTTACATGTTTTTTTTGTATTTTAAAATAGACTTTCATATATGACGCTATAGTCAAAATGCCACTTCATATTTTTTCAATGACTCTGTAGCATTAACTAACATTTTTTAATTCAACAGTGGAGAGTTGCTTTCCACTTTTTCTTGCTGGGATACATCAAAGCTGGAGCGTTTGGATAGTTTGCCTATTTCTGTAACTTTCTAATGTCAACTGCCAGCCATGAAAGTCTAAAACTTCTAGTCAACTTTTTATAGGATATGAAAATCTGAGGTAAGTAAATAATAATAAAAAAAATTAAATCTCTTCTCCGATGAACTCAGCACAAATTTGAAAATATAACTTATGTGTTTCTGGACGGGCAAACATCACACATTTTTGTGACTAGGGCCCATAGCAACCAACAATACCAAAAATTGTTGGTCCGTGTGACGTCATGTCTATGGAATTTGTGCCGAGACTCATATTTTGGAGTTGTTTTAAATAGGTAAATATAACTTTAAATATAAATTAAATTCTTTGATAAAGAAAATGAGAGTGTAGTGTATAACAAAAAGAAAAAAAGAAAAAAAAAAAAAAACAAAGATGTAGGTACCTATGTATAATTATTATTTTGTAAATTTTATTTAAAGTGTGGTATACTGTAGGTATAAGTGGTACACACGAATAAACTCCCCCCCATTAGGGTTACTAATGGGGGGAAATAAAAAAAAATAAAAAGTAAATTTAAGTTGATCTATAATCTATAATCTAAGTTGCAAAGATATATTCATTTAAAGCTCTCAGATGTATGCACACAAACAAACACGTGTAGTTCGCGCTTACAAATGCTGATTGTGTACTTACAAATAAAATCCAAACTCAAATGAACATAAGCCCTGCAACTCCTGCCGACATTCCCTGAAACAGGGGTGACATTGGCAAAGTGAACCATTTTTTACAGTATGGGTGGTCAGCCTCATCTGATGGTCATTTAAAAACATTATTATTGTTGAAAATTTACTTTAAATCAGTTTTGAGAGATATTACCCAGATTTTTTTTAGTAAAAATTTGTAATAGGTACTTAGGTACTTATATTTGTTAAACAGTATACTTACATAAAACAAAAAACAAATTTTTGATTAAAGTAATTTGAAAATGCAATGGAGCTACAACCATGGAAGTATGCTTCAACAAAATAAAATGTACAATGATTTTATTTGATTTCCAGTATTATTTATTTATTATGTAACAATACAATATTTTTTTGATACCTAGCATTTCATTTCCCCAATAGTCATATTTTTCACAAGTTGTCATCTTGATTAGTGTGAAGTTGCAGCAAACCGGCTTGACGTTTCCAATCGCGCTCCGAGCTCATTCAGTGTCAGAAATTCGGTTTCGAAGCATCGTTCTGGTAAAATTCTAAATTAATATCTCGGTTTGAGTAATAATTACGCTGCTGGTATTTTACGTAATTCATTTGTGTTTAACGGTCTACAGAATCAAGTGAATTCAATACTCCAAGTCTAAGTTTTCAGTGAATAATTACATTTCTAGCACGTGTCTTCGTAACAATTTGTACTACGGAATTAAACTAAAGATACTTTTCTTTAAAACGTTTGATCAATTGGCCGCTGTAATTTAAAGATTCATCAGAAACTTTGCAAGAATTGTAATTCTGAGTGATAACCGATTGCTGGACAGAATTGCCAAGACCCGTAAGGTAAGATTTTTTTTTCTACATTAAGTATGTTTATTTAGTTTGTTTCAATGGCTTTTTATAATATGTTGGCCTAATTAACATTTGTGTTGCTCTGCTTGTTTGTTATTTTCCTAATAAAAAACTGATTAATCATTCCAATTGACATGATTAAAGTACCTACATGTGACAAAACTTCCTTCCTACAATTATTACTCCTAGGAGTTAACATGTCTGTTACATTGTATGACTTATAATGTTGGTATTTTGCTTTTAATTTTTATCGCTTTAACTGTGCCCAAAATCCTTAATGTTTATTTCAATTTTGTGGAAGAATTTTGAAGCAAAATCTAAGTTCCATTTTACTTAAAAAAAAATCTTATTAACATTGACTTATCAATCTACCCTACTTACTTTTTTTTGGTAATATTCTTTAAGACACCCATTACTAATTGATGTAGCTAGTTTTGTTACCTGAATTGTCAAATTTGTAACTTATTTTTTCAGTTACGTTTGTTTGTTTGTGTTTTCTCATTCGTCGACCCAATATAGCAAAGTACAATTCTTCTTTCACTTTAACTTTCTGCATGGCATTCAATCTTCCCCTTTTTCTTCCAGTTCTATGCAACGCCTTCCTACATTTATTTGTAACTTTGGCTTCCTGTAATGTCTTATACTCATTGGAAACGCTCGAGGAGTAAATGCCTGAACATGTTAATGTTTTTCAGATGTCAAGTGATCTTAAAATGTTTCCCAAATTCCTTTGAATTTTTATTATTTATCAGTTATATTAGATTATATGTGCTAGAAAGACTTATAATAATTAGGATTTATATTGGTAGTGTCACCACAAAGGGAATCTAAAAGTGATTAATGGACTAGATGTTTGCCATCTTTATTTCATTCAGTATTGACTGACAATATAACCAGGAGCTGTTTCAGACAGTTTGATCAACTTCAAACTGAACGATGACAGTTAGTGTAAAATATAAATTTTATAAATAATGCAAAAATAAAAACCAAGTTTTTCTTGGCGAGTTGGATTATTATCTTTAGCGTCCTCAGGGTGTCATCACTCCATTACCAAGAGAACATTTTTTTCATTGTTAATTTAACTATAGTTTTTACAATCAGCTCTCAGGCCCAGTATTTTCACCGTTAGCATAGCGACTTTATACTGAATGAAAAGGAAGCACTTATGTCAATCGTGTGGATAGTTTTGTTATCAGTGTAAAGTCACATAAGCTAACGTTGAAAAAACCAAGCCTTAATCTTGTGCTGTGACTACTAGTGAACTTAAGTCACCTGCTGATTAAAACCATATTGAATAGACCCTCATACAAGTTTAGTCGTCGAAGCGATTGTATACTAGCCAGTAGTCGACTATCCGAAGTCTGAAACCATCTTTACCTGCACATACTAAATCTCTCTATATTCTTTCTCACGATATTGTTATGAAAGAAATGTGTACCCATTACAAATAATGACTTCGAAGTTTCACTTGTAATGATCAACTTTAACAGAGTTCTACTTTTTCAACTGTGTTAAGATTTTTGTAAAAATAATATATAAATGACATTGCCAAAATGTTTAAATTAATTCCTGGCTGGAAGCAAATACTTTGATTGCAGTCTATGGTTTATATTTTTGTCTTTTGTCTATTAAAATTAGTGTACAATATCTGACCGTTAGAAATTGCTCTAATCTCCAATCAAATCTTTTGTTTCTCTTCAAAACTTCATCAATTTTACATTGCATATTTTCTTGTTGTCTACAAATAGAGAACAAGAAGATTTGAAGACCGAATTCCTCAACAAATATACACAATGTTAAGTTATCCCCTGCATTTGTTTGATTTACTCCTATGTGTTATAAAGAATTTATAAGAGGGCATTATAGGAATATTTTATTTATTTAAATATGTTCCGAGAGACCTTGCCATAGATTTCCTAGTACTGTCAGTGTAGATTGGCGGTACACAATGGCATATTAGTACCGACATTGATGTATGGAAGTGAGGCGTGGACAGTTAATGAATGTGAGCTGAGTAAAGTATGTACGGATAAAATGGCTTACCTGAGAGCAATGGCAGGAAAGACACTGAATGATAGATAACGTAATGATTGGAGGATGAACGAGTGTGGTATAAAAGAGAATATGAGAATGAAAGTACAGAAAAGTACAATGAGATGGTTCGGACATCTCGAAAGAATGGATGATGAAATGTCAGAGAAAAGCGTGGAAGGGAAAGGCCGAGGAAGGAATGGTTGACCAAATAGGTGAGATTGCGAAAGAATGGAACCTGCAGAGTGAGAATAAGAGAGGAGTATGTATGAAGAAGGTGGTGAATATTGAGGATATGAAAGTGATTTGTAAGGACAAAAAAAAGTTGAGGGGCATCTGCGGAGGTACCGGTCACCCCTAGTGGAACGACGACAGGATACAGTACAGTACAGTCACCTAACACCTGCTATACTGATGTTTGCAGTTATACATCATTGTGCAAACAGTATTTTTCCTTAGTTACATTGCCAGATGTTAGGTGCATTATAATTATTTACACTAATCATAAAATAATAATATTAATTGTGTCCACTCCTAGTCAGGTTCTTAATCTAAGTTGCAAATATATATATCATTTGAGATTCATATTAAATGCACTCCCACAAGCAGACACGTATAAGTTCACGCTAACACATACCCCATGTGGACCCACAATACAAAAACCCAAACTCAAATGAACATAAGCCCTGCAACTCTTGCCAACCTTCCCTGAAACAGGGGTGACATTGGCAAAGTGAACCATTATTTCAGGTTCATATTGGTTGTATCAGCTCTTCTACTTTTGCAAACAAATTTGATACAAACTTTAAATTATATCTCTAATTTCAATTACCAAGCTTTAACTAGTAACTTCAATTTCCATTACTTAGCTTTAAATAGTAACCTTAACTTTGTCTCCTTTGCTCTAGAGGTGGCCAGAGCCCCTGAATAATATTTTGTACCTCTTCTCCCAAATCTTCTGCATAGTTGAACTACTTTTGTTCAATTCATTATCGACTCTTGAATTTTTTCCCTAAAAATTGAATATCTATCAAAAAGTTGATATGAGGCTGGTTCCATCTGTCTTATTATAAAAAAATGTGGTGAGAGTTGCAGGGCATGTGTGATGTATGTACAATTGTCATATTCAAATTTACACTTGCAACATGTGCTTACACAAACATACTTTAAATATAATAACACTAGTCTAAACTGGTTTTTACAAAACACATACATTCACCAATAAAGTAATTTACGTATTGTTTTGTATATTGTGGAGGAATTTGGGTTTTCTATATCTACAAAATTTATGATCAGAGTTTCAAAGATATATTGACATTTAAGACTCATATTTAATGCATGCTTACAAGAAGGCACATGTAAGTTCGCGCTTTCACATGCCGCATGCGTATATACAAAATAAACCAAACCTCACATGAACTTTGCAACTCCTACCTCCTTTCCTTGAAACCGGGGTGGCATTGGCGAAAGTGAACCCAGTTTTTACTGCATGGGAGACAGCCTTATAGGTTTTAATAATGAACACAAAAGATGCCACTTTTTTTTAATAAAGATTTATTCTTGATAATAATTATTATAAACTTTGGGTGCAAGGACCACTGGAGACCTCTAAATGCCCTTATTGACTAAGATGCTCAAAATCATCTCGTTTTCTGTTTTTTGCTTAATGTTGTAAAATTTCAAATTCCCCATAAACCGTATAAACCTTCTACTTACATTTTTTTCTCTGGCATGTCAAGGTTTTTGGTAAGGAGTGTTTTCTAAAAGAATTTTTTTTTTTGAGCAATGTCCTATCTTTGTTTGCTGTTTTGTCACCAGCCTAGATAAAAGGTTTCCGCTATATCAGAACAGAAAAAGGCAGATGTTCTGTTATACACATATTCCAAGTGCGAAATTCAAGTGTAGTAATATGCTTGTGGTATTTTTTTTTACAATTCTTAACCACTGATATACACAGATATAAGAGAGAGGTTTATGCTAGGAAACTGATTTATTTTCACGGCAAGCTAGTCAGTCTTACACGTTTACTGATCTAAAGGAACAGTTTGCTTCCAAATGAACATGTTTCATTTAAGTATGATTAAACCTTTATGGCATGTACTGCTTGCCATTGTGCAACAAGCAACAACCATTCATTAATTATGAATATTTATCAGTAAGAGTTGACCTTTCTTTTGTTTGTTACATTTTTTCGCTTGTCATGCATTTCCTTCATGATAATTTATTCTTATTATTGCTTATGCAATTACCTACGTTATTTTACTACCTTACCCCCATGCAAAACGATGTTTGGTTTTAAAATCTAGAAAAGTGTTCCTTGACTAATAGGTTGGTATGAGGCTGGCCCCATGCTTTAAAAACTTTGTTCACTTTTGCCAATGCCACCCCGTTTTCAGGGGAACGCGGCAGGAGTTGCAAAGTTTATGTTCATGCGAGGTTTGGTTTATTATGTATGTAAACATGCAGGTCAAATGTAACATTTATTGTTCTACTTTATCATACTGTTCGCCAATAATACAGTTGACCTTACCCACATAAAACTGCATTTTTAGCGGCTGGATTTTCCTGATTATTTTGTACTACGGTCTCGCTTGAATTGTTTTATAACTAAACGGACGCATTTATTATAACAACGTAAATATCCGTCGAAATTCGCTTCTTCATAATATACATTTATAAACATTTCCCAAGTCCTCTAGCTCCGGTATATGCACAAGTCAGGTTTGACTGGTTTCGTAACTGTTCCAACACAAACGCTTGTATAGAATCCATTTTATTCTACAACAACAACGCTTGATAATACTTCAGCAAATTTCAAAAAGTTATCACTCTCTAAAAGTTAACTCTATATTTTTATCCATTTTTCTATGAAATATTTCACTGTCCTGGTCTTGAAGTAATATTGCCTTGTTATCAATGCGATTCTGTTCATTGAAGTTTTAGTGTTACATTTGAAACAGTAGTTAAAAAAAACTTTTGGAAATACATCCTCCGTACAATTTCTTTCCCTTTTCATTAATTATGTTTGTTTTAAAAAAGATTGCATACTTTTCACATTTTTGTGGAGTAGCTTGCTTCATCGCTTCATTAACAAATTTTCAATCTTTCTCACATTTTCATTCACATTCTCTCTGAATTCTTTCGGGAATAAATTCAACTAACAGTACCGCATAGTTCCACGTTCCTCTCCAAGGTCAATTAATAGGAGAGCTGATAAGATAGCAGTTCATTTCAGCACGCCAATTATAATCATTTTTGATAAGTGAAATTACATAATCGCCCATTTTTAGGTGCTAGACATTTTTTATTTTAGAAAATATACGGATCTAATCTTTACCTAGATAGGAATACAACTTTTTACGTACTTTATTATCTGCCACGGCTATTTCACAAGCGCTGAGTTTAAGTTGAGACGAGTTCAGTTTTTTTTTCAGGTTAATATAAATAATATAAATAAATAAATTTCTTTCATATTTTTTTAATTCTGTCGGATACCATTGAAAATGTTAACAAGGTGTACGCAACGCAAACGCAACGCAACTAAGCTACACATATAGTGTAACTTCTTGCCGCGTTATCCCCGAAGGGGTCGCATGTGGCGAGTTGAACCTATTTATTTTTACAGGTAAGGGGGCCGGCCTTACGCCAACCACTTCAGTTGAAGTAGAGGTTTCCCAGCTCCCGAGAGAACTGGTACTCATTTCTTGTGAAGGCTGAATAAACCTTGCCGGTATTTTATTTTGGGGTTTGAAATAAACACTGAAACGGGAAATCATTTCTGACACCGGTGGGATTCGAACCCGAGCTTTCGGCATAGAATGCAAGCACTCTACCACCTGAGCTATCGACCGGACTAAGACGGACGAGACGAGAGGACTGAGACGAGTTCAGTTTTTTTTTCAGGTTATGTGTCCCCAAATAAATTTCTTTCATATTTTTTTAATTCTGTCGGATACCATTGAAAATGGTAACAAGGTTTACAATACTGTAAAATCCTGTTCATTTCATTTAATAATTCGAAATTAAAGTTAATTGAGTAACTGATGATATATAAGTGTACACTTAATTATGTTTCATTATTTCCTAGACTAGCTTGTTGACCATTAATTTTAACATCAAAGTTGTACTCTCATAGAGGACCTTACATCATCATTTCTCTTAGCATCCACTGATTAATCACGTATAGTATAAAATGGTCATTTATTTGTGTTTTATAAATATTCAGTTTTACATTTTTTTGATACAGTAATGTGAGGCGGATCGTACACATTCTAAAGCATAGAATATTACCAATTTCGTCTCTATTTCGGGGAAAGGTAGCATTGATTACAGTTACTTAATTTAAAGCTAGGATTTCCTTCGTGTCAGCGCAAACCTATATACATAAACTTACTTGTGCATGTGCGTGAGATTTTGACCTGATGCATTTTCCATCTTTGGTTTTCTACGCCTTGTCCATCTGGCTTGCTGTTCCGTATCGTGAATTCGCAGTCCATCATGTTTTTTGTCGTCGTTCATTTATGGTTTAATTCAAGTGTTGGCGATGCGCTCGGATTGAGTGTTTTTTTATTGCATTGTTTTGTTGATGTTTTTGAGCCGCACGGACAGGCCAGTACATTATGTCGGACACAGGGACATAGTTAGTTCGCACTTTGTACCGCGCCGGTATCTCCGCTATAAATACTTGTCGGAGAACTCTAGTCGCGAGTGGAGCGGTCACATGTACCGAGCGTTACTTGCCATAGACTCGCGTTGCGTTGACCAATCGACTTCTGGTTTCCATACAAGCAACAACTTCACAATTAATTATTAATATAAGCTGGTAAAAAACACAACGGCCTCACTTGCCGTGGTATACTATAAAATACCTGCGCTTGTAACCTGTCGAGATCGGACTTTGAACGCCATCCACTGTTACACACAAAAAACTTACATTTCAAACAAATTCCATCTCAAACTAATATACACATACAAATTTGTAAATAAAATGTTTTTTTTTTGTGTCATTTAAACAATACAACTTTATTGAATAGTGTGTTCACCAGTTTTCTCTGTAAACCATTTTTCAATCTTGGTTTTACCATGGACCCTTCATAACACGGCTCGTCTGGTTGGCCGCTATTTAAATTTCTCCAGCAAAATCAAGTGATTTAAATCAAATTGAGGTACGGTTTGAGCATAAGCAAAGTGAGAGTTTTGGTTTAAATATTGTTGGAAACACAAGCCAAAAGTAGACCAAATCTTGGCACACTATTCCAAATCTAATGCAACGTTTTATCTTCACACTCAGCAAAATTTTCATCAGCACCAAATGACTTTTTCCATCATGTTTCCAGTCGATTTAATCCTTGCAAGAAAAATAACTATGACGTTTTCGCGGTGATAAAAAAGAAACATTTTAATATATTCTAAATTCCTTTGTTGTTTGTTTTCAATTTTCAAGGAAAATAGCAATATTCATTTTTAGAGCCCATGAATTTTTAGTGTTATTTTCTGTTCACGTCGAAATGACCTTATGAGAATACAACATTTGAATTAATTCAGTTTTATGTTAAAGGCCTTAATCTATCTATAATCTAAGTTGCAAAGATTTGTAAACATTTAAGATTCATGTTAAGTGAATGCCCACAAACAGAAGCGTGTAAGTTCGCGCTTACGAATACTGCATGTGTACTTATTATGCTTAATATTTCATCGTTTGCTCGGAAAATCATGGCTCCCTAATTTTAATTTATGTAACAGTGAAATATATGTTATGTTATGTCTAATGTTATCATAATAAGAGTGATTGTTTTTTTCTTAACAAAATAAGGTTTTGTTTTATTTCCATATCATATGTATGCATGTATTGTCATAAATTCCGACAAAAGTTGGAATAACATTGATATTTTCAAGTCAACTTCTAGGTTTTGTAATTTTAGAAAGTGCAGTATTCATTAATGATTACTTAATTACAGTTATTTAAATTAATTAATACTTGATTGATTTAATCAAATCCAGAATAGAACTTAACTCTTGTATTTTTTTCTTTTGAATGTTCTTTAACTTATAGGTTGGTATGAGGCTGACCACCCATACTGATTTTATTGTCACTTTCTTAAATATCATCTTTATTTTAGGAAAGGTCGGTAAGAGTTACAGGATTTATTGAAATTTGGTGTTTTCTTTTGTAAGTACAATTGCAGCATGTATTAGGGCAAACTTACATGTGATGCTCATCAATTCACCCATTCGCAAAGTTTCAATAGGTACGCCCTTACACAAGCTGCATGTGTACTTACAAAGGAAAAATCCAAATCTCAAATTAATATAAACTCCTGCCGCCCATCCTAAAATGTTTTTGGCATTGGCAAAGTGAACCAATTTTTACAGTATGAGTGTTCAAACTAACACCAATCTATAAGTCAACAAACTCGTTGCATTATCTAAATCTCTTACCTAGTTTAAACCTCAATGAAGCCGTCATTGACCGCATGGAATGTGCGCAGTTATTTGTTTTCCAAAACATCACCAACATCACCTATGACCTATTATTATAGCATGCACACACCAAAACAATCAAACACCGGTTACACTTTGTTGACTGTTTCACAAGTAAAGCTAGAGTTCCCATAAACATCCGTTAGCTACATACCAGACTTTAATTTATTTCCTAAAATGACACAAAAAAATCTAAACTTCAATGTCTTATTTTATTTTTTTGAACATGATTTGGGATATTGTGTCAGATCACATATTGTGGCATGCGTGAGCGCGAACTTATACGTGTCTGTTTGTGTGAATACATTTAATATGAATTAATTGTAATGTGAATATATGTATCTTAGACATTCCCTGACTAATACTTACGTTGGTATGAGGCTGACCACCCATACTGTAAAAATTGTTCCAATTTGACAATTTCATACCTGTTTCAGTGGACGGCGGCAAATGTTGCAGGATTTCATGATTTGGGTTGATTTTTTGTGCGAGCATGCCTTAATTATACATCTTAAATGTTAATATATATTTTTTCCTTACCTTATCTTTGTGAAAAATTCCTGTAAACTATTGAAATATTCATAATACATATTCTACTAGTTTATAATTCAATAGCAAATTGCAGTAAAGAACAGTGCCAGGTTTTATAAGTTCTACGGTTGCAACCAAGCACGATTGGAAGCTAATTGCATTTTAATGTCAATTATGATGACCTTTTGCATTTTTTCAAAAAATTCCGTGTTTATCAATGCATTTTATACATGTACCCTATATTCATCGCAATTATTATTGAATAATAAAAGAATGGACAAGAAGAAAATGTTATTCGAGTTGAAATCTTTCAGCAGCCATGATTTCTTACTTTTATACAAGATAATTTTGCTCTCACATTTTTAAGAATGACGCAAAATATCTTGACGATTGTTCTATTTATTTAAGCTATTCTCTTCACTCGATGAATGAATTTGTTTGAGTAAAAAAACTTCTAAAAATAATCTTTTCAATGATGCTAGCTGTAAAATAGTCGATGAAACTGCTTTGTTTCTTTTGTTGTCTAAATCATTCGATACAATACTGAAAAATTAACCCAGCATAAATTTTGATTTAGACCTTTTTTCCAAACGTCACACTTGTATGGGACTATGGTTCTTAACACCCAACAAAAACATATTTATTTGCCTTTTACCAAGCTAATACTTCTATGGGACAACCAATATCTAAATTTTGTTTGCATTTTTCCGTACATATTTCCGTAAAGCGTATACTTTTTGTTATTAGTCTTGTGTTCAGAACAAACAACCGATAACGAAATATGTTTACGTATTTTCCCTAGCAAACCGACCGTGTGACGTCACAATCTGTCTATGTCAATTCATGTGCGGACCCCATTGGAGTCTTGCGGTCCTACTCTTAGACATTTTAGTCCCCCGTTGAGCCCACGCTTTGATACACTAATGATGCATTTGTATTAAGACCTGTCAATCCAAGATGGCCGCAAGTGAGCAGCTGATTTTTTTTTTTTTTTTAAGAAATCCTGAGCGGGAGACTCCCTAGATTCTAAAGACTCTAGGGGTCTATGACACTTGTTGTAGTGCCGCAGAGGTGTACGAGCTTGGTCGTCGCTACAAAGCGCCAATACTCAAGCAAGACCCAGTTGCTGTAAGGCTGGATGGACCTTTGGTGACCGGTCATTGGTAAAGGTTTATGAATTTTTCAACCCAGCGAAGAGCACATTCGAAATATAAATGGTATATTTTTGTGCTCCGCCGGGATCCGAATCCACAACCTTCCATTTACGAGTCCGAAGTGTTGCCACTACGGACTACGGACCGGTCCAAGGTTTTGGACCGGACCAAGGGATTGGTCTTTATACAATTACTACCAAAATTCGGTAGGTAAGAATGACTGGTGTTGAGACTTTCAGCCCAGGCATCATTAGTTTGTCAAAGCGTGGGCTCAACCGACGACTAAAATGTCTAAGAATCGCCATTACTTTGATAGTCGAAGTTTGTACGGTTTGTTGTTGTTGGTATTACGTCGAGAACCTGGCTAGTCAATGTTAATTACCTTCCTTAATGACTTCTCATGATAATGCCCGTCTGCAGGCACACGCTGTTTTTCTGCTCTGGGTGTAGAATCAAGGTCAAACCGCCGGGTGCAAAGTTCCATTCGCGGCCTGAACAATAATGGTTGTTTACCGGAATTATTCCGTCGACGACGAAGCTTCAATCACGCAGTCCGCAGTACGTCTTGGTGCGGTTATTAGCCGGCCTCTCTCACGAGCGAAAATGTGTCACAGGCCGGCCAGTGTGTCCGGGAGTCGAAATAGCGCAGTCCAAAGTTTCATTTCAAAATAGACGATAATTCAGTTCTCCTACATTCAATGCCCAGCATCTGTGTCATATTATGTAGATAATGTATTTTATTGTGAGTATTCAAACAGACAAAAGTGAGACTTCAAGTCATTCGGCTGTTATTAAGTCTTAAATTTGCTACCATTCTAATATCGACAGGTACAACTGAATAAGTGATATATTAAAATAAGATGGGTTTCTCAGATAAATGCACCTTTTTCCATATTTTTTACGAGAGAAGAAGAAAAAAACGGTATGAAAATCCTGTAATTAAGAAGTTATTCATGAAAGCTTCATTGGTTCTGTTTTGTTAATGCCACCCTCGTTTCAGGGAAAGGCAGTTGCAGGGAAATTTGTCTTATTTTGTAGTTACACGTGCAGCGCGTGTGGGCATGACTAAATACGAATCTTTAACGTTTATATAATATTGCAACTTATATTATAGATCAGGCCCATGTCACATATGAATGTCGCGAAATTTTTGTTTGTCCAATATGCACGGATGAACTTTTTCTACGAGACTTTCACGGTTTTTTTTTTGCTTTATGCTCTGATGTATCCGAAAACAGCTTTCGTCTGTCGAAATGTCATGTTAGGTTGAAAAAGAAACTCATAGTAACAAAGACATAAAGCAATTTAATTTATCTCGACGATATTATATACTCGAAGTAAAAAATCCTAGACAGTATCTTAAATCATAAACCACGAATAAATCTAATCTAAATCTAAATCTAAGCTGCAAAGATATGTATCATTTGAGATTCATATTAAATGCATTCCCACAAGCAGACATGCATAATTTCGCGCTTACACATGCTGCATGTGGACCTACAATATAAAAACCCCAATCTCAAATGAACATAAGCCCTGCAACTCTTGCCGACCTTCCCTGAAGCAGGGGTGACATTGGCAAAGTTAACCATTTTTTACAGTATGGGTGGTCAGCCGCATACCAACCTATCAGTCAAGGAGTACAAGCAATTAATACAATCAAATATATAAAACAAATAAATTCTAAGCAATTAAACAGTAAAAAATTAAAAAAAAAAAAAAAAACTACAACACATATTTTTTAAATTTAAAAGCCTTAGCTTTAACCGCCAGCATTACAGATCAACCGCCATTTCTTTCGATCCTTGCATACTTCTTTCATTTCATCCAGAGCCATAACCTTTTTCATACAAGCTCTCCTTTTATTATGACTCTGGATATCCCATTCATTCGCTATTTCGAAAATTTGGTCCATCCATACCTTTCTCGGTCTTCCTCTTCCACGACATCCATCAATTCTCGCAGCATATACTTTCTTCGTCAGTCTTTCCTCATTCATTCTCTCCAAATGTCCAAACCATCTAAGCATACTTCTTTTAATCTTTACTTTCACACTTTCTCTTACACCACATTCCTCTCTAACAAAATCATTCCTTACCCTATCACTCCGTCTTTTCCCAATCATACTTCTTAAGTAGTCCATTTCTACTGTATGGACTTTACTAATCTCACTTTCACTCACCGTCCAGGCTTCACTTCCATATATCAGAGTGGGCACTAGTATACCACCGTGCACCGCCAGTCGAACATTTTTTGAAAGATTCTGGTTCTTGTACGTAGCACCCAGTACGCACCTGCCTTTCATTATTCTTCTTTCAATAATAATGAATAGAATAATGATTATATAAATTTTGAAAAGATTTTTGTGAAACACTGTGGAAATTCATTTTAAAAAATTGATTATTTTTCAATAAAAAATAAAAAAAATAAAAGAAATTAAAAACTTTGTTTTATTCCACTTTTATTGTTTTTGAGGATGTTACAAATATTTTCGGAATTACTTCCATCTTCGGGTAACTAACAATTACTAAATTTAAACTTAAAAATTAAGACAGTGGAGTGGGATCTATTGGTGGTAGTGGTAAGGGAGGGGGTAGAAAGGTAGATGTGTGGGAGGGAGATGGTGATTTTTGGGGCGGAGCTAATATTGTTAGGAGAGGAGATGTAATGGTGGGAAGTTGAATATTCAGCATAGAACTTTTATTTTTGTGTTTATTAATCTCTAATATTTCTATTATATCCAATTTTTTTCCTTTTTGACAGCTATGTATTAACTCTAAATTGTCTATATTAAAAGTATGTCATTCTTCTCTTTCGTGTTCGCCTATTTCCGAGTGAATCAATACATTTTTTATTGCTTTTTTATGTTTCATAAATCTTTCAGATATTTTTCTACCTGATTGGCCAATGTAGAACATATCGCAATTATTACTAATATTTGTAACATACTCAAAAACAATAAAAGTGGAATAAAACAAAGTTTTTAATTTCTTTTATTTTTTAATTTTTTTATTGAAAAATAATAAATTTTTTGATTATATAAATTAAAGACGTTACTCTAACTTTTTATAATCTGAACTATCGGTTTGTTTACTTCACTTCGCTGATATAAAATTATTCTATTTGCACATCAAACATGACAGTTTTAATTACAATCGCATCGACACTCCTTTCCGACTTGTGAGTGAGTAGAAATCTGTCTACAACGAGAGAAAACAAATGAACTTTGAGTTCCGTCTATTGTGGAGAGAGATAATAATATTATTTAATTCATTATCTAGTCTTGTATTACGAAGACGGCAGTGCTTGAGTACTCGGAGGCATTCTTATTTGTTTAGATGTGTTCTTAACTTGTTTTATTCCGTTGTTCTGCTTCAATTACAACTAATGAACTGTGAATATGTTTATTCCTAAACTTCAATAGAACAAAAAAACAGTGGATCAATCTTTGTGTGCACTATAAAGTGATAAAAATAAGAGTAATAATTGATCTATTTTATACTGCGCTGTTTAGTGGCACTAGCCACAGCATTAAGGGCTAGCTAGTAAAAATTGATTAACTATTTCAATCAAAATTTGTAAGTTAAAATAAGTGTGTGGATTCGTTTTCTTAACTAATTTTACGTATTATTTTAGAGACTTATTTTCTATACATACAGAAATGTTTATAACTGATGTGGATTTAACACTGAATCCCTTTTTCTATCCTACTTAGATATTTATGTGGTACAAGAAGTGCATATTTTAAACCTATTGCATTTGAATCTTAGTTTCTTTACGCTAATCAATATTCACTGATATCACATTTTTACGTCCTTGGGGTGGACATTGTTACGAGTACTAAACAACGCCATTTTTTATCACATTTTTTTCTTATGCAACTAAATACGTTGAATATTTTTGAAAATCAAATTCACGTATAAAATTATAGATATAATCGTAAGATTGCATTCTTCTGTTCGGTTATGTGTTTGATTTTTTCTCATTGTTTTTTTGTGATATGTGATAGAGAACCTGTTTTTAACATTTATTTTCGAAAAAAAATCTACTTCCAATTAAAGTTTGCTTCGGGAATCTAGCACTGTTTTCTTTTGCGTTTACTTAATATTGTTGATCTTTTTTTTATTTGCTAACGCTTGTTGATGACATTTTGACCGTATCCATTCCAAATAAAATCTTGATGAAAGGTCTACACAGAATGTAGGTTTATTTTGACTTATGCGTTGTTTGTATATTGAAGCGGTCATTTCCACTTCCATCTGTTCCACTTTTGATTTGGCTGAGATCACTGCCTTCCCCAGTGAGAGAGGCGCCTACCGCCTACCGCCTCTTCCAACTTGCTTTCTCAACTTGGCCTGAAGCGGCGCAACGACTTTCTCTTTTTGAGAGTTTTTTTTATACATTTAGGTTCAGTTGACCTTGATTTTTTTAATATTGCACTCTATTGTTAGTCATGATGATCGCCAAGTAATAAATTATTGTTATTTAAAAAGTACTCGTATTTATGTAGTTTGTACCTGAAGGTGATCCAGAGATCGAAAACGTTCGTTTATATTAATTAAAATAAAATTAATAATCAAGTGGAAATAAGACAGTGTTTCATTAGAATTTTTTTTCTATAAAATTTAGTAGATATCAAAAGTACGGGCATTCGTTTACACGTTTGACGAACTAAACAAATATTGCAATAATTATTTTGAGATGCACATTCGATTGCTAACGGTGAATTGATTGGTTTAACGCACTCGAACCGCCAATATTCTAATTAATATAAACTGTTAATGAATAGCTTATCAGGTAATGTAAACCAACTTGGTCGATGTCATTCCATCGATGACTGCTAACTTCACGTAGAACGTTTTAAATGTAATTAACCATTAGAAGCTTAGCGAACTTGTTTCCAATCAGATTTCTCTGCATGAATATTTTAAAAATATTTAATATAATTTAATAATTTATTTAGTTTAAGGATTTAAATCAAACACTGTTTTATATTTTCACTTTTACTATTATTTATTCTTTAATTTTACTAACGTTTTCTATCTTAGATCATCGTCAGGTATAACATTTTTACCTGACGATGATCTAAGATCGAAAACGTTAGTAAAATTAAAGAATAAATAATTGTAAAAGTGAAAATATAAAACAGTGTTTGATTTAAACCCTAAACTAAATAAATTATTGAATATGAATTTTCACAGTGTTAATACACAAACAATACAAAATGTAATATAATTTATGTAATTTGTGTGTTAATCAACTCTACCGTATTCAAAATCAGCTCTCAAGAAAAAATTGTCACAATTGTTGTTGTGTTTTACGTGTACTGTTATCTTGTGTTTGCAATAAAAATTCTACTTCGTTATTTTTGTGAACATGAGTTGTTTATTTTTCATTCAGCGCCTTTGTTATTCTTACCAATATAATATTGTATTTTTATTAGCTCCATCAGTGTCGCTCTCTAGGTGCTCTCACTAATACTCAAGATAGTTTGACGCATTTTAAATTATTTTTTTCAGTCATAACCTTCTTCATACAAGCTCTCCTTTTATTCCATTCCATCCTCTTCGTCCTCTAGAGAAAAGAGCAAAAACTCGAAGTCACCGACTCGGTGCAATCCCAAGTAACCTTTTAGGTTATAAAAAGGTTACAAAAAGGTTTAAAAAGGTTCTGGGACCTTTTTGTAACCTTTTTAAAACCTAAATGGTTACTTGGGAATGTCATCGAGATGCGCTTCTTACTACTTCGTGTCAATCACAAAATATGATGGTATTAACGGTTGTTCCTGTTGTTTTCCAGGGGTTGATCGCTCAGGATGGCGGAAGCGCACTCGGCTGTTGCGTTTTCCTTCGCCATCACCCACGAAGGGTGGGACGTGAACTTCGACAGGGAAGTCCTCTACCTAGTGTGGGAGTCCGGCGTGCGCTCGTGGAAAAAGAGGATCGCTAGATTCAGGGTAAGACATTCATTTTCTTCACGAGAATAAATACATGGAAACTGAAACAGCGCATGTAGTTAGAGTTTTAGTTTTAATACACTTTTAACAAACGCTGTGGTTGAGTTTATACCTAAAAAAATATAATTTTTCACTTTATTTTTATTTGAAATAAATTCGTAATACATTTTTTTCCATTGTTAAATAAATTGTTAGGCTAAACCTCACCAAAAAGAGACTAAGCTCTTGTGTGTGACGAGGGGATGCTTAAATTTTATTTGAATGCTATCTATCATCAGGCGTCATTTTTTTTACAAGATGAGAATAGTTCTTTGGAGTATCTATCCCAATTCTTATGTGAAGCACCAATAAAAAATATTTTTGCTCTGTCCACTTCAGATTATAATAATGTTTAATACGTTAATTTGATCCCTTACTGATCCGAAAGTAGACCAAAATATTGTACGATTTTGATTGAATCCTTCAAGGGAGTGAATTTCCATTTTAACCTTTTAAGGAAGAGTCTCAGCATTACTTTGTTTAGTTCAATTTCGACTTCATTATTGTTGAGAAAACTGGCTATAGCAGTGGCTAGAACAGGGGTCTTCAACCTTTTTCAGTGCAAGGGCCAAACATCGATTTCACATCGTCCGAAGGGCCACAACTTTTCACGACACTTTACCACCTAATCAATAAAATAAAAGACATACATACTCGTAATTTCAAATTTCAATAATCTTTATTGGTTAATTAAAGTCAATCTTTATTGGTTAATTAAAGTCAACTAATGTGATTTTTGACATTGTTTATTTTTTACAAGTTTGTCAATATTTTTTTTTCATTTTTGTGGTTGCAACCCGCAGACTACCTTCCAGATGTGCATCTGTAATTCTCGACCTTGTTGTCGATTTCACATACTTCATACGAGAAAACAGCTGCTCACACACATATGTGCTCCCAAACAATGAAATCATTTTCATGACATTTTTTCGGATTTCAGGAAACGAGTTGTGATCGACATATTTTGCATAGAAATCAAAAACACCCACGTCGAACTTGTCTTTCAATTCCGAATTACACTGCACATCTATAACCTCCATCTGAAAATTTTCCGGCATGTCTTTCGACCATTCGGATACACCGAATGGTCGGGCAAAGAGACTGATGTATTTTTCACTATCTCTGAAGTCAGAAAACCTCGATTGAAACTCTTTTTTGAGTAAATCTACTGGGGGGGAATGTGCCGAACCTTCCTGTGGTCCCCCCTGTGAGTAGTGCCATGAAAATAATCAAAATGACACAAAAAACACCGAGAACTCCGAAAAAAAAAGTACTCGTATTCGTATATATCGCATATCACTGGGCGCGATATTTTATTTTTTTAGCCTCTGGTGGCCGCGGGCCGCAAGAAATTAGCTGGCGGGCCACATGCGGCCCGAGGGCCGCGGGTTGAAGACCTTAGGGCTAGAACATTGGTTGTTTGTTTCGTAAACCAATATTGAGCTAAAGGATTATTATTGCGGAAAGAACTTGATTCCCTGCCTTGAAAGTGAATGTAAATATATTCAGTTGAATGCACTGCTACAATGAGTTACACACACTCACTACACAAATACAATTATGCGGGTTTCGCGGTGTTGATGCGTTTGTTTCATGTGACCCTGTTGCATGTCGGGGTTGGGTTAGAGGAAAAAGAATGTTCATGCAAAGAAAAAAAAACCAACAAAAGCCGAAATTTCATCAGTAGAGTACCTAGTGACAAAAGTCCAAGGAAAAAGAATTCAAAATAAAACCTGGGTACCTATTTGACTCTCCGAATTTTTCGGTTCGGTTAATTTGCAATGTTGGCGGCTAGGGCATGTAATTTGTTTTTAAAACCTCAGTTAGCCTCTGAAGATGGACAGATAAAGTCCGATAGCGCTTAGGCATTGTAAACTCAAAAAATGTGAAAATAAAACTATGTTATAAAACGGTTTTTGAAATTAAGTTTAAATTTTGAATTTAAATTAAATTGAGTTAAGGGTGAACTTGATTTTAGTTTATTAATTATTTTACTTTTCCATTTGTTATGATCCATGACTAATAGGTTGGAATGAGGCTGACCCCCCATGCTATAAAAAAATATGGTTCACTTTTGCCAATGCCACCCCGGTTTCAGAGAAAGACAGGAGTTGCAAAGTTTACGTTCATGTGAGATTTGGTTTATTTTGTATGTACACATGTAGCATGTGTTAGCGTGAACTTACATGCGCCTGCTTGTGGGAACGCATTAAATATGAGCCTTAAATGACGATATATCTTTGCAACTCAGATTAATGATTATAGGTTTCCTTGACTGATAGGTTGGTATGCGGCTGACCACCCATACTGTAAAAAATGGTTCACTTTGCCAATGTCACCCCTGCTTCAGGGAAGGTCGGCAAGAGTTGCAGGGCTTATGTTCATTTGAGATTGGGTTTTTTTATATTGTAGGTCCACATGCGGCATGTGTAAGCGCGAAATTATGCATGTCTGTTTGTGGGAATGCATTTAATATGAATCTCAAATGATACATATCTTTGCAGCTTAGATTTAGATTAGATTTTAGGTTGCAGACCAAGTGTTATATATATATTTTTGGTTTGAAAGAAACCTAGTGACCTAGATGTGGTTCAACAGATGTCATGTTAAACGTAACTATCTTTGAATGAAATACGCATGCCTAGAGAAGTATCTGGGTGGCAAACGAACAAAATGATCGATTTTTACTTTTTTTTTTAAACCTTTGTTGGCTTCTATACAATTTTAATTCCTGGGCCATACTTTGTTGAAGCCTATCGGGTTACAAATACCACAGGTTAACCAAGGGCCTAAAAATACCTATGTTCTTTAATTATTGAGATTTAATTAGGTCACCACCTGGTTGTAGACATAAATTCTTCTCAAATTTATGGTACTAAAATATAAAATATATCGGTATGAGGTTGATCCCCATGGTTTAAAAACTTTGTTCACTTTTTCTATTGTTACTCCGGTTACAGGGAAGGGCAGCAGCAGCTGCAAGCTTTAAGTTCATGTGATGTTTGTTTTTTTGTGAATACGAATGCAGCATGTGTAAGCGCAACTTACCAGTGTATTGTATGTGGGCTTGCATTAAATATAAGCCTTATATCGACACATTTAAAAATGAATAAGTGACATATTAAGCTAACAATGGTTTCTCAGATAAATGCACATTTTTCATACAAGAGAAAATACTATAACAGTGTTCAAAGTTTCATGGGGCTTCCACACGCTTGCCAACCCATCTCAAGTCAAGCGCACAGTGTGTCGTCTAGAACATGCTAGCTGGACAAAATTTTGTTTAATTGACTAATTTTGTCCAGCTAGCATGTTCTACACGACACACTGTGCGCTTGACTTAAGATGGGTTGGCAAGCGTGTGGAAGCCCCATTAGTTTTAGAAGCTTTTAATGATCACTGCCTTGTAGTTGGTTCACTTACTATGATAAGAGTTACACACAATAAAATGTTTTATCCACCATTTCTCAAATCGGTGATACACTACTTACTCAGTTTTACCTGGCGATATGTCAATATTATCTTTGCGGCTTAGACTATAGGTTATAGTAGGATATTTCAAAATTACATTGTTGTTTTCTATAGTAAGTCACGCTTCTGCCTACGATTGCGGTAAGAGTACTAGTTTAATGTTTTAATGTACACAGTCCTATTGGGGCATGTTTTGGAAATTGTTTTTTTACCTTGAAGAGCGTAGGTATTGTTAGGATTGAGCCATCGCCACTACTGCAGTGCACTAGTGACCTTTGGGCCGCCGCTGTTATGTATTCAACACTTTGACGGTTAAAAGGTAACAGGGCATAAGCGACAAAAAGTAAATTGTTCAGGAGAGCAGTTTAAAGTTTGAGATTGCAGAAAAATGGCGTAACTTTTTTTATTTTTTTATCCTATCGTTAAAATCAAAACCGCTATAAAATATTAAAAAATAAAGGCATTTATTGGCATTCCTATTAATGTGACTTTACGATGTTGTACGATTTTTTTGTCACAAGCGCCTTAAGGACAAAAAAGGCCAAGATCTTGTCGGTTACTCAAAAACCATACTTCAAAAAACGCAGTTGTTATCTTGGGCATAAACAATAAAAAAAAATCATTGTAGAGCTATGGGAGTGAGCGCATTAGAAAAAGCGGATTTTTTTAAAGTAGGATAGCATTCATAACTCATTTTTTGATCAAAACGTCGCTTATGCCCTACTTCCTTTTAACCGTCGACTTTTATTTCGTGTGGGGGGCATCCTGTACTCCAGGGCTATCATGATAATAGCGCCATACCATTGAAAACGTTGACTTATGATATCTGTGGAATGTGGACTAGAAATTATTTCAACGAAAATATACATTATATGTATATCGATTTCAACTTATTTACGAAAATGGTCATTAGTAAGAAAGATATCAAAGATCTTCACAGTTTCATTTCCATGCGTACAAAAAACGTGAAAATGTTCCCAGAAAGTTGGTACTATTGAAAATAATAATGGCTGCCAGTTGACAGATAACACGCGGTATAAATATTGTGATCGCTAAAATTTATGAATTTTAAAGGATAAAGGCATTATTTAAGATATTATTGCATGTGTTATAATTGAGTTTCGAAATACAAATGTATTCAGACAAAATGGCCTTATTTCGTATGACTATTGTTTGTATTCCTTGACTTATAGGTTGGTATGAGGCTGACCAACCATACTGTAAAAAATGGTTCACTTTGCCAATGTCACCCCTGTTTCAGGGAAGGTCGGCAGAGTTGCAGGGTTTATGTTCATTTGAGATTGGATTTTTATATTGTAGGTCCACATGCGGCATGTGTTAGCGCCAACTTATACATGTCTGCTTGTGGGAATGTGTGTAATATGAATCTTAAATGATATATATCTTTGCAGTTTAGATTTCGATTTTAGATTAGACTATATATATATTACACCAATGCAACGTTTGACAGGAGTGAGACAAATGTGGGCTGTGATATGCATCAATGCAGTAAGTTAGTTTCTGCTCCTCTATATTATTACTCAATGGTTGAAAAGGTGCGTTGAATTATCGAGCGTCATAGTATATGACCCTTATCACGCCTTGTCTGTTGTGTTAAATTAAGTTATATTTAGCGAGTAGGGCAATTTCCTATGCAACCATTTTTATGTAGTTCTCGGGATTTTAAACTTTGCATTAAAATACGAAAATTGAAAGTATTTGTTTGGGTGGGCAATCTATAATCTAAGTTGCAAAAATATATAAACATTTAATTTTCCTTGACTGATAGGTTGGTATGAGGCTGACCACTCATACTGTTAAAAAATGCTCACTTTTCCAATGTCACCTCTGTTTCTTGGAAAGTCGCCAAGAATTGCAGGGCTTATGTTCATTTGAGATTGGTTTTTTTTATGTTGTAAGTCCACATGCGGCATGTCAAAGCTTTTATGTGTCTGCTTGTGGAATTGCATTTGATATGCATCTTAAATGTAAAATGTATATCTTAGTAACTTAGATTAGATTAGAAAGATTATTTTACTACATTCACACAACCAGACAAGTATCCTACTCGCAAGTTCACACTAACACATGCCGCATGTGAACTTACAATATTTAAACTCAATGTTCATCAACATAAGCCCTGCAAATCTTGCTGACGATTCCTAAAACAGGAGTAACATTGGCAAAGTGAACCATTTTTTGCAGTATGGTTGGTCAGCCTCATACCAACGTAAGTAAGTCAAGGAACAATGGTTATCGCCAATTATGCAGAATCACAAAATAAACCTGTTATAAATCCAATTTTGGATTATTTTTATTTTTTTCTTAAAGTAAATTTTAGAAAAAAACAAGATCAAGGAATCTACACTCAAAAAAATCCCAATATCTAATTCCAATAATATTAGCATTGACCTGTTCACATTGGATGAGGTACAATCTTGCTTAGTTGGTATAAATCCTAACAAAGCAGCAGGTCCAGATAATATTCCACCAAAAGTCATTTTGGCTATTGCAAAATCCATCGCAAAACCATTGACATTTATTTTCAATCTATGTATGAAAAGATGCACATTTCCGCAAAGTTGGAAACTCACCAAAGTCATCCCCATACATAAATCTGATTCTAAGACAGATGTTCATAACTATAGACCAATCTCTATACTATCAACATTTGCTAAAATATTTGAAAGTTTGATTCATAAGAATCTACTAGAAAATATTAAATCTCGTATCACCATACATCAACATGGCTTCCTGCCAAAGAGATCTACTGTCTCTAATCTTCTTATTATTAGTACAGACGTAGCTTCTAATCTGGATTCTCAGCTCCAGACAGATGTAGTGTATACCGATTTTTCGAAAGCATTTGATCAGGTAGATCATGATATCCTTCTTGAAAAAATGCATGTTCTTGGGTTTTCTAAATCCCTCTTATTTTTCTTTGCCTCCTATTTGAGGAACAGGCAACAGTACGTCGAGTTAAATGGCTTTACCTCTAATACCTTTCAGCCATTTTCCGGCGTTCCTCAAGGATCAAATCTGGGTCCATTGGCCTTTATTATATTCATTAATGATATAGTAGATATCATTAAGTACAGCTCTTGTCTTCTTTATGCAGATGATGTGAAGGTTTACACGAAAGTCGTAGATATTCACAACTGCATAAATCTGCAAGATGATTTAGATGCATTAGCAGCTTGAGCTGAGAAAAACAAGCTCTTCTTTAACTCAAAGAAATGTGTCTCAATGTCGTTCACTAAATCTTTCAGACCCATCTTGCATGAGTACAGTATTGGTGGGCAATTACTGTCTCGTGTGAAATCAATGCGGGATCTGGGAGTTGTGTTTGATCCTGGACTGAAGTTCTCCGATCATATAACGCAGCTGATGACTAAGTGCTACCAGCTGCTGGGATTAGTAATCAGAGTGAGCAAACAACTCACTGAGCCCAGAGCGATGGTTGACGTCTTCAGCTGCGTTATACGATCCAAATTAGAGTACGCTGTCGAGGTTTGGACTCCATACCAGCGGAAGTACATAGATATGATAGAACAAGTCCAAAAAAAGTTTCTCAGGTATCTCCTCATGAGGCGGTGTGGAAGTTATCCACAATTCATGCATCATGAGGAGCTACTTCGGGAGACTGGATTTAGAAGCTTGGAAACGAGGCGCAACAGGTCCCTTATGGTGCTCACTCATAAGGTCATCAACGGCTTAATTGACAGTCCCACCCTGTTGGAGGGCTACAGGTTGTATGTGCCTGACGACTACACCCGAGGGCGAGGACATGATCTATTTCATGTACCGAAAAGCCGTTCTGATGTCGTGGCGCAACACCCTGTGACTCGGAGTATAAAGCTCTTAAATAAGTCTAATATAGACATTTTTGAGTGTAATTTATTAACATTTAAAAATCTTGCAATAGAGTTCCTCCCAGCGTGTTGAAAGCTGTGAGGGTGCACTGTAATAAGGGTGACCTGTTGTGCACAATAAAAAAAAAAAAAAAAATGTATGAAATAATTTTATTTATTGATGAAGACAACAAAAAATAACACTTCCCATTGAACAGCATAATTAAAGCTTACCTACATAATATGTATGTTTCATTGTTTTTGCCACCTTTAAAATTGTACATATTTTGCATACATGCAAATTCTATTCCACACTATCAGGACCAACCTAATAAAGTCAACGAACTTGACCTACTTAATATTGAAGTAAAGAAAACGCTGGACTTCCAAAATAAAGTGCTGAAATTATATTTTTTTACTGAAATGTAATATGCTAATTATTGTCAATAGGAAAATTGCCTTGAATTGGAAATAATGATATGATTTGTGATTGTTATTTTCCTTACATGATGCATGTTGTTTTGTATTCTAAATCTAAGTTGCAAAGATATGTATCATTTGAGATTCATATTAAATGCATTCCACAAGCAGACACGCACAATTTCGCGCTCACAAATGCCGCATGTGGACCTACAATATAAAAACCCAATCTCAAATGAACATAAGCCCTGTAACTCTTGCCGATCTTCCCTGAAACAGGGGTGACATTGGCAAAGTGAACCATTTTTTACAGTATGGGTGGTCAGCCTCATACCAACCTATAAGTCAAGGAATGTATTCCCTTTCTATATATTTTTTTTATGTTAAAGACTCAAAACACCTACATAATTCTAATATGTACCATTATTTTTGTTCTTAGAAAAAATAGTAAAGAACTTGAAAAAAAAATTTTAAGATAAGGAGAAACATCTTGTTTTGGTCTACTACATGAAAAATATTTGAACAGCAAAATATCTCAACAGTGAGTTGATTCCCCCCCACCTATTCCTATGCTAAGCACATTATGAATTCCTTTTGTAATCTTCTCCATCTTCCCAATTCACAAAATTTCATATTTCACAAATTATTAAGTCATTACATACCCTTCTACTTCTATCCTCCATTTTTTCAACTATCCAAACATTATTTGGTTCCATTGCTCTCAGATCAGCTTCTAACTTAAATCACTTTATAATCCATTCATTTCTGACTGTATCTTTCTAAGTTTTTACTATCCTTTTCAGTATCTTCGTTTTGCAATTTTTCATTCAAATTTCATTTACCATCCATTTTTTCACTGCCATACATGAGCTTGTACCAGACATTTCCTCCTATTGCTCCACTTTGTAAGTATCCATGATTGACTCTGATTTGGTTTTTATCTTTACAGAACAGCGTCCACAATGGCGTATATCCCGCTCACCTCCACTCCCTTTGGGTTGTTTGTGGGGTGCTGGCTCTCGCACACTTCAGCGGCCTTGGCACACCCTTCAATCTGGTCAATCGAATGCTATCTCATCTACCCAGGTAAACTATCCATGTTATTTAAGTAAAAACTAAACCACCTTATTCATTATTTGAGCGGTCCGTAGTCCAGTGGTTAACACTTCAGACTCGTGATTGGAAGGTTGTGGGTTTGAATACTGGTGGAGCACAAAAAAATATTTCATTTACGGGGTTGAAAAAATAATCTGTCTATACCAAAGACCGGTTACCATAGGTCCATCCAGCCTTGCACCAACTGGGTCTTGCTTGAGAATTGACGCTTTCTACAGTGACGACCAAGCTCGCACAGGGCTCTTTAGGGTGTAGTTTACACAAAAACAGCGCTCACCAAATATATTATCCTAATATTATTATTATTATTCCTTGACTTATAGGTTGGTATGAGGCTGACCACCCATACTGTAAAAAATGGTTCACTTTGCCAATGTTACCCCTGTTTCAGGGAAGGTCGGCAAAAGTTGTGGGGCTTATGTTCATTTGAGGTTTGGATTTTATTTGTAAGTACACATTCAGCATTTGTAAGCGCGAACTACACTTGTTGGTTTGTGGGCTTACATCTGAGAGCTTTAAATAAATATATCCTTGCAACTTAGATTATATATTATAGATATAGACATGAGGACTCTCTAATAAATGGTCCATGGGGTTGTTCGATTCGGGCCTTGTTCACTTTTCCAAAAAGTTTACAATCCAACCCAAGGACACTTTATGCAGACACATTAAATTTCAGTCTCAGTGGATGAGTTGTCAAAACTTTCCATAGACATAGACAAAAATGATTTAAGACTCAACATACTTTAGTATATAAAACAATAAACAACAAAATTCAGCTTGAGAGCTATGAAATACATATTCGTAAAGTTGATAATGAGTTATGACAAAAAGCCAGATTGCTAACCAATTATCGTTTTGTGTTTTTGTTTTTCATTGCTAAGGACGCCAGTCACCTAGATTTGTGACGTCACCTCGTTGAGGGGAAATTTAGATTGTTCTGATTTCATTGACTTTTTTTGAAAACATATATTTGTATCTGGTTGAAATATGGATAGGCAGCAAATCGTTCAGGTTCTAGCCTAATAGACAAAGCTTCCATTTAGTAAGTAGTAGCTCTGAGTTTTGCCTCGAGTGAAATTTATTCCTCTTTTGACTGTGACTCTGGACTTAAACCATGCAATATGTAACAATCTGCTCTTTTGGTAAGAAGGAAAATTCTGACTTTCTACAAAAGGCGCGTGCAAGTTTACGTCACCAATGCTACTCCAGTCTCTGGTATATTTGTTACTATTATATTTAAATACTTCACCTTTGAAATTAATCAAGGATATCAGATAATGTTATCAAATAAAAAAGCTTGATAATAAATGTATTTTAAGAATAGAAAAATGATTGCTATCTCAAGAATTCCCCAATAAATCTTTTCATATACAGATTGATTTTATCTGATAATAACAAATAATCATACTCTTGACAGATGTAAAATATTACATTTTTACTGAAAAACAATATTTTAAAACATTTTTTCAATGCATAGCCTTCATTTTATTTTTACTCAAAATAATTTGCTCATCATTTCTTTATTTTTAGTATCATAGAAAAATGCAAAATTACGATTTTTTGAAATTTAATCTGATAAAAAGTAGAATTTATGTTTTGACACATAGCATTTTGTGTATTAAATGTTGCTAAAAGTATTTTTTATAACTAATATTTTTTAACTTGTATTGCCAATGTCAAAATGTGTTATAAAATTTCACAGCACATGTGCACTTGTTTATTGCTAGATACATATTATTATTTGCTACACAAGACAATTTAAAAACGATAAACATTATTTCTTAATACCCACTAATTATTTACACCTAGTATCTAGAAAAAGAGCTTAAAAACTGTAAATTTTAACCATTTGTTTTTTTTTTACTTATACAGACAAGTATGTCATTAAAAATAATAATCTTTTTCATTCTTGCAGTGTTGATAATTAAAGTGATGAATTTCAAATTATATATATATTAAAAAATATATTAATAAACTTAAGATTAATTGAACTTAATTCCTTCAATTAACTATTGTTCTCAAGGATACTTCATTAGATACCTAATTTGATTGTAATATCTTAACTTTAAATTGTAATATCCTAATTCCAAATTAAATAAAATCAAATTGTAGTATGCTAACTTCAAAAAAACTGTACGGATAGATTTAGTTAATGTATCTGAAGAAAAATCTTATTTCTTTCTTTGATAGCGCTACAGCCCAAATCAAGACATTGTTTCCCAATTTTGCATCTTCAACTCCTCCATTCCTCAACACCTGTTCTTCAATTTGACACCTGGAGAAGCAGTGTGGCATCTCTCCTCACTTCTTCCTACCATCACAGCCTGGGCCTTCCCACCATTCTCTGTATATATTGTTACGATTTGCTTGGGTTCAATTTAATAAAACTTCAATTAATTTATTTCAGGATTCACTCACATTTGGTTCACAGTTAACTTTTGTACTAGTCAGCTCTGCGCCTTTTATACGAGTCTACCTTCAAAGCATCATAATCTCTATTTATAGGCGCATAAGAGTTACTAAGACCACACTAGAGTATTCTTACTTAGAAACTTTGAGTGAGCACTAGCACAACTATCCAAATATCTACATCTAGAGGCACACTCACGCAAATTAGTAAAAAAACGCAGACAAACCATCATAAGTAAACATACACAGGCATTCAATCACACATTCCTAACAATATGAATCAGCACATCCCAGTCATAGCAGTTTTATATGCTTCAAGATACTAGGGGTCTTTTGGATGCTTTAATGTTCCTCGTAACTGGTGTACCACTGATCTCCGCCTCTCACGGGGTCAACAGATTCTTATAAGATCATTTGTTCTTTTTGAAATTAATCACATGTTTTCTTATTTTCAGTGCATCTGTGGTATGGCAGTTGGTCGCATGTGCCCTGGCAGGGCTGACAGTATGGCTGACCATCATATTCTTCATCCGCTACATGCTGAAGCTGCTGTTTGTCTACAAAGGATGGATGTACGAGTCGCGCGGCCCTGGCACTCGCATTTCTCTTGCCACTAAGCTGTGGTTGGGGGCGGTGAAGGTTCTGTCAGGAGCCAACCCTCCTCGTCTGTACAGCTTCCAAGGATCATTGCCTAGACTGCCCCTACCAAGCGTCAAGGACACCATGACTAGGGTATGTAATTCTATCTGTAACATTTAAGGTTCATATTAAATGCATGTCTACAAGCAGACATGTGTAAGTGCGTTATTGCAAATGCCTCATGTACAATATCAATCGTAGTAATTTTAGCGTTAAAACTACATGCCTGAGGTGTACAAAGAAAATGAAAACCCTACATACATAAACCCTGCAATGTGGTATTATGAGTCATTATGTTAAAAAACACACCCAAACTTGTTTGCTAGAATTTGATTGTCATCAATAAATAATTATCTTACTTTTCAATTGTTTGATGTCGTTTATTTATTTTTGTAATTAATAAACCCTATGTTCGCCAACATAAACTCAGTTCCACTTTGCAGAGAAACCGCCAGAAACTTGCTTAGAGAGAATGAATGGGTATTTGGAACTTGGAATGTCAGAAGAATGAATGAGTGTAAGGAGAAAGAAATTGTGAATGTGATGAATGAAAAAAGAATACAAGTGATGGGTGTGACAGAGACAAAAATGAAAGGGAATGGTGAAAAAGTATTAATGAATGGTGAACTGTATATCTGGTCAGGTGTGGAAGATGGGAATGAACGACAGGGTGTGGGTGTGGTTATAAGTGAGAATGTGAAAGGATGCATAACGGGCTACCAGAGAATCTCTCCAAGGGTTTTGACTGTTAAACTCAAAACAAACAGGATGAAAATTTTCTTGGTGGCCTGTTATGCACCTGTAGATTCAGAGTGTATGGACGTGAAAATGAGATTCTGGAATGAGTTGAATGCAGTTGTGCGTGAAAGCAAGAAGAATGAATACATTATAATTTTGGGAGATATGAATGGATGGGTAGGTACGCAAAGAGATGAGTGTGTGAAAATTGTTGGTCCTAGTGGACGAGGTGTGGTCAATGATAATGGGCGGCACCTGATAGCTTTGTGTGCAGAACACAGTCTTTTTGCATCAAATACTTGGTTTCGGCATAAGGATGTGCATCTGTACACAAGGCAGATTGTGGGAAGTCGCACAATCATTGACTACATCTGTGTGGATGAAAGACTGAGAGGAGCCGTAAGAGATAGCCGTGTCTATCGTGGGCCTGAAATAGGCAGTGACCACTATCTCTTATGCGCTAAAATAATGATTGGAGAAGTAAGAAAGAAGAAACGTAAGAAGAAAGTAAGAAAGCCAAGAATAAAAGTAGAAAGTCTGTGTGATGAAAACGTAAAAGTGAAGTATAAATCAGAATTACAAAAAAAGTTAAGTGTGAATGAACTTGAAAAGAATGTGAATGAAAAAGATATTGAAAGCATGTGGAAGGATATGAAAGAAAGAATGATTGAATGTGCTCGAAAAGTATGTGGAGAAACGAAAGGTGGAAGATTGAAAGGGGATGCCTGGTGGAATGCTAAAGTAAAAGAGGCTGTGAAAGTAAAGAAGGAATGTTACAAAAAGTGGCTGAACGACAGGAATGATAGAAAGCTAGAAGATGAATATAAGATAGCCAAGCGAATGGCGAAGAATGTAGTTTATGAAAGCAAAGCGAATGAACAGAGAAAGATTGATGAAAAAATGAACAGAAGTTTCACCGACAGTAGAAAGGAATTCTGGAGATGGGTCGGTGCCATTAGGAATAAAGATTCTGCATTGACCACCCCAGGAATCAAAAGTGCTGTTGGTGAGATGGTATGGGAGAATGATGAAGTATGTAAGAGATGGAAAGAATATTTTGAAGGGATTTTTGGTCGGGGCGAAAGAAATTTGTTTAGAAAAATGACAGAAGAGAATGAATTTAGGATTTTGAAAGAAGAAATAAAAGTATCTATTGAATGTTTGAAGAATGGAAAGTCTGCTGGGTTTGATGGAATAAATGGTGAAATGTTGAAAGCAGGAGGTGAATGCGTGATAGATTGGATGTACGAATTATGTAAGCTTTGTGTGAATGCAGGAGTAGTACCGATGGATTGGAGGAAGGCAGTCATTGTTCCCATTTACAAAGGTAAAGGGGACAAAAAAGACTGTCAGAACTTCAGACCAATCAGTCTACTCAGTATACCAGGAAAAGTCTTCTGTAAGGTGATTATAAAAAATGTGATTCTGACTACTAGTGAAAGGGTTTCCGATATACAGTCCGGCTTTATGGCCGGTAGAGGCTGTGTTGATCAGATTTTTACTCTACGACAACTTGTTGAAAAACAATTGTCGGTGAGGCGGAAGCTGTTCACGGCCTTTGTAGATCTGGAAAAGGCTTTTGACTCAGTAGACAGAGGTATGTTATGGGATGTTTTGAAAGCATACGGAGTGAATGGGGCTCTCCTAGGTGCGGTGCATGCCAACTATGAAAATAGTAAGGCATGTGTTCGTATTGATGGTGAGTATAGCGAGTGGTTTGAAGTTTATAAGGGTGTGAGGCAAGGATGTGTGATGAGTCCATGGCTATTTAACATAGTCATGGACAAGTGTGTCAGAGATGCTAGACTTAATGATTGTGGATTGATGATAGGAGAGAGCAAAGTGAGTGTTCTACTGTATGCAGATGATGCAGTTCTTGTATCTGATTCAGCAGTAGAATTGCAAACAATGCTCTCTAGATTGAATGAAGCTTTGTTAGGTAACCATCTGAAGTTGAATGCAAGTAAGACGAAAGTATTGATTTTTGAAAGAGATGATGAAAGTATGAATTATGAATTTAAAATTAATGGAATGAATGTTGATGTCGTAAATGAGTTTGTATACCTGGGAAGTAAGTTTGAAAAAGATGGAAGAATGACCGGTGAATTTGAAAGAAGAGTAATGAAGGGCAGGTGTGTACTGGGTGCCACAGCTTGTATCGCCAAAAATCAAAACATATCAAAAAATGCTCGATTGGCGGTACGCAGTGGCATACTTTTACCCACCTTGATGTATGGAAGCGAGGCCTGGACGGTGAATGAAAGTGAAATTAGTAAAGTCCATACTGTTGAAATGGACTTTCTAAGAAGTATGATTGGGAAAAAACGGAGTGACAGGGTGAGGAACGATTTTGTTAGAGAAGAATGTGGTGCAAGAGAAAGTGTGAAAGTGAAGATTAAAAGAAGTTTGTTAAGATGGTTTGGGCATATGGAGAGAATGAATGAGGAAAGACTGACGAAGAAAGTATATGTTGGTAGAATAGATGGATGTCGTGGTAGAGGAAGACCGAGAAAGGTATGGATGGACCAAATATCCGAAATTGCGAATGAATGGAATATCCAGAGTCATAATAAAAGAAGAGCTTGTATGAAGAAGGTTATGACTCTGGAGGAAATGAAAGAAGTATGTAAGGACAGAAAGAAATGGCGGTTGATCTGTAATGTTGGCGAATAGGGTTTATTAAATTGGAATTTGTTTTTGTTTGTAAATGGATATTTTGTATTTGAATATTATTATTTAATGATGTATAAAATGTAATTTGTCGTATGTGTGTGTTCCTTGACTTATAGGTTGGTATGCGGCTGACCACCCATGCTGTAAAAATGGTTCACTTTGCCAATGTCACCCCTGTCTCAGGGAAGGACGGCAAGAGTTGCAGGGTGTATGTCCATTTGAGATTTGATTTTTATGTTGTAGGTTCACATGAGGCATGTGCAAGCGCGAACTTGTACGTGTCTGGTTGTGAGAATGCATGTAATGTGAATCTTCAATGTAACATATCCTTGCAACTTAGATTAGATTAGATTAGATTAGATTCAATAAAACAGTTAAACAACCTTTTTTAGCCCTTGTTCTATATCATCTTCCATTCTACATCCTTGAACATTATACTCAGCATAAATACAATTGTGGCATCACACGGCCAGGATATTTGGAAAAAGGCAAGGCAATATTTTTTATTGGTTGCTAAGCAACCTAGTCGCGTAGACCTGTGATTTTAGTCTGCGGAGAAAGAAATCTAATTTAAAATTTTGTGCTGAGATCCTTGGTTTTTTTTCTAGTAATTTGAGGATCCCTTTTTCCATTGTAGATGTTTTTTTTTAAATAAAAAAGACTCATATTAGGTATGACATTTAATATCTGAATTACGTTTTGTATCACCTGGTGGAATATGAGGTCTTGAATTTTGTTTGTACTTTTAGTGATATTTTTATCATTTTGTTTTCCAAATTCTTTTCCTTCAAAATAACCTAGCTTTGGTAATCACTGCAACAATTCAATTTATCTAATCAATCTGTTTCTGTTTATTCTTATCAAGCAATTTTTATTTTATCATCCTTGTTCAAATTTTGATTTATTCTCATCTTGATAGGGACATGCTTTATTCAATAAAGCCAGTTATTCAAAAATAATCCACTGATTTCATTTCAAAAGAAAAATGATAAAAAAAAACTCACCAGTACACAAATATTGTTCTTATGTTTTATTCAAGAATTATGTAATTCTGACTTTATTTTAACTTCAAATACTTTCATAGCTGAGCTGCAAGAATCCACACCAAGGGTGTCAAAAATTACTTTCCATTTCAGTGTTTCTTTCAACTGAAAAAAAAATGGCAACTAACTCAGCCTCAACAAAAAATGAGACTCTTTTCTCTCAGGAGCAGGAAAACCCTGGCTGCCAGTTGTTTGACATAAGGCTCGCATTATGTATTACCTGTGAAAACAAATAGGTTTCACTTACCACATGCAACTTCTTCATTTTTGATTCACACAAGTTGTACTTGTTTTCAGTTTAGGTGTATCACATTGCGTTACTTACATAATATTTTTTTACTCTGCAAGGACAACATCTACTTTGACTCTTAAATGGTCATCTATCCAAAATCTAGCCACATCTGATACAATTTGAATCATTTGATTGTAAAGTTGGTATTGTTTGCCAAGAGAAAATGCTGCTTACTAATTTTTAGACTTCTACATGTTATAATTAACTTTCAAGATTAATTACACATATTAGATTTTAGACATAAACCATTATGAGACAACTTGGTTGTGTTAGCGGCGTATCCAACGTCTTCAGGAGGCACTCTTTCTCTCTCCTCTCTCCATCGTCCATAATGGAGATCCTCAGACAATAGACTTGGCATGGCTCTTTTCAACAATCTTTCCCAAACCTCTGTAAGTACATTCACTAATAAGTTTATTTAAATGTTTCAGTACCTGCGCAGCGTCAGACCTCTGCTGGATGATGCCAACTATCAGAGAATGGAAAAATTGGCTGACGAGTTCCAGAATGGCATTGCTCCCAAGTTGCAAAATTACCTGACACTCAAATCATGGTACAGTTGTCTCTCAGCCTCTATTGCTAGTAGCATGTTTGCTTGTAGCTCCTCCTGAAAATTGCTAGTGTTGTTTGTTTTAATTTGCATCTAATTATGTATGATTTATAACAATTGAAATCTGCATTAATTCATTGAATTAGATTTTAGTTTGTTATTCAATAAAACAACACTTTTTTAAAAACTTTTAAACACTGTTTTTAATTTCACAAATATAATCACTTAATATCATAGATATTTTCCTACCTGATGATGACTGAATAGTCGAAAACGTTAGTAGTATAATTTAAAATTTATAATTATATTATATTTGTGAAATTAAAAACAGTGTTTAAAAGTTAAAAAAAAGTGTTGTTTTATTGAATAACAAACTAAAAAACATTAATTTTTAACAGTGTTAATTCACAAACCATAAAAAATATCATTGAATTAGGATTGATTTTTCTACAGTTTGTAAAAAAAATATAAAAGATAATTGAATGGTACAAGTAAACTTTCATTAACTACAAAGTTAATAACAAACTGTAAAATAATCAACCCTCAATGATGCTTTATTTGACAATGGAGCTGTAACAGTTTTCCAGATTTTAAATTTTGCTCGGGGCTGTGACGTCATTGGTCTAGGTGACAAGGATGCTTAGCAATCAACGTGTTGTGTAAAAAAAGTTATTTTAATTAAAAATACAAAATATTGTTTAATTTATTCCTCAGTGGCTTGGCCAGCTGACATCACAGTTCCTTTACTAGCTGTTTTGTGTGGACTCCATTGTTTTGCATAGTTGCTTGTTGCCATCCCTGTAATGTATGTCTTAGAAAATAAATTGGATTTGCTCTGATTTGGTTTGACCTTGTATTTTTGCATAAATACTTGATACCTTTCTGTGGCACTTAAAACGAGTACTCTCTGTAAGTTTTTTCTCATTAAAAAAATAGCTGTGTTGAATTTTCCTTATAGTTTATTTATTTATTGTATTTTCCTTATAGTTTATTTATTTATAGTATTAATAAATGTTCTATAATTGAATGGCATGCGAAGTTTGCTCTTTTTCATGTTTTTTAATGTCGCTGCTTTGCATTTAAGTGGAAATATTTTTAATCTTTTAGAGTTATCCTGTAAAAGGAAAACTGACACATGCTTCAGTAGTTTTCTAAGTCACAAGATTGATTTCAATTTCTTGCTTTGCGTTAATTCAATAAAATTGAAATCAATGAACTCACAGTATAACTTTAAGTAAATAAGAAATTACCTTGGCATTTGCATAATTGATGTATATTATACTGCTTAAGTGGCATTAACCTAACTAAGCAATTTTAATTTAATTTAGATTTTAGTATAACAGAAAAAAAAACACACACATGATATTCAAATGTCCATGATCCATATCAAGGAGTCCAAAATATGTAATGAATAAGTTACAAATTTCAAAGTTTTCCCACCGTGCAGACGTCACAGGTATATTCGACTAATGTCTGTAGCAAACAACCTCAAAATATCATTATCTTTTTCGCTAGTAATTCTGCTGGGCCAGAAGTCTCATCACCATGGTAATTATTCCCTATCGAATATCGGTAATATTTGTATGAAGACCTGTCAATCCAAGATGGCTGCAAGTAAACAGCTGATTAGTCTTCATATAAATATAACTGATATTGGATAGGTAAGAATTACCGTGGGGATGAGTCTTCCCGCCCTGGTCTATGTTATTTTTCCTTGGTTTATTTGCGCTGACTCCATTTTGTTTATTTCTGTTATTCAAATATTTCCTTTCAATCCTCAGGTGGTCCAGCAACTATGTATCAGATTGGTGGGAAGAGTATGTGTACCTAAGGGGACGCTCCCCCCTGATGGTGAACTCCAACTTCTATGGAATCGATGGCCTCCTCATGCAGACCACCACCGTGCAAGCTGCCAGAGCCGCCAACATCATCTATCTCTGCCTCGTCTTCCGGAGACTCATTGAAAGACAAGAACTTGAACCTGTGAGCCAATAAACCATTACACCTTATTATCTCCTTTTTATTTGTCATAGTACCCTGTTTTTATTATGGTCGGTATACTATTCAGAGGAATTTTATGTTCTGGATTTTGCTCTCGCTTGTTACAATGTTTTTTTTTATCTCTTATAAGCAAAGTCAGCCAAAATAGGTTGTCCAGTGACCTAAAGTCCTCTTGAGCTTAGATTAATAAAGTAGAAACTTGAAATGTTCACATGTCTTTCTCAAAGTTTAACCAAAAGAGGAATAACATTATGGAGAAGTGTGCGTTGCTTATTGTTTGACATTGTATTTGAAGGATAGGATTCTTGTTGTAAAGTCTTTATCAAACTTGACTCTTTTCTAGATTTATTATTGTTTACAATGATGGCAATAGTTTTTCTGTGTTTTTTTGTTTGTATTTCAACTGAATCCCTTTCTTTCACGCAGATGTTTTGGATGATCACAAGGTATGGCTTTATCAAAACAATGTAGGTACCTCGTATGAATAGTCATTCCATTACATTTTTTTATGTTTTAAAGTAAGTAAACATGATTTACAAAATGCTTGTTTTATTCATTTGATTTTATCACTTTTTTTACAAATATAACATGTAGAATTTTGAATATTATTTGAATGCTTCAATTCTCATCATTTAAAAAAAATCATATTTAAGTTAAAAGGAAACTTTGCCTTTCTCATTCGCAAATTAATTTAAATATTGCCATAAAATGAATTTATTGGACCACTTCAAGATTTGTTTCTGAATATATTGAAAATAATTTGAATACTGGAGAGTTGCTTTCCGGGATCTGTTGCCGTGGTCTGTAGGAGCTGGAGCTTCCGGACATGTGTTTCGCCCATGTCTGCGATGGGCTTCTTCAGTGTGAAGGTGAAGTGCAGAGGTTGATGAAACTGTGAGAAACATCAACATCACTTCACATCCATGCTGAAGAAGCTCATCGCAGACATGGGCGAAACGTCCTGAAGCCCCAACTCCTATAAACCACAGCAACAGATTCCAGAAAGCAACTCTCCAGTATCATCAACTGGTTGTGTAAGACTAAAACTCCTATTCAATAATTTAAATATCAGAGTAAAAATAAACCAGTGCTGCTTTCTTATAAAATAGAACTAATAAATTTATCAAGTAAACCTCAGTTTACATAGACATCTAAGTTGTTAAATTTTCAACCGTTTTCATCATTGTTAGCTGTTCCTGCTTAGAGCATTATTTTAAGTCTGTATCTTCATTTTTTACATCGGAAATTACCAACTGATGTTTTAGCTCACATGTCATTTATTTTATTAGCCATTTAACATAACAAAACCATTTATATTTTAAAACATGCTCTTCGCTGGGTTGAAAAATTCATTAAACCATTACCAAAGACCAGTCATTAAAGGTCTATCCAGCCTTACAGCAACTGGGTCTTGCTTGAGTGTAGGCGCTTTTAAGCGACGACCAAGCTCGTAAAACGATACCTCTGCGGCACTACAACAAGTGTCATAGACCCCTAGAGTCTCTGAAATCAGAAAGTCTCCCTCACAGGATTTCTTAAAAAAAATCTTGGATGTGTTTTGAATCTTCCCCGCATTGTCTTTCAGATCATGGTACAGGGGATGGTGCCGCTGTGCTCTTGGCAGTATGAGCGCATCTTCAACACGGTGCGAGTGCCCGGCGTAGAGAGTGACAAGATTGTGCACTACCAGGACAGCAACCACATTGTCGTCTACCACAAGGGACGCTACTTCAAGGTCATCATCTACAGCCGCGGCAGACTGCTCAAGCCGGCTGAAATTCAAATGTAACTTTTTATAATTTACTTGCTTAACCCGGCCATGCGTTGCTGTGGATTCAATCGAACGTAATCTTATTTGCAAAAAATATATTGACACTGATGATATATTGACTGATTGTACATTATTGTTTGATTGGTTTAAGCATATTTCTCCTCTGATTTCCTTTATTGCTCCAGTTATTTTATACAGAAAACTAAGTTGGCATGTTAAAAATTACTCATGTAAGTTTCATCGCAATCTGTTAAGTAGCTTAGGAGTCCATACAGGACAAATATACATACATCCGTTTGATTTAACATACATAGATTATCCTCTTTATCAACTTTTCCTTTTTTTGTCTTCCCAATTTGTAGGAGATTAGACAGACTTGTCACAGGAGAAACCATTGAAATGATTGAATCTAAATGCACATTTAAAATGCTTGGAAATTAAAAATATGGACATTACACAAATTGTCACTCGAGAACTTATTTTATCTTTCATTTTTCATTGGTATAGTAACCATCTTTTTTAGAAGACACCCTCGTTGTGTGGTGAAGGAGGATAAAATGGAAAAAAAATTGTGTTCTTCAGTGTTTGGATAAATGATTTATTTAAAAAAGACAAACTTAATTTGAATATGAAAATATGAACAAAATACTTTATGTATGAATCCTCAATGTCTCTCTTCAATGGTGTTACAGCCAAAACTTTTCATATGCTGAACGTTCAACTGTGTATGCCCTCTGTATCAATCTTTATTAAATCTACCTCTTGATCTCATTCGACTATTTGGTCTGTTATTCGACTATCTGATTTGTCGTTTGACTATTCGGTCTGTCATTCAATCTGTCATTCAATCTGTCATTCAACTATACAATCTGTCATTCAACTATTCAATCTGTCATTCGACTATTCAATCTGATATTGGACTATCCGATCTCTCAAGAAATTACCTCTACCTGTTTGAAAATTGAGCTTATGATCTATAATCTAAGTTGCAAAGATATACCTTCAATGTAATATCAAATGCATGCCCACAAACAGACACGTGTAAGTTTGCGATTACGAATGCTGAATGTGTACTTACAAATTAAAACCAAACCTCACATGAACATAAACCCTGCAACTTTTGCTGACCTTCCCTGAAACAGGGGTGACATATGCAAGTGAACCATTTTTTACAGTATGGATGGTCAGCCTCATACCAACCTATAAGTCAAGGAAGGTCCTCAATCTAATCTAATCTAAGTTGCAAAGATACATATGTTACATTGGGGATTCACATTATGTATATGCATTCTCACAAGCAGACACGTACAAGTTCACGCTTGCACATGTCGCATGTGAACCTACAACATAAAAACCCAAATCTCAAATGGACATACACCCTGCAACTCTTGCCGTCCTTCCCTGAAACAGGGGTGACATTTGCTAAGTGAACCATTTTTACAGCATGGATGGTCAACCGCATACCAACCTATAAGTCAAGGAACATAAATGACAAATTAAATTTTTAAAATCAATAAATAATATGTTAGGACATCAAATCTAAAACAGTAAACAAATTCCAATTTAAAAAACCCTAGCTGCCAACATTACAGATCAACCGCAACATGTCTTAAAATTTAGTTGATTGAATTGAGTTTATGATTATTTTAAATAATAACTTATGAACTCTCCAGGCAGATGGAAATGATCCTCTCCGACACATCCAATTCTGTGGAAGGGGAAGAGCGCCTGGCTTGCTTGACGGCCGGAGAGCGCTCCCACTGGGCTCACATCCGGCAAACCATCTTCAACAAAGGACACAACCGCACCTCCCTGCATCTCATTGAAACCGCCGCATTCACCGTGACTCTTGGTAATCATTGTTTCTTCTTATGAAAGTCTTATAAAAAGCAGAAACATATGAGTCTGTCTGTTTCCAAAGTCTGCTGTCTCCAGAAAAAACCTATTTTGAGTAATCAATATTTTTAATGTGCTATCTATAATCTAAGTTGCAAATGTATGTTACATTTAAGATTCATATTAAATGCAATGCCATTAGCAGACACGTACAAGTTCGCGCTTACACATGCCGCATGTGGACCTACAATATAAATACTCAAATCTCAAATGAACATCAGCCCTGCAACTCTTTGATCATTTTTTATTTATTTTAATGTTTAATTACACATGCTGCATTTGTAAACGCAAACTTACACATATCTACTGGTGGGCATGCATTTAAATAAAATATATCTTTGCAACTTACATTAAATATCATTTAGTAGTCATTTTTCACTATAAGTGTAGATAATGGATTTTAAAAACAGACGATAAAGGGAATGTAACAGGTAAGCGTGGAAGGGGAAGACCTAGGAAACAATGGATTGATCAGATAAATGAGATTGCGAATGAATGGAATTTACAGAGTGGAAACAAGAGAAGAGCATGCATGAAAAGAGTGATGAAATTAGATGAGATGAAAGAAGTATGCAAGGACAGAGTCAAGTGGAGGCACTTGTGTGGAGGTACTGGCCACCCCTAGAGGAAAGGCGGCAGGATACAAGACAAGACAAGACAAGACGATTCATACGAGTATGAAGTAATAGTTACTACCTTGATCCAGTATTGGCATCAGTCCCCTTATTATTATAAACCAAATCATGTTATTGATTGTTGAGGCATTAACCTTGTGTTTCAGATGACATCCCGTATGAGTTTGACCAAAATGACCCCTCAAAGCTGGACAGATATGGTGCTATCCTTCTGCATGGGAAAGGATATGATCGCTGGTTCGACAAATCATTCAATTTGTGCTTTGGGTCAAACGGAAGGGTGAGATTGTTTGCCAAAATATTTGCATGCATTTTTACATTTAAGTTTTCTGATCTGTTATCTGTCATTTTTCTAATGAGTCCGGTCAATGGCTCAGTTGATAGAGCTTGCACTCCATGCTGAGAGCTCGGGTTTGAATCCCACTGAGGGTTTCAGAAATGGTATACCATTTTGGTGTTTATTTCAAACCCAAAATAAAATAATGACGAGGTTTACATAGCCTTCACAAGAAAGCTGGGAAACCCCACTTACACTGAAGTGGTTGGCAGAAGGCCGGCCCCCTTACTTGTAAAGATAAATAGGTTCACTTGCCACTTGCGACCCCTTCGAGGAGAACACGGGAAGAAGCTACACTATGTGTGTAGCTTAGTTGCGTGTAGCTTAATTGATTCACTTTGGAATGACAAAAAAATAGTTTTCGCATATATACATAATTTTTAATTTAGAGCATGCTTTTGCAATCTATAATGGTACTTTTATTGTAATTATTTACTTGGTACAATACAGGTACAGGTTTAAATCAAGTCTAATTTGGATGAACACATCAAATTTTTAAGTATTTCCATCTTATTTGCTACAAATGTTTACTAAAATTTAATTTAAGTGATGTTTTATTGGTGTTTATTTATTTTGCAGGTTGGCTTCAATGCTGAGCACACATGGTAAGAAATATCAAAATATAAACCATTGTAAAAAAATGTCTTTTTATCAAGGACATATGATAATTTTGACACAATCTTAAAAAATTTTCGGGCTGTGTAGCCATGTTCTAAACGGAAGTTTGTTTCACTTTTTCCGGACGTTTCGCCCATTATCTGCGATGGGCCTCCTCAGCGTGTTTTTCAGGCGTTCTGATTTCCTTAGCGCGGAACTGTCAACGGCCTGTGGGTTGGTTATTGTTGTGTTTATGTCATGGTTCTGGAAGAGGGGGCCGCCATTGTATCCTAACAGCGCATGCGCGTCTTCAACGTCGTTATTGGACCGCGATGACGTCACCGCAACATGATTGGTGCTCGTCGGAATCACTTCGTCTTGATTGGGTATTGTGTCCGTTGGGCTCTCATTGGTTCTGTGCGCGCTGTTGCATTTTGGCGGATTTTTTGAACAAAGGCGAAGTGCAGGGTACCATGTTTTATCCATCCTTGAGGTCTCTTCTTTCCTGTTGAAGTTGTTTTTGTGTTTAAAAATTTCTATAGCTTCATGATTTAGTCTGGTAAAGAAGTGTCTCGTTGTGTTAAGAACCTCCGTCATGGCAAACTGTATGTCATGGCCATCCTGCAGTGCATGTTCAGCAACTGCCGACTTTTCTACCTGCCCTAGCCGACAGTTCCTATTATGCTCTTTCAAGCGAGTTTTCACACTGCGTAGCGTTGTACCTATGTATATTTTTCCGCAGGAACATGGTATTTTGTATACGCCAGGGTTAAAGAGCATGTCTCTCTGGTCTTTGGCGGAGCGTAAACAGGCTGCCAGTTGCTTGGTAGGTTTGAAGATGGTCTTCACCTTGTGTTTATTCAAAATCTTCCCGATTCTATCAGTGACTTTGTGTAGGTATGGCAGGTATGCAGTGCCCAGAGTGGGTAAAGGTGTAGTAGTGTGATGTTTTTTCTTACCCGGTCTGGCTGCTCTAATAATGTCCTGTCTCTTGTAGCCATTGGCTTCAAGTACTCTCAAGAGGTGGCGTCTTTCAGTTGGTAAGTGAGCAGGCTCACAAATACGCTCAGCTCTTTGGGTGAGAGTCCTGAGGATGCCCCTTTTTTGTCCAGGATGATGATTCGAGCTGCACTGTAGGTACCTATCCGTGTGTGTATGTTTTTGGTACACCGTGTGTCCTAATTTTCCATCAGATTTTTTGGTCACCAGCACATCCAGAAATGGGAGTTTGTTATCCTTTTCTATTTCTACAGTAAATTTTATCTTTTGATGTAACGAGTTCAGGTGGTTTAGAAAGACATCCAGAGCTCCCTTTCCATGCGGCCAGATAACGAAAGTATCGTCCACATAACGAAACCAGACATTGGGCTTAAGTGGGGGTGTCCAATGCCTTCCGTTCAAAGTTTTCCATAAAGAGATTGGCAACCGGTGGGCTGAGAGGGCTTCCCATGGGGACACCGTCAATCTGTTCATAGAACTCGTTATTCCACTGGAAATATGTGGTTTTCAGCACCTCTTGAAACAACAAAACAATATCATCAGCAAATAGTTCTCGTATTAAATCCAATGTCTCATTTACAGGTACATTTGTGAACAATGAGACTATATCAAAACTCACTAGCAGCTCTCCTGGTTGTATTCGTAGTTCTTTTCATTTCTCTACGAAATCGTGCGAGTCCTTGACAAATGAACTTGTATGTCCAACATGTGGGCTTAGCATTGACGTCAGATATTTGGCTATGGTATAAGTGGGAGAATCAATAGTACTTATGATAGGTCGTAGAGGTGTACCAGTCTTGTGGATTTTTGGCAAACCGTACAACCGTGGAGGAAGAAACCGTGCAATCATGTTGCGGTGACGTCATCGCGGTCCAATAACGACGTTGAAGACGCGCATGCGCTGTTAGGATACAATGGCGGCCCCCTCTTCCAGAACCATGACATAAACACAACAATAACCAACCCACAGGCCGTTGACAGTTCCGCGCTAAGGAAATCAGAACGCCTGAAAAACACGCTGAGGAGGCCCATCGCAGATAATGGGCGTAACATCCGGAAAAAGTGAAACAAAAAGTGAAACAAACTTCCGTATAGAACATGGCTACACAACCCGAAATTTTTTTAAGATTGTGTCAAGTGCCGGCCGTGAAAGCCTTAATGTATGATAATTTTATTCAGCCTATGCAACTAATGCCTTTTACACATGTAGCAATAGTTGCTTAGTATAAGGCTGGCCCCCTTACTTGCAAAAATAAAAAGGTTTGATAAAGATCCCTTTGAGAAAGAAGCAAGATAATTCTTATTCAGTTTGAATCTTGCAAAATTTTCTGTATTCAAAATCATCCTTGGAAATAAATTTAATATTTATTCTTTCAGTTTTCATTTTTCAGATAATGCCCTCATAACATTTTCAATAGTATTTCACTTTAAACAAATCCGTGTTTTATATGTTTCTACAACCATTATATTTTTTAGAAAACATTGTACAAATTTTCACCAACTCTTCTATTTGTTTTTTTTCTTCAAGATGGATAAAAAAAGAGAGTTATAGCTGTTCATTTACTTTGTTGACATCAATTAAGCTCTAAACACACAATTCAATCATTACATTACTCTTGCCCGCATTAATCAGTAGTATTTTAGCAAATATTAACACTTTGTGACTATGTATTCTATTTTTTACTCATCATAGATTACAAAAGTTTGAAATGCACAAAAGAAATGTCAAATCTGCAGGTTCGTTCATATGATATAGAGGTGGGCACAAACAGCAAAAAAACACCTGAAGTTAATCGTACATTAATTTCTAGCTTTCACATAAAATAATTAAATCAAAATGTGTACTAAGACTTTGTTTATTTTGCTTTAAATTTCTTACGTTTTTTGTATGTTTTTGTAAGATGTACAGAGATACAAAAGTAGATCAAAGCAAGCTTATGAAGCTTGTAAAATTGCTTACTGTATTAATGTATAAGTTTTCTTCAATGACTTTAAATTCCTTATCTATACTTTGCACATTCTAAAAAAACAATGTTTTTTCTTCTTGAAAACATTGTTTCTATTTAGTTTTTCACAAGATGTGCGATTAATTGTGGTTTTGGTAGCATATTCTACATAAAGAAACAACTATCATACTGTATCTGTCAAACACATCAGATATCTACTGATGATGATTATAATTATATATAGTCATGAGCAAAATGTTTAAAAAAAAAATTCCACAAGACCATGTCTCTTAAGTCCGATAGCTGAGTACGTCAACTTCCTGTTGTGAAAGATAAAATTTAAAATCACAAGTCAGTTTGATTTCTCGTTTGTGCGTGCCTCATTGAAGCTCTGCTGCTTCGTCTCTTGATCACCTTTGTCTTATGTTGAGTTATCTTAATCTAGGGGAGACGCTGGCGTGATGTCCCACCTGTGGGAGATTGTGATCATGGATGAAGCTGTCACTCCGCTGTGCGTATCACACCTACAAATGCCCACACTATCTTATGACATATTATTGTATCATAATTACTCCTATGGCCTTTGGATGCTGACTGCCTATACGCTATATCATCTTATCTAGCCTCTAATCTGTCCTTATTTCAGAACAAACCTATGGAATGCTGTTATATATTGTATTTACCACTGTTAGTGTCCTACGTAAGCTTTATATGTACTCTATGTTCACACTTTGTAAGTAAATTAAACTAAACTTTCCATTGAAATTATCTTTCAACATTTGTTTAAAATTCAAATAAGACTTTTCAATATATATTCAATGTAAGTGGGAGCTTATGATGTGTGTTATGTTTTTTAGGATTAGACTTTGAGATCTTTGTTTCATAACATAAAATGGGTTAAACAGTATCACAAAAAAATCATGTTGAACAATCTTACAATGGAGTTAGTTTGGTGTAGTTACGTACAAAATATTACTGCTTTTCTATGTGACCCATTTCATTTATTTAAAAATAAAAAACAGAGATTGATATTCAATTAAAAAACTGTAACTAGTAAATAAAACTTCTTACAGTTCAATATATTTTGGGTGTCATAGGAAAGCAATGATATACCCTTCTAATGCTTTGTCCACGCTTCAATAATATATAATTATGTCATGCTACCCATCACACAGACAGACCTACCATATCACCACATTTGTTCACTAACATCAGTCGGATGGGTTGAGAACCAACATAACGAGAGCAGTGCTTAATGTGATGAGAACGACTGCAATTGTGGCTTAGCTAAAATACCAAGAACAAGTATTCACTCAGTTGGTAACCAATTGTTGTAGGGCTGATGCTCCTGTGATGGGTCACCTATGGGAATTCGCAATATGGTCCGAATTGGATATGGGGTAAAATGCTGATTTATTTACTATTATGTACGACATATTAACAAAACTAACAGCCACCTTATTAGCCCAGGTATAATTTTATTGTATTAGGTTGTAGAATTTCATAGCTTAACAGCCATTTCACACTAGACGCATTCTGCTGGTTTGTCTATGGTTTTTTCTCTCCGGTGTCGGGTCGGAAGTCAGAACACTCCCCCAGTTCTTGTTTGCCGTGTACGCCAATCTTGTCAAATATGACTTTTTCATGCAGTTGTCTTATGAATCAAATTCTACACAATCTGAGCTAAGAAAAACCGTAAAACTCGATAATGTGAGAGTTCTTTTAAATATTTTTTAAATAAATTTCTTGTTTTCACAAGACACATTGGTCCAGTACACATGCGAACATTGCTCATGTAAAATTTTCTCAATGGCGTATACGGCAAACAAGAACTAAGGCAGCGAGTAGTGTATGGAGATGTATGAAAGCTTTCACACAGTTTGCCCGGTAATCCATAGACTAGCTGGGCAGATTGCATTGTGTCAAAAGGCCCTATGTATTCATTTAAGATTCAGTTTTTTCTTGTAAGTACACATACATAATATATGTATGCACTAACTTACACGTGTTTGCTTATGTACAAGTATAAAATTTAAATCTTAAATATGAATTTATCTTTGCTACTCAGATTATATATTTATGTGTGATAATTGAACAGCTTGAAATGTTTGACCCCATCCGCTTAATCCAAACAGGACTGGTTTGTTATTGAAGAAGGCTTGATAATTATGAAGACTGGGAATACATCCTAAACAAAATGAGGATACAAAGTAACACATCTTTTAATGCAAAAAAAACTGAGTGAATTCAGGTATGTGAAAGGATGACAGAAATGAATGCATTGAAAAAATTAAAACCAGGAAGTTTTGAGAGCAAAGATATAAAAAGAATAAAATGTTTTTTGCATTAGGAAAAAAAAATGATGAAAGAGGGCATACCGAAATATGAGGGACGAGAGAAAAATACAAAACGGAATTGTTTGATTGCTCAAATAAGTGTTATAAAGGTGCGTTAATATCCAGACGGAGATTCTCACATTAAAAAGTGATGTTTTGCATATGTACGAATTGAAAAACGTTTGAAAGGACAGTTATTTGAAGAAGCTTTGGCCACCTTTAGTAAAATACTGATAGCTACATACACAATTATTCAGGCACAGGTCTACATCTTCATAATGAAACCAATAATTTCAGATAGGTACCAACACTGTGATATTTGGGCTAATAGGGATGTGATATAATTTCTGTATCTACATAAAAAGCACATTAACAAATATTACAGGTATATTATTCTTCCTTTCGTATTCCTAATTTTTATGCATACTTATTTGTTATAATTTTTGCAGCTAGTGCCTCCTCTATCGGTCGTGGGCTGTATTCCAATAAATTAATAACTATTTTATCCCCTACCTAAACTATTACATTCATTATAAATGTTTGCATTTTATAAACAAAAAGCATGATTATTGTATTTTAATTACAGAGGTATGTAATTGTAAATTGTATTTATGAACAGCTAAAATATAATTAGCTAGTATCCTGCACGTGGTGATTGAGTTTTAATGTCAGTCGTTAATGAGCATTGAATCGAATCTAGATTTTGATAAGATTAATTATCAATAATAACTCAAGATGGCTTGTTTTTGGTGAGGGCTGTTTTTCTGTGATTCACACCTAATGGCTCTTTTGAATGGGTGCAGTATCAATTGAAAACACTATTTTGTTATGTAAAATAAATTGGAAAATATACTTTGAAATATGCTGTATCCTTCTTTGCGAAACACATGTGTGTAAGTTGTCAAGAGATAATATTTTTTTCTCAAACTTCATGGTTCGATATCCCTCGTTGCAAAATGCTTTTGGTATATGGGATAAGAAAAAGATGATGCAAACCGCTGATTTAAAAATATGCTTAATTTGCAATAAAAAACCTATTAAACTGCTTCAACAGCCTTAGCTTAGCATTTAATTATTTTATGTCTTTATTGTGCTTTTAGTGTTATTCTCTCATTCACAAAATTACTTTCTTAACCCGTTCGTGGACGAAACGGTTATAGCCGTTCTATGAGCTTGTCTAGGACTGGACGAAACGGTAATAGCCGTCGTGATAAAAAGTTATCACTAGGGACGAAACGGCTATTTCTGATAGAACTTGCATACATGTAGCATCCATGCGTCCCTACAGAAATCCAAAGAACACGGCAATAGCCGTTTCGTCCCTGGATGTCAAAAAAATAAAATAAATAAATAGATAAAAATACAATTTGAGATGATAAAATAAGTGTTTTTTCTAGCCTACTTCACATTTCGTGTGTCCGCGAATGGGTTAACAGTCATTTTGTGAGTGATGAAGGAATAATACAACTAACCTTCTAATATACATTTTTTCATTTCAATATTTATAAAAAATGATTTATCATTCAATTATTTTTATATCAATCTTGTAATTTCAATTTTAATATCTAAAATACTGAATGTAAACAGTTATCCCTCTTCTATACATGTATTGTAGGCTGGTGAAATGTCTCGATTGTGCATAATTTCAATGTGCTGTTTCATTGCTTGTTAAATATCACAATCAGAATTGTTCATTTGGCTTTTTCATGAGTGCTTGTTTTATTATAAGGAGCATTGACTTATAGGTTGGTATGAGGCTGACCACCCATACTGTAAAAAATGGTTCACTTTGCCAATGTCACCCCTGTGTCAGGGAAGGTCGGCAAAAGTTGTAGGGCTTATGTTCATTTGAGGTTTGGATTTTTATTTGTAAGTACACATTCAGCATTTGTAAGCGCGAACTACACGTGTTTGTTTGTGGGCATGCATTTGAGAGCTTTAAATGAATATATCCTTGCAACTTAGATTATAGATTATATAGATCAGGTGACACCTTTGAACTTTTAAGCAAACGTTGAGCTTATAAACACAAATGGAATGAACACAATGTCACCTGGCAATCATAAATTTGAAATGTTAACTAACTTCCATGGAAGTATGTAAAGATATTTATTTGTCAGTAAAAGGGTTGCTTAGAAAAAAAAAAAAAAAAAATATATATATATATATAAATAATATGAACAACAGGGGTCCTAGAATTATATGTCCTTGAAGTAAGTTTGAGACTTGTTAATACTCAGTAATCTTTCTTTTATTTGTACCTACTTTAAAGATAAATCATTTTTTATATTCTCAATCTGATCGCAAACTATTTTGATTATTCGGCAGGGTCTTTGTGTCATAATATTTCATTTTGATTTAAAAACCTTTTTTTTTTGAATAAAAATAATGAAAACTTCTAATTTTCTTAATTTATACGCATTTTTCATCAGAAAAGATTTCCTCACTTTAACTGTTAATATTCAATGTCAATAATAATATTAGAAAGTTTGCGCGCAGATCAATAAAGAATTATGCGTTGTTGGGTTGTTGTGTAATAATCAATTTCTTTTACTAGATATGATGAAAAGGGTAATTCTTTGGGAGATGTGATCGTGAAGCCACCTGCCCCGGTCCGTTTGTTGTGGGACTTGAAGTCAGAAGAATACAAAGAGGCAATCAACGTGTCATACAACATTGCACAGAAAATCGTCAATGACCTGGATTTGAGGATATTCATGTACACCACCTATGGCAAAGGTATGATAGTTTTTCATATAAACATTTATTTTTTGTATTTTTATTTTTTCAGTGTTCTTTGCTTCCTTGACTTCTAGGTTGGTATGAGGCTGACCACCCATATTGTAAAAAAATGGTTCACTTTGCCAATGTCACCTCTGTTTCAGGGAAGGTCGGCAAGAGTTGCAGGGCTTATGCTCATTTGAGATTGGGTTTTTATATTGTAGGTCCACGTACAGCATGTGTTGGCGCGAACTTATACATGTCTGCTTGTGGGAATGCGTTTAATATGAATCTTAAGTGATATATATCTTTGCATCTTCCCTCACCACACACAAGAGCTTTGACTCTTTTTGGTGAGGTATAGCATATAAAACAATTGAATATTATGTAATAGAAATAAGTTTGAAAAATGTAATGTATGTACTTAAAATGTCTTATATTAAATAAAAAAAAAAAAAAAAAAATCTTAGATCTAGAGATTTAGATTTAGTGTCCTCTAGAGCCTGTCATTTGAACAATAATTGTTTGTCAACTTGAGATGACAAAAATAATTGTGCAGAATTGATTCCATTGAAATTTGTTAGCTTCATCTCAATTCCATAAAGATGGCGCTATAAAAGCCTTTTTTTGTAAAAAATCCATAAAGGATTATACATTATTTTCATGTGTCCACTGAAACCTCCTTTCCTAGACATAAAAAATAAGCCCTTGAAAAACTTTCTCTATTCTGAGGAATGTGAAATATCTCCTCTGTAATCTGGTCCACTCGTGCAAGTCTCAAAGTCAAGAAAGAATAAATGTCATTGTACAGTTCAAGAAAGGATAAATTTCATCATAGTACAGTTCAAGAAAGAATAAATTTCATCATAGTACAGTTCAAGAAAGAATAAATTTCATCATAGTACAGTTCAAGAAAGAATAAATTTCATCATAGTACAGTTCAAGAAAGAATAAATTTCATCATTGTAAAGTTCTTGATGTACATTCTTCACGCCTAATTTTAATACATTATAGACCTGAAAATAAACCTCAATTTGTCTGTGTATTTAAGGGTTCATGAAGAAAGCACGCACCTCCCCCGACGCCTACATCCAGATGGCTCTACAGCTGGCCTACTACAGAGACGCTGGCAGGTTCAGCTTGACTTATGAAGCTTCAATGACACGTCTCTTCCGAGAAGGCCGCACTGAAACTGTGAGGCCGTGCACCATTGAGAGTGCCGCATGGGTCAAAGCCATGGAGGATAAAAATTGCAAGGTAATCTTTTCATATGTTAATGTAATTTTCTGTGAGAAGTCAATGCCAAGAGTTTATTGTTTTATTCTTCAACAACAGAAGAGTCCACGAATTGCCCCATAAACTTTTTTTCACATTTTATAAGACTCCGAAATTTTTGTGTTCCTTGACTAGTATGCGGTTGATTCCCCATGCTGTAAAAACTTGGTTCACTTTTGTCAATGCCACCCCGTTTCAAGGAAAGGGGGCAGGAGTTGTAAAGTTTATATTAATGTGAGGTTTGGTTTATTTCGTATGTACACATGCAGCATGTGCAAGCGCGAATTTACATGCACCTGCTTGTGGGCGTGCATTAAATATAAGCCTTAAGTGCCAATATATCTTTGCAACTTAGATAATAGATGCACTCTGTATTAACACCAAAAATCTTCAAGTTAAATCATATTCCATCTTTTGATTGAGATATTACAATCTATTGTCCTGTTCGTGGACATGCTAGCTTCTATTTCAACTTCTTGATTTGTTTACATTGCAGGTGGAAGAGAGGATGAGACTACTGAAGTTAGCCACTGCCCGTCACCAGTTGGGCTATCAAGATGCCATGTGCGGAAAGGGAATCGACAGGCATCTCTTCTGTCTGTACATAGTGTCCAAATATCTGGAGCTGGACTCCAGATTTCTCCAAGAAGTCCTCAGCGAGCCCTGGAGGCTATCCACCAGTCAAACACCACATGGTAAATAGAAAATCCTATTCTTCATCAATCATATCAATTTGGTCAACCTTTTATAATAGAATTCTCCTTTTCACATTGCCTGGGATTTGCGGCAGGTATTCCTTGACTTATAGGTTAGTATGAGGCTGACCACCAATACTGTAAAAGATGGTTCACTTTGCCAATGTCACCCCTGTTACAGGGAAGGACGGCAAGAGTTGCAGGGTGTATGTCCATTTGAGATTTGGTTTTTATGTTGTAGGCTCACATGAGGCATGTGCAAGCGCAAACTTGTACATGTCTGGTTGTGAGAATGCATGTAATGTGAATCTCCAATGTAACATATCTTTGCAACTTAGATTAGATTAGATGGTTCACTTTGCCAATGTCACCCCTGTTTCAGGGAAGATCGGTAAGAGTTGGAGGGCTTATGTTCATTTGAGATTGGGTTTTTATAATGTAAGTCCACATGCGGCATGTGTTAGCGCAAAAACTTATACGTGTTTGCTTGTGGGAATGCATTTTATATGAATCTCAAATGATATATATATTTGCAACTTAGATTTAGATTAAGAGGCTAGAGAGTAGAACTTGATGGTAGTGTTGCTGATAATAATAATAAAATTAGGATGATTTATTTGACAGCGCTGTTTTTGTATGAATCACACCTCAAGAGCCCTCTGCGAGCTTAGTCATCGCTGTAGAAAGTGCCAATTTTCAAACAAAATCCAGTTTCTGTACAGCGAGATGGGTCTTTGTTGATCAATCTTAGGCAAAAAATTATGAGTTTCTCAACTTAGCGAAGAGCATATTTGAAAATAGAAATCATATATCTTTGTGCTCCGCCGGGATTCGAACCCGCAACCTTCCATTCACGAGTCTGAAGCGTTACCACTAGATTACGGACTGGTCATGCTGATGTTATGCAACATGGCATTTATCGGCATCTCTACCCTCGGTGGGATTGGAACCCGAGTTCTCGGCATGGAAAGCAAGCACTTTATGATGGTTTTCTTTCTTTGCTTGCAGGTCAAACTAGTAAAATGGATTTAAAGAAGTATCCCAAATGCATCAGCGCTGGTGGTGGATTTGGACCAGTCGCCGACGATGGTTACGGAGTGTCTTACATCATTGCCGGAGAAGATTTAGTATTCTTCCACATATCAAGCAAGAAGAGCTGTCCAATCACAGTAAGTTTCAGTTTTATAATGATTATTTAATTAACCTTCTCGCTTCTGAATATTCTAGCTATATCTATACTCCCAGAACGGAATACTTTTTCAAGCACATTTTAAAATCATTTTTTGATTTCCAACCTTAATTGATTGACGACACTTCAAACTATGTGAACAGTCACATGTATCAGTTATTAAAGAACAAAAATTGCAAAGGTGTAGCACATATTTACACTTGCAGACTTTTGAATTCTTGAACACAGATGTCAGGGATAAGTTCAAAGCTGGATGACGTCTATGATTGACAGCCGCATTGTATGCAAGTTTACACTTGACGCCTATGCGTGTCGCCCACAGTTGAAGCGTTAAGTTACAAACTATATACAAGTTTTATATATTTGTTTTTACTTTTTTTTTAATTGACGGTTCCTTTATTTATAGGTTGGTATGAGGCTGACCACCCATACTGTAAAACATGGTTGTCTTTGTTAATGCCACCTCTATTTCAGGGAAGGTCAGCAAGGGTTTATGTTCATTTGGGATTTGGGTATTTACTTTGTACATATGCAGTATGTGAGGGCGTGATTGAATATGTGTCTGCTTGTGGGCATAGTTTAATTATGAAACTTAAGTGATAAAGGATAAACATCTGATTTATAAAAGTATACTTATTATCCAAGCAAATCAATTTCTTCAAATAATTGACTCTACTGTAATACAAAACCATGGACAACTCTAGATTCTAATGAAGCATTTGCCTATCTTCCTTTCTTTTGGTTTGCTTCTCCTTCGGGATAAAGGAGTAAGAGGTTGTAAGTGCAACTTCAAGGCATGAATTTGAGTGAAAATGTGTTCTGTTTACTTGCAATGTTTACAATTATTCAAACATTGTGTTTATTTTTTTGCAGGATTCTTCAAAGTTTGCTATCCAGATAGATCAAGCCTTAGCCGATATGAAGACACTGTTCCTAGATTTTAAGAAAGTCGAAGATACAAAAAAAGAAAAATAAGTTTAACTTCTTGCAATACTCATAGCTTAAGTTAAATGATATTTCTAAGTTATTCGTGTAAATTGTTATATTCCAGTAGGTACTGTGTTAATTAAATATGTATTATCAAATTACTGAAGGACAAATCATGCAAGAAGAATACTTAAAATGTATCCACCAATGATTTCTTGAAAGAGTAGGAAAGCTTTGTTTTCACGTAAATTTTTAATGTCCTCATTTTCTCCAAAGTATAACAGAATTAGTTTTCTCTGTCATTGATTGATAGGCATTTGTTTTGTAACCCTTGATTTAATAGATAAAAACCTCCTGTATGGTAACAGAATGAGTTAATTTTTTTAATGTACAACCTGTTTTGTGAATGAACTTCACATTGTTGTGTACATATTCTCTGCTAATTCACAATCTTGCTCCTGCATTCTTAAAAAAATGTTTAGTGTTTCAGCCATACTTTTTTTGAGTCATAGTTGTCATGAACTTCAGTCACTTGTTTATTTTAGGCTGGACATAATAAAAACATGTTTATTTTTAGGTGTACTTATTTAAAAATTGAAATATTTTTTTCCTTTATTCTTTCATGGGAATTAAAATTTAAAAAAAATCATGACAATAAAACTTTCCTATTCTCTATCAGACGATGGTTATCTTCAGTCAATATTCAATCAATCAGTTACTTTTGCCAATCAATTAGTTTATTGTAAAAAACAAATTAACTAAGTAAGATTTAATTTTTGTTTATAAAGATGAGTTAACAACATATTTCTATCTTTAATTAATTTGTGGTATTAGGTAAAGTAAAATGTACATTTTTGTGTTTAGTATTAAGTATTTAAATAATTGTATTCTCAGGTGAAACAAATCATTTAAAAATTATGTTATAACTTTATGAGCATAAAACGTATTTGTTTATTATTCAGTCAGAATTGTGTCAATAAAAAATCAATTGAAAAAAATGGCTAAATTCATATAGAATCTTAAAAAATAGTGTTTTATCCTTTTTGTAAATTTTTTATAAATTTTAGATTTTTTGTTTTACCTTAGCTAGGAAAATTAATCATTTGACTAATTATTATTATATTTCCATATGGAATAATTTTTTTCTGAAAGCTATTTTTTGTTATTTCTTTATCTTTTTTGAAGTTTTTCTATTTTATTATTTATTAAACTTGCTTGTCTTAATGCCTGTTTTGTTTCTGTGTTTTGTTTTTGAACAATATCAATTCATTATTATTAATGATATATATTTCCTCACTGCCATACTACTAGTATTTTACAGTAATAATTTACTCAACCATTATTGAACATAAAAGAAGAATTAAAGGTTGCATATTTATGTGACCATTTATTTCTACCTTATCTTGTACCTAAGTATCCTTGCATTTTAAAGATTTAAATAATTTTTAAATTAAATGAAATGAACAGGGCTACTCATTTTATAGACTAAATTTTTATTGATCAATGTATTAATACATGTTTACTATTATATAAATGAGTCCTTTAAAGCCAAAGGCGGCAGTCAAGGTTTTTTTCCAAATGACTAAAAATATATATGAAAGCTTGGAGGATGTAATTTTCGGTTTCCATTATTTATCTCAAAAAATATCTTAGATGTTTTAGCCTTAGGACTCAAATAATACTTGAGCCTTATCACCAATGTCTATAACTGATTCAAACTATACCTCATTAAAAAAAACATATTTTTTATATTGTTCATGATTTTTTTCAAATAAAGATACATTTACTATATTAAAAAAATAACTGGCCTTTCCTTGTACAATTGTATTCAATATATTTTCCTGTATGCACTCATTTTCTGCGGATTTGTGAAATGAGAGTTTAATGATAAAACAACGCACACTGATCAAAAATAAAAATGAATTCAAAGCAAATATACTTTTATTTATTTACAAAGAAAACACATGTTTCCTACAACTATCTTTTTGAGTTTCTATTATACTTTTTCTACTCCCATTTGGTAATTTACTAATTACAAAACGGCTAACGCAATCACAATGCCATACATTTCTACACCCGTTGCATAATGTTACATTATGCAACCGGTAACCGTGTTAAAATGAACATGTGCGCATGCGCATTGTCAGAATTGGAACCATTTTTTAATTTCAAATGTCAACCTTGTATGGGGGTATGAAGACCTGTCAATCCAAGATGGCCGCAAACGATCAGCTGATTAGGCTTCATACAATATTAGTGATATTCGGTAGGTAGGAATTACCGTGGTGATGAGACTTTCAGCCCTGTTCAGATGAAAATAAATAAGTATATTTTATGTGTAGAGTCAAATAAAAATTGTTAATAGTGCTAAAATTTATCGGATTGCTCCAAATAAAGCTTTCCTTTTTTCAATGGAAAATAAAAGGCTTGAAAGGAAAACAATACAAAAAATTTCACCGCAAAAAATAAAGAAACTCAAAAAGTTACTTGGTTAATAGGTGAGTATGAGGTTGATCACCTATGCTGTACAAATTTGGTTCACCTGCCAATACAACTGCAGGGCATATGTTTATTTGAGTTTTGGGTTTGAATGTTTAATTTTTTTTTTTTTTTTTTAAAAAAAAATAGATTTGTGAAGAGGAATGCAATTCACCAACCTATTTTGCCTGGCCAGAAACAGGTATTAATATCATCATTTAATAATTCATTATTGTTTATTATTAATGAATTATTAAATAATAATTACCCAATAACATCTGTTGAACCAGGGTCAAAGTTAAAGTCAAGTGACCCAAGCGGGGATCGAACCAGCGTTGTTCCATTCGAAACACGCTAGAAAGATCAGCCCTCTTAGCTCCCGCGGCTATAACCCCGTTTAAGCTTATATGCAGGATGTAAAAGCGCGACCTTATACATATGTGTCGGCTTGTGGGCATGAATTCAATATGAAACCTAAATATAATTTATTTTTACAACTTAGGTTAGATTAGATAATCGAAGGGAATGATAAATCACACGTTTTGACAAAGGTAAGGTTTTAATTACTTCAAATGGACGAGTACATTATAATGACTATTATTCACTATTTTGTTAATTCTCTCATGGTCGTAGAAAAAGTATTGTATGCCACTGCACGTAATTAGTCTTTGTAACACTCGTGCTTTCTATTGTGCCATTCGGCTGCGCCTCATGGCACAAACTAGCACTCGTGTTAAAAAGACTATCATTACTTGGCAGTGGCATAAATAACTATTGATTAATTAGTTCTTGTCAATGTAAATTATATAATACTTTCAGAATAGAATTATTGTTTTATTTATTTAAATAATATCAAGTTTCAATATCAGAATAAAAGGAAAAACTGTATAAGTGCCTGGATAAAACATGTTATTGGGTGTAACTTCTCACGGTAAGTGGACTATTTATAAGGTAGTGCTCATGGAAAACTTCTAAACTACAGGATTTTCACATTTTTTGTTTTTTTTCTTGTAGAAAATAGAAAAAATGTGCATTTATTTGAGAAGCCCCTGTAAGCTTGCAACTTATTCAGTTTTAATTTTAAAGGTATCGATAGAATCGAATAATTCTTCCATCCCTCGAAGAGTATAGAAATCTTCTTTTTGTTAAAAAAATATATTTGAAACCGCTTCTCAAGATTGTGGAACTTATAAGATAAGCTTTGGATGTAATATGAAATTTTTTTTTGGAATATAAGTACTTCAGTTATGAAATAAATTCCCGTTATCTTGTGATGCAAATAAACAATACTGAAATTTCGTAAGAAAATTGAACCTTTGCTCTTCAGGTGTAGATGGCAGTGTAATTTTTGTAAAATAATAATTTCTGCTAATGATGAAGTTACTAATATGATTTATTTTTTAGTAAGACGAGTCCATAATTTTTTTATCTATATTTCGTAAGTATTTCTACTCCATAAAAAATCTAGGAAAAAGCTTGTTATTTTGAATTGCTAAAGGATTAAATACTAATATTAAGGTTCGTCTAATATCTGAATTTGTAAATTAATCCATCCAGTGCCATCTTTTGGAGCAATCAAGAATTTTCAGTTTCTGTATTCCAATCAAACTTTCACTTTTTGTCAACAGATAGCTGTGAGCTTCTTATCAATTGATTGCAGTTTTGTATATGAATTAAAATAGTATCTCCATATTTGAAAATAAGCAAACCTCAACAATAGCTCAAAATTATCTCAATGAATTATTCTAATAATTTACATACATAAAAGTATTTTTTGTTTTCATTTCAATCTGCCTATGAAATGACTTCCACTTGATCGATGGTCCTGCTCCTTTGGGAGAAGGAATAAACCACTTCTCATATTTTGTTTGTGTGAGGTTGACCACTGAGCCTGCAAAATTAAATAGTTTTGATACAACAATACTAAAGAGGGTCATTCGCTAAATAAGCAGGCACAAAGAAATATTATGAAGACATATGAAGTAGTTTAAAAAAAGATTAATTTAAAAATTAGATTGCTCAATTAATATTTTTTTAAATATTTTAATTTTAAAGTAAGTGTTTTTCTAATTCAATTTACCTTTTGAAATCCTGTCCTAAACTAAATACTCTTAATTGAACTGATAATATATTTGTTCTATAGGTATCCCAAATAGCACAAAATATAATTTAAAAAAAATCCAACTGAAATAAATAAATGATTTTACTGAAAAAATGTCATTGATAGTATTAAATCAAATTTTATGAAGTATAGGTAAGAATCTAGGATACTGAATTTAACAAATCATTTGAAAAAATTTATTTCTGTTTATGAAATTTATTGATATACAGAAAAATATCATTGTTAATTATATTATGTACTTTTAGTTGTGGTTGTTATAAAATTATAATATCAATAAATTTCATTTCAGCTTTATTACTTTGGCTTTTATTTTTTTACATCCTTTTCAATTTCTTACGCTTTTTTGGCATAGGTATAAACACCCTGGCATAGGTATAAACTTGATGCAAAAAAAACCTGTTCTTCTGGGCTTGACGTTCATTCTATGTAGAGCCAGGTCCTTTCTGGATGACATTATGGTCTTTAGAAAGCCATATGCGCTATCTGGAGAAAATTGGTGTACTTAAAATATCAAATAGTTTCACCTTAACTTCTACAATCTAGTTCTTAAACTTTGTAAGAAAATTTAAGCAAGCGGAGAGTTTTTCTTTGAAAGCGTAATCCATATCTCTTGACTGAAGAACTGAAGGATTGGTCTTCGGCACAGATTCCACATATGATCCACGGCTCTCAATTGCTGAAAGATCCACATGCCTACTAAATACCTAACTGGTTTTTCCCTATTACATATTACAAAGAACGGAAAATGTGTTGCTTTTATATGCAAGCTTGCATACACTAGCGTGAATAGCAAGATAAGTACTTTTTTATTTAGTCACATTCACAACTAGTAACGGCTATAGGGAGCACTGTTGGTTGACCCCACCGTTATCATTATAACCAAGTTTGACTGCATTTAAAAACTTTGTATTTTTTCTTTCTCTTTTGGAAGTTTAATTCTTATGATCCAAGAACTGGAAGCCTTGCCTTTCAGAGTCCATAGATGATCCAATGGCTGTCAACTGCTGCAGTATTGACCCATTTATCCCCTTCGCCACCTTCAGAGAAGCCTAGCATTGTGGAAGTTTCACCTTCTCTTCAATCATAAAGCCCGGTCTAGAGTGTGTAAAGAGTAATGTAAGATTATGTGTAATTTCGTTTCAGTAGTGCGAAAATCACACAAACTCAATATTAATCATGCATCAAACTAGCACTGTGAGCGCCTTTGTGTTTGTGCTAAAAACTGGCAGCCGATGGATGATGGCGAGCAGGGGCATTTTAAGCTATTTTGGGTAGGGTCCAACGCTGCTCATGGACCCCCCCCCCCCCCCCCCCCAAATAAGAAGGTAATGACATTTTTTTAAACACAATTTAATGACAATCGAAATACCTATGCAAAAATGCTAGGCTGGTTTGTTATTGTTTTGGTTTGGCGTGCAGCAAGAGCCCTCTGCGGGCTTAATTGCACCTATAAAAAGCACAAATTCTCAAGCAAGACCCGTTTGCTGTAAGGATAGATGGACTTAGGGTGACCAGTCTTTTTCAGATGATGATTCAGGCAAATTTATGTTTCAACCCAGCAAAGAGCATATTTGAAAATATAAATATTTTTTTTGCTCCACAGGGAATCAAACTTACAAACTTTAGATTACGTAGCGTTAACCATTAGACTATAGATCAAAAAGTACTTAAAAGATCAAAGTAAAACAAAAAGATGCATATAAATAAAACATGATTTTTATCTGTTGAATGTTCAGTTTATTTACTTTATTTAGAACTATTGTTTTCCTTGAAATGCTGTAATACACAAAATAAAACACCAAAGTTGAAATAATTAATGCAAAATGGTATAACAAATCATTGCACCCTTAGGAATCATTACAGTTACAATATTTTTTAAACAAAAGGTAAAGGAGAATTCAGAATTACAATTATTAAAAGCAGTTGGGACAGAGTACAAAAAAAAATCTAAGGATGTTTTAGGGTAAGATTGAATCTGAAGGACAATCTAAATAATTCCAGAAGTAGTTAGCAATATTTGAGACCTCCTAGAGTACGCAAAAATAATAGGGGAGTTTTACCTACCATTAAAACTCTTATTATGTTTCTATAGATGTCTGGAGTCCATATTATGAGAGAAACAATCACTTTTCCCCTTTTATGTGGTTTTTTAGTCTATTCCTGGGTCTTTGATTTGCACTTTTTTACACTTTAGGCACTTTCTACTCTATGGTCGCTTTTTCCCCATTTCCTGTTCCCTATTTCCAGTTTCCCCATAACCCGGTCGCAATTTTTCATAAAGCTCATAATACACCAGGTAGGGGTTACCTGGACTCCAGACATCTATAGAAACATAATAAGAGTTTTAATGGTAGGTAAAACTCCCCTATTATGTGTTCTGAGAGATGTCTGGAGTCCATATTATGAGAGATCTGTCTATTATCTCCTGGTGACCGGGGACGTCTTTATTTGATATTAACTGGTTGAAATAGGGAAAGATCTTCTGGAGCTGTATGTTTCAACATCTCTTTCTGATAGTATTTTCTGAAAGTGTTTTCCTTTTTCCAGTTGCCTCTTTCCAGTATGTTATCTATTGGATTAAGTGATGCGACCGCTGAACGTGTGCTGCCGGGAGTGGCCTCTACTACTGCTGATTTTAGCGTGTTCTTTACCCATCCTCCTATGATTGTTCTTGCAGCTGCCTTCACTTGTACTCGGGTGCTGATGAACAGGTTATAAAGATTTTGTCCTGATCTCCTTTCGCGTGATAGTTCAATCAGCTTCCTTATCCAGAAGACTGGGTTGACGTTGTGTTCCTTGGATTCCAGAAGTCTCCGATTAGATTGTCGGTGTTTGAGGGTATCTGTTTTTGATCTAAAGAATGGAATTAACACAATTGATGTGCCTTCGTCGAGAATGTTTCCTTCTGTGATATTTAGCAAGGTCAGATCGTGTACTCTTCTTCCTGAAGATAACAGAAGTAAGATTGCCGTTCTACACGCAACTTCATAGAGAGAATCTGATCGAGGAGTGTTCCTGACTAGCCAGTCTCTCACTATCTGCCGATTCCACACAGGGGACTTAGGAGGGTTGATCTTTACCATTGCTAGTGCTTTTAATGTTTTTAAATTTAATTTCACTAGGAAATCTGAGCTGAGATTATTTTCCATCATTGCGTTGCAGAAGGTTACGATGGCTGACTTGTGTACCAGCATAGTCCTGTATGATAGTTTTTCGTTAATGAACAGTTGCGCTAGATACCTTGCCAATTGATTAGGAGATGGTGTGTTGGGATGGGTATTATTCGCCAGTATCCAGCGGCACCATCTTTGCCAAGCAGGTTTATATGTGTTGAGTGGGGAAGCTCGCCATCCTGACAGGAACAGTCTTTTCTCTTCCGCGTTCCAGGAATTTAAGATACTGTCCCCAGTCCCAATTTTCCACACTTCCATTTCCAGATCCTGAATCCTGGGTGGTGGATTGCCTGTTGATGTGTTGATTAGTACTGACACCAGGTTCGGTATTTGCATCGGAGGTACGAGTGATCGACGAATTAAGTCTGGACGCCAGAAGACCCTCTGCCACCTCGGGACCACGAGTAGGTAAGTTCCGGTCGCCCCGTTTAGGTGCCTCAGGATCCTCGGTATAAGGTTTGGCGGAGGAAATATCCGACCCACATTGTAGAGCCAGTGCCGACTGAAGGCGTTTTGAAAGATTGCGCATGAGTCTGTGGAGTCTCTGGACACGTAAGTTGAACTCATGTGTGCCATGGTGGATGCGAACAGGTCTATATCTGGTACTCCGAAATGATTGAAAATGGCCTTCGTTGCTGTTGGTAAGAGATGCCACTCTGGAGGGGATCTTCCTCTTGATAGGTGATCCGCGTCTCCGTATCTTCCCGGTAGGTACTGCGCTGTTAGCGAGATTTCCCATTGGTCTGCCAGAGTCAACAGATCTCGAGTAAGATTTAGGAGTGTTTTGGATCTGGTGCCTCCTTCCTTGCGGATGTAGGCGACTACTGTCGTGTTGTCTGATTGTACCAGAATTTCGGAGCCGGAAAGGTCGTGCGCTGTGCGTTGCAGGGTTGCAAAAACAGCGAACAACTCTTTTCGGTTGGAGTGCTACTTCTTTTGTTGAACGGCCCACTGTCCTGACAGCATCAAGTCGTCCAGAGTTGCTCCCCAAGCTAAGTCTGACGCATCTGTTGTCAAGAAATGTCCGAAGGTTTCCCTGTGGATGGAACTTGATTCGTTCGCATTCCCTATCCACCACTCTATTTCTTGTAAGCTGTCCTCGGTCATTTGTATGGACCCTCTTGGTGACAGGTGCTTCAGTGGCTTGCTCGCTATCTGCAATTGTCTGCAGTGGAGGCGACCATGAAGCTGGCAAAGTTTAGTCTTCCTAGGAGACTTTCCGCCAGTTTTAAGGACCATTTTCGAGAAGTCAGTATTGCTCGAAGTGAGTGGCACAATGCCTCTTGCTTCCGGTAAGAAAGACCTACTTGGTGACAGGTGCTTCAGTGGCCTGCTCGCTATCTGCAATTGTCTGCAGTGGAGGCGACCATGAAGCTGGCAAAGTTTAGTCTTCCTAGGAGACTTTCCGCCAGTTTTAAGGACCATTTTCGAGAAGTCAGTATTGCTCGAAGTGAGTGGCACAATGCCTCTTGCTTCCGGTAAGAAAGACCTACTTGGTGACAGGTGCTTCAGTGGCCTGCTCGCTATCTGCAATTGTCTGCAGTGGAGGCGACCATGAAGCTGGCAAAGTTTAGTCTTCCTGGGAGACTTTCCGTTTTAAGGACCCTTTTCGAGAAGTCAGTATTGCTCGAAGTGAGTGGCACAATGCCTCTTGCTTCCGGTAAGAAAGGAATTTGCAATTGTTGTGCGTGTCCCAAACGATTCCCAAGTACTCTAATTGTTGAGTGGGGAAGAGCACTGACTTCTGGAGATTTACATACCACCCCAGAGATTGTAGGATATCTACTGCTAGATGCGATTGCCGACAAAGATCGTCCTTGGATTGGCTCGCAAGGAGGAAGTCGTCGAGATAAACGATTGTCCGAATACCTCGTCGCCTCAGTAGTTGGGCTACCCAATTTGTAAGGGTTGCAAACATTCTGGGGGCAGATGAAAGGCCAAAGGGCAGACTTGTCATCTGAAGTAATTCTCCTCGATAGACCAGTCGCAAAAATCTCCAATGTTTCTGTGCACTTGGGGGAGATGAAAGAAGGCTTGCGATAGGTCTATTTTCGACAACCAATTGTTTGGCTGCAGAAACTCTGGCACTTTGTAGTGGCTATGAGTTTGAACGGAACCGGGTCCAGGAAGAAGTTTAACGATTTCAGGTTGAAAATCATTCTCGAGGAACGGTCCGATTTGGGTGTTAGGAACATTTTTGATAAGAAGCTGGGAGATGACTCCGCGGCCTCTATAACGCCGAATTCGGTCATTTCCTTTATTTGAGAGTCCATTTCGGGTGAAGGACTCGTCTGGTATAGCATTAAGGTCTTTTTGTGTGGTAATATCAGAGGGGGAATTGAGATGAAAGGTATTCTTACTCCGATTATCATCTTCAGGATGTGGTTTGGTGCTCCGAGTGACGTCCAAACCTGTAGGGAGGACTTCAAGCATCCTCTGCGAAATGGTTTCTTGTCATTTTCGTGGATGCCTCCGTCTGTCTCCTTTGAGATGTCCTGACCGTGTGTTATTCCCTGCCCTTTTTCCTCTTGAAGAGAAATTTGGAGCGTCTCTAAGGCCTCGATTGCTTTCCGCAGTGGGTCGTTGCTGCCCTCTAAAAAACTGATTCCTTTTCTGTACTGGAACGTGCGGTTTCGATGAGGTGCTGGGTTGAGGGCACTGGGTCTTCACTGACAATTTGTCGGTGGTCCCCACTCTAGAGAAAAAAGACGTGAGACTGTCTTTGCCAAACAAGTGTTCGGTACTCGGCGGGAATTTGTTTAACCCCTCTCACATGCTCTTCCTTAACATGCCCTAGCACAGCTTTCCTGCGGAACTGGAGGGCCTCTGTCCGCCTCCCCCATACCGTCTGGAGGATGTCTTCCGAGACTTTCTGGTATGGCGAGTCCAGAGCGAACAGTGTCGTATCCGCGTTTTAGTGACGCATCACCTGAATCCTGTGAGATTTCGTCGAGAGGTTGCCCTTTATTGTTATCACAACTCATAACATTGATTTTGATGTTATATAAAGTAAAAACTCCGTTAAAATAACGAAAAACGTTTTTCGTAAATATGACAGCGTGGCATAACCAACAAAAATACGTATGCGAACTTTTAACCACCACAATATCACCTGTTTTAGTTTTTAATTGTTCACAAGGACACAAGATGGTAAAATAACACTCTTTTAAATGTTTTTGCCCAGGAATATTGTCAATTCACTCAAATTTTCGAAGGTAAAATCAACTGACATGTGACCACAAGGGGAAAATGACGCTTTATGAAAAATTGCGACCGGGTTATGGGGAAACTGGAAATAGGGAACAGGAAATGGGGAAAAAGCGACCATAGAGTAGAAAGTGCCTAAAGTGTAAAAAAGTGCAAATCAAAGACCCAGGAATAGACTAAAAAACCACATAAAAGGGGAAAAGTGATTGTTTCTCTCATAATATGGACTCCAGACATCTCTCAGAACACATAATATGAATTAATGTACGTTAAGTAAGTTAACCCTTCGGGGATAACGCGGCAAGAAGTTACACTATATATGTAGCTTAGTTGCGTTTTTTGCGTACTTAGTAAATTATTTTGAAATAGAGCACTTTGTAGTATGGCTGTGAAACCTGGGCCAACCAGAAATACGAAAGAGAATCCCTGGGGGCATTAGAGATGTAGTTTTGATTGAAGATGACCAAGACATCCTGGGTTGAAATGAAACGTAGTCCAACAAAAGGTGTCCAAGGAACTCGAGGAAAGAAGAGAGCTTGTAAGTCACATTTTGAAGAGGAAATCCAAACTACTAGACAAAGCACCTTTCTTAGCAACATCATTGAAGGAAAAGTCTTGGCAAGAAGAGGTCTCCCAAGAGCCTTATACTTCCAGGATTTGAAGCGGCGCATGGATGTCTTATTCTATTCACAGCTCAAGATAATGTCAACCAACAGACAGCTGGCACAACAAGGCACTGCCTGCAGAAGATAATGAATCCATTTTGATATTGGAATAGATGGAGAAAGGATGAATAAACTTTAAAATGAAGAACCTACAGAACAGTATGTTCGGTATTCATATTACTTTTGCTAGCGCACCCTATGAGATCTAATGGTATTATTTTTGAATAAGGATTCTTTTACTTCATTATATGTGAGTGAATGTTAACGAGTATAAACAGGCATGTATTAACACTTTGGGTTAGTTGCCGTCTATTCCTCTTTAAAAAGTAGTGGAGTGTGAGCTTATTGACTACCAAAAAATGTTGTACGGGCGTTCAACATTCTTCCAATATAATTCCAATGGGCCATCGGTCCACGCCATAGTAACCAACACCAGCTGCTCCGCCTTTTGCACAGGCACTATGAGCGGTGTTCGTATGGCAAACTATGATTGTGGGACAAGCAGGAAATCAACGATCGCAATCCCGTTATAAATATGAGATTTCTCACCTTTTTAAATCCACCTTGATGTAAACCCATATATATCTACAAATTAATGTTCACCAACAATTAAAATAAATGAATCCTACTCTGTTCAAAGGCAAAAATCTCAATGTATTCTGAGATGAATCTTCATCAATATTCATTATGGGTTTATAAAAATATACACAACTTTTGCACCAAAAAATTACATAATGTTGCGATACCTAGACCCTGATAAGTTGGTAAAATTTCCTTTATTTTATGGACTAAATAATCAAAGAAAGTTATATATTATATTTTGATAAATAATACCTGGTCATTTGACTAGCATGTCTGAAATAAAACAGCGCCAAGCCAAATTCCATTAGGTACTTGACAATATATTTGACCCTGAGTTAACAGATGCCATTGGGTGATAACGAATAAAATAAAATTGGTGAACTATTAATACCTGTTTCTGGCCAGGATAAAATAGGTTGGTGAATTGCAATTATTTTTAATATTTATTTAAAAAAAAAAAAACAACAGAATTAACATTTACACCTGCTGATTTTTAATGTTATGTTTCTGTATTACTAAATATAAAGTTATGTCCAATTTTGAAGTATATCAGACATTTTATTTTAAAAATTCGCTGAATAGAACACTCAGATGTTTTGTATACCTTTATTACATTTTCATAATAGTAAAATTTGTTTTGGGATTTAAATTTCAATTCGCTCCAATAACTTAAATAATAAATAACTAGGTACAATTAAAAATATTGAAATACAATAATATAGAATTCTTTGGAAGGGTTAAGAAGTCAGTCAAAATCAAATTAAGGAAAAAAGTTCAAAGCAGCATATGAGCAGTTTATTACCATACATATAAATTAAATATTGCAGATTCAAAATAGTTAAATAAATACACTTCAGGCTGATTTATATTTGAGCGATATTTTTGTATGAATCAAAGTTGAAGAGCCTTCTACATATTCAATTGTTGTTAGTCAGTGCAAATTTGCAAGCAACACCCAGTTGGAGTAAGGCTAACTGAATTAACGTGACTGGTCTTTGAAAAAGGTAGATAAAAATTTGAATCCAGCAAAGAGCATTTCTGAGCATTCCTGCAAATCAAACTAACTACCTTCTGATTACGAGTTTGTAGCTTTAATCACTAGTATATGACCGGATTAAGAAACAAATTAAAAATATTTCTTAGTATTGATTTCACTGGTTTTGTTTCTCATGAGAATGAATTTAGAAAGAAGTTTACAATTCTATAAATTTGCAGAACTGTTATTATTTCAGTACTTACAAACTGATCATATGTGGCTACATACCTGAAAAATTAGGCTAAACAGAACTAGAACTCATTTCAATAAAATAAAAATATTTTCTTACAATTTTATTTACTAAAAATGCTCTTCAAGAAGCAGCAAAATCAATTAAACATATTCGTAGTGGCGTGAAACAAACAAATATGATTAAATGGAATTCAGATTTCGGCAGGTAAACATCTTAAAATGAAGTACAGTCCCCATCTTGAGTAAAAATAAGAAAACAACTAAAAATTTATTCATATTACAAGAGCCAAATAGAATCAAAGAAGGCAATCTGGAATAACGTAAATGGAAATAAAAATGTGATTTCCTGTGCTTCCATTTATCATATGCATTTACAAAAAATCCAAATTGCAGCCTTTGATTTTATGTCTAGTCTCGCATTTAACTTTTTTGTTTCACATAAAAGACAAGGAAAAAAATGTGTAAGAATAATAATGCTTTGGATAGGTTCTAGTTTTTTTTCTATATGAATGCTTCTACTGTTGAGCTTAGAAACATTGATTTCATGCTATCACCGTACATGGTAATTTATAATACTGATAACAGCTAATAAAGAAAATTGAGCAAACTACACAGCGTACATAATTTGTTTTATTTCAAATGATTAGTCTCAAATTATTTCCATAAACAAGTGGAGTGAAAGCGGCATGAGTTGCATGTTGTCATTATGTTGTACATTGTGGTTTTTCAATAAAAATAAGTAGCAACAAAATACAGCTAGTAAATATTTACATTTGTTCAAAGTGAACTTGGCAAAATGACAAAAATAAGTCTTGAAATCACTTAAGCCTAAATGAGAAATATTAAATATGATGATATAATATGTCACTTATGTGCATAACAATATACAGAAAAATATAACTTTCAACAACACAACTTTCTATCTTAAAAAATATTTGTTTTTTTGAAATTTACATTATAGTAATTACTCTCATAACAACAATGTCGTTTTTTTATAAATTTTATTAGTTGTGTTGAAAAAAGTTTAATTTTTTTCACTCATTGTTTTGCAGATTACATGTTGTTTGTTGAGAATATTTGATTAATAATTACACTGTAGAATATAGAATATTGGGAGTAGATAGATACTGTACATGATTGCTCTAGATGTGCCTATTTCCAGTGCTATGTACGAGTATAACATTTATACTTTACTTTATGCATTTTCCCGTTTCTCCGAACAAGTATTCCCGTTAAAGCTTTAGCAGTAATCGAATACCATGAGAACTCAACAAAAAAACATTAAAATAAACAAAAATCTTTACATGCCTTGAATTTTATTCTAATTTCATAAAAATATATATTTGACAGACATACATATTTATGGGTTTAATGACTATTTACTGATCTAAATTTTTACATTACACTTTCAACTATTCTATTTAGTACTACATTTTTATAAATTAGTACACAAGCCCATGGCCTTAACTTAGAAGGTACAGAAAGTTTGTATTTTAATACACTTATACATTGCATGGACTAGATGCAAAGACGCATACGTTTAAAAGTATCTCCATCCACTTGGAGTTTAGGCTGATTTTCAGAATAATTACAAGATAATCTACTATCAATGGTGATTTTACATTTTAGACACAAAATTTTATTCATAAACTTTTGCCTGGTTGAAAAATATGACATGGGGACAATGTTGAAATCGAAAATGATTTTTACGGCTAAAAAATAAGATACTTGATTCAAATAAGGGCCCATAACATGCATTGAGAAAAGCAGCCTTTGAATTTAGGAAAATTTAGAAAAATAACTTTAGAAGTATGCACATAAAATATATTCTTCCTCAATCCCAAAGTTGCATTTACAAATTGTAAAAGAAATGAAATAAAAATTACATTATATACAAGGAAAACAAATGCATGTGCATGCAAAATAACAAAAATGTTCTTTTATGATCTACAATATTATAGTTTCCAAAAACTATTTTTCTCTATCAATTCTAAGTTTGTTGCAAACCTTCTTTTTATTGTACATTTATCTATTTCAAGTTTGAAGATCATTTTTGTAATTGTCATGTGATACAAAAAATTAAAATCATGGCAGTTTATGTTTTCAATCTGATAAGCTTTACCTCCAGTATAAAACATTGTGTAAATACTCAAACATTGCGTAAACAGAAAAATGCATGGAAGATCCGCAACTAAACTACACACACTTTTTGCAACATTCTCCCCGAAGGGGTCGCAACCTATAATTTTTTTCAGGTTAGGCAACTACTTCAGTTGAAGTGAGAGTTCTTCAGTTCCAGTTCCTAAAAAGGCTGGTACTAATTTCTTGTGAAGGCTGAGTAAATCTTGCCGGTATTTTATTTTGCGTTTGAAATAAACATCAAAACATGGAATCACTTCTGTCACCCTTGGGGAGATTCAAACCTGAGCTCTCGGCATGGAATACAAGCAACTGAGCTATCGATCGGACAATTAGTGAGTGTATTAGTTTTCATATATGGTTTCTGTTTACGTGTTGGTTGACTAATTTTTTATAAGTTTTATACTCAAAATATTTATTCAAATCACTTAACACAGTTGATTTGTGACACTTTGACTCAAAGTTTGGCAGTTATATAAGCTTTGGAGTTTTTGACTATGTTACATTTTTGAAACATTACTTTTAAAAATATTTCATGAAATGCATGACGCTGCAGCTATAGTCCTGTATTCAGAACCAAGTATACTTTGTAATGACTATTACAATTTACATCTATGAAACTAAGCATATTATGAGGATTTATATAGCATGTTTGATTTGACACTTGTTTGGTGTTTATGTAAAATATATTACTTCAAAACTACACAATATTATAGCCTACAATAATTTTACACAATTAATTACATAGTACACAATATCTACAATATTCAGAATATTGTTCATGAATAATAAATCAATAATTATTTCCAACTTTTCAAAAGTTTTTTTTCTTCAACAAAGTGATAAATTATACAACAAATAAAACAATGATTCGCAATCAATAAAATGATTATTAAGATACTAACCTAAACATCGCTTTCCTGCCTTTATGAAGAGAGTTGTCCAACGTCATGGAATGAATATTAACACATCTTTCGCGGGGGGGCTTATATTATTAATCCACGCCGTAAGGCGGGCAATTTTGTCAGATTCGCGTGCCAAATTACGTTTCACGTAAAACAGCTATAACTTCTGAACTATTGATCATATTTTAATAAAATTTTGAGTACTTTACCTTAAATGAAATTTTCTAATATTATCTGGTCACAAATGTTTATGTTTTTGGATAAAAAAATATAATATTCAAGGTCAAATATAAAACATTGGAAAAAACTGCACTTTTGTCGTATTGTCGATTTAGTCATTTTATGCACAGTCAACATAATATATATTTTGTAAAATACAAAACAATAAACACTAATATTGTTTCAAAGTATGATATCGTTGGAAACAGTTCCCTTTATGTAATGGTACAGCACAGAATTTACACATATACCGGGTTTCGCTACGCACTTTGTGGACACACAACATCGCCTTCGTAGATTTTTATTTTTACCGTTACCTTCAATCTTTTCCAATGTATGTTTTCTCATATCCATCGAAAGTCTTCCTGGAGGATCTGATTTTACAGATGTTTTTCGGATACCAGATGTTGATGGTGTTGGTTCCGGGTCTTGAATATCATCCGACAATATCTGATCAGCCACCCAGTGCTCTGCGATGTCCTTTAAAAATTGTTTATATTTTATTTTCCTTTCTTTTACAGAATTGTACACAACAAATGAGTTGAATAATGCACAATTTATTACATACATCGCTAGTCTTTTGGTCCATTTAGTGGTTTTTCGTAAAATAGAATAATACGAAAGATATTGGTCTGCTCGATCAACGCCTTTCATATATTTATTGTAATCGATTATGGCGCTGGGTTTCACTATTTTCTCACGAGTTTTCCAATCTATGCTGTGACTTTCTCGCATTTCTGCCGAATGTATGGTAGAAATTATAGACACTTCTCTTTTCGATTGCCAAACTTGTAAGAGAACATCTTTTTTCCTTCGAAAAATCGCTTCTCCCTTATTCAATTTAGTTACTTTTAGGCAATCAGGCAATCCTCTATTTTTTCGAATCGTGCCACAAATTCGAATTTTATGTTGTAAAAGTATTTGACTATTTTCCACACTGTTGTAGTAGTTGTCCATGTACAGATGATGCCATAGATCAGTATAAGGTGATACAACAGTTTTTATGGTATCCAATAATTTTCGTCCTGGAGCAGAATAAATTTCGAAATTGCATATGTATCCTGTAGTACTTTCGCACACCATACGTACGAGAATCCCATATTTGATAATTTTTGCAGCATTATAAACTCTAAAGAATAATCTCCCTCTCCAAGGCACCATACCCTCATCTAAAGATAGTTGCTGTCTAGGTTTGTAAACATTTATAAACTTCGGAAGGAAATAATCTAATACTGGTCTGACTTTACATAGCTTATCTGATCCATCTTCAATATTTTCATTGTTATTGAAGTGCCAAGCTCTCCATATTTGCCGAAATCTGTCTCTGCTCATCGTTTTTGCGAAGAATGGTGTTTCCGTGGACGCATCTGTGTTCCAGTAATCGTCTCTTCTGTCCTTACGGACTTGTCCCATAAGAATAATAAGTCCCAAAAATTTCTTCATGTCTTGTATTGTAATGTCTTTCCATTTGAGAGATTTCTTGTAGATTTTAAATTTGTGGATATTTTGATAATAATATCTGTTTGATTCTTGTACAAGGAATGTAAAAAAATCCTCTCCTATGAATAAATTTGTTGCTTCCGTTACACTATTAGGAGCATTATCGGTATTTATACCTGGGCGACCTAAAAACTCTTCCAGTACTGGTGTTTTATCTGCCGATGACCATTCTTCTTCATATTCATCTGAGTCTGAATCCGAACTGCTTTCAATTGTTCGATGGAAAAAAGTCTGCGGACGCACTGTAACTTCATCATCACTAAATTCAAATTCATCATCTGTATGTTTCTCAACGTCACTATCACAAGAATAATTTGATAAATTATCAGCACACAATTCTCCGTCACTCTCATCCATTGTTATAAGGTATTTTTTTATAATAAAAATATGTAACAAAAACTTTAAACACAACAGCGATCGATTACGAATATATCATACAATGATAGGTATTGTATACGAAATTTTTAAAGCGGAATGTAGACAGAAACGAAAATGGAGAACGTCTTGAACGAAACAGTATCGCTATAACACTGAAGAAATGTAAAGACAACAACGCAATGTTTATCTTACAGCTTTCAAGCGAATGTTTTATGACCACAGTCGGCCACTCGACCCTAATTCCACGAATTGCCGGGTTTAGGTACCCAGTACAGGTATAACACGTCTCAAAGGAGCTGGCGCCTAATTTTTAGTTCAGAGAGTAACCAAGAATCACACGTTTCTCGTAATATGTTGTTACTCTAAGTGTCAGCGCGTTTAGGCGTCTCCCGCGCTCTACCAACAGTACACAAATTAAAAAAACGCTTTTAAGCGTCTCCCGCTCTCTAACAACAGTTATGGAAAAGACGCCTTTAAGCGTCTCCCGCAAACGATGTGTTAAAAAATAAGTAGGTAATGTACATAATGCTATGCACTTAGCTTATTCAACTATTAAAAAAATAATTCTGAAAGTGATAATATTGTTCCTTGACTTATAGATTGGTATGCGGCTGACCACCCATACTGTAAAAAATGGTTCACTTTGCCAATGTCACCCCTGTTTCAGGGAAGGACGGCAAGAGTTGCAGGGCTTATGTTCATTTGAGATTGGGTTTTTATAATGTAATTTTAAAAAGGTCCACATACGGCATGTGTTAGCACGAAATTATACATGTCTGCTTGTGGGTATGCATTTAATATAAATCTTAAAAGATATATATCCTTGCAGCTTAGATTAGATTGGTGGTTTTTTATTCTTATAAATGGGAAGGATTTAAAGTAATTTTGTTAGCATAGCGGTTATTGTGGGGATAATGACTCCTCCTGGGTCTCAACGACCACGGCCACACGGTCCCCGTGCGCCGATGTCGCTCTCTTGGCGCTATATTCAAAAACCCGCACATACGGTACAATTTGATGATGATGATGATTTTTATAGCGCCGTTTCGTAACCACTGTCACTGCAAGGGCGCATTGTCTAATAAATTTGTTCAATAAATCAGTTTGTTTTTAGGTTTTTCAATTTGAAATCTTTTGCATTACTTTGACATGATGGATATCACAATCAGTATAAGAAGCAGTGGCAAAACCGCAATAAAGGCAAACAGTTGTTTACAAAACAAGATTCTGGTTAAGGATCCTCCTTCAGTTCTTTCAACTGATCTGAAATGATTTCGAGATACAGAGGACCTTTAAAACGTAAAGCATGCAAATGCATAGTTATGAACTTGTGCAGATTTGAACAATGAATTAATATTGAGTCTTCTAGGAACTGAAAAAAAGTATAAAAGCCCACTCATGGTTTAAATGCTGTGTTCTGATAAAAAGTACATATTTTCTACTAAATGTGCTGTAATTGCTATCATTTCAAGTATTTTCCAATTTTTACTTATTCTAGAAATGATGGGACAACTTGACTCTCTTCAAAAGCTTAAAACGATGATTTAGGCATTTGAATCCCACAATTTAAAAAAATACTTTTCAAGTACAAAAACAAAATCACTAAAACAATACAAGTCCCTATTTATTAATAACATAAATATGTAAACAGTGTGCCACTTATGCGTGTAGTTTTTAGATGCTGCTAAAAGTATTGTGCCACTTGAGTGTCTATTTGGCTTGTTCACAGTCTTTGTCTGTGCGGCATGGCGTCGTCTTCGGAGTCGGTGAGCAGATCCAGCGGAGGAAGGTCTGTCCCGGGCAGGATGGTGAGATGAGTGGCATCACTCTGAAGAGTGGAACATTCAGCTCCTGCTGCACTGAGAACACCTGACCGACCACACTGCGCTTTCTTTTGGAGAGCTTGAACGTAGCTCTGAAATTGTGTGGAAAATAATATAAAACACTTCTAATGTATTGTTACGAGCGTATGGTAGTGTTAGTGCATACGTGATTCTAATCACGCTGGTAGAACAATCTGGCTCTAGTGTGATGGTAGTAGTAAGGTACATGGAACGGCGGTCTGGTATGAACGAGAGATTGAATGATCTGGAATATGCAAGAATGATCCCTTTTGTGCCAATATATACGGACTACAAAGGACATCAGCAGATGAGTCGCTTCAAGCATTTTGCTGTGAAAGCAGTGATTGTCAATTGTTGTAAATTGTGAACCAAACCGTGTAAAATAAATTCTGTTAAAATACATAATTGCAGTTTAATTAAAAGAGAACCCCAGTAAAATAATAACAGTATTTACTTGATAAACAATAAAAGGCTTGGATACAGTACTGATAGCAGTTCATGAAAGAGGTCATGACTCAGTTTTTGTTCAAGATGATTATGTTTACTTCTAAATCAGTCATCAAGGCTGGAACTCAAGAGAGGTATTATTCCCCACAAAGGGGTGCAAAGAAGGTGCAACCACTAAATGTAGCACAGTACTAAAAACCTATGTATTTCTGGCACACGTCTCAAGTCTGCTTTAAATAACAAGCTCAGAACGCAGGAGGTTCTAAGCTTTCCATGCTTTCAAGAAAATTGATTTGATATGTTACTTATAATCTGGTTATGCCTTTACTTCTTCAGCTAGCTTCTTGTCAATTTTGAGATAGACACACATTCACACGGGAAATTTGAGCGAGCCTCCATATGATCTTTTCCAATAAGTTTGAGAATAAAATTACTATTGTTCTATGAATACTGCACATATTTACCTGTGATATAACATCACCGTGAGCTGTTCTAACTTGATACAAATATCTGTACTTCCTCTGTCGCATCTCTGCCCTCTGCTCTCTGGTTCTCGGCCTTTGAGCATTGGCCTTCAACCGCCTTTTACGTGCACTGATACCTGCAATCAAACAACATCTATATTAGCACACACTCTGAGAGTAGTAAAGTTGATGGAAGATGTGGCTCAAATATGAAGAGGAAGGCATGAAAAAGATGTAAACACAAACCTAGAGCAAAACGCTGAGAACTGACAAAGAATGACATGTTATAATTATGTTCTTATATATTATTTTGTAGCAAAAAATATAAGATGAAAGCAGCTAGAGTTTATCCATGATTTTTTTTACATAAGAAACTCTTTCTTGCTTTTGTTTCCAGCTGTCATTTTGCTAGTGGTTGGTGGTACCTGCGCAGCTGGTGTGTCTACAGTTTATTCTGTATTAGTGCACTAAAATATGGAAACATCGCAGTGCACTTATTGATTATGAGCAGCATAATAGTTTGAAGGCAGAAGTTGCAATATATAGTCATCTAAGCGTGCCATAGCAAAACAGATTAACCGATCAGGAAACTTATATTATACTAAGCAAATTTATAAACTGGTGCCTTGATGATCGGGACATAATTTGTGATTTATAATCGATAATCTAAATTGCAAAGATGTATTAACATTTAAAGCTCATATCAAATGCATGACAACAAAAGAACACATGTAGTTCGCGCTTACAAATGCTGAATGTGCACTTACAAATAAATCCAAACCTCAAATGAACATAAACCCTACAACTTTTGCCGACCTTCCCTGACACAGGGGTGACATTGGCAAAGTGAACCATTTTTTACAGTATGGGTGGTCAGACGCATACCAACCTATAAGTCAAGGAATATCAAGCTATAAGTCAAGGAATCCAAAATGCAAAAAAAAGCCTTTACTACTATTGAGGTTGCTCGGTGCCAAAAGCCTAGGAAATGTTGCTGATAATGTTATTATAATATAACTAAATGGACACTGGCAGACTTCAAAAGATCAGTTTATTGCTGAGCAGTTTTAATCAAAGAGCTGTTACTCTCAATTCTTCTATTTCTTTTCTGGTACAAACAGGTTGAAATCATTATTTTGTGTTATCAAGGCTCTATCTGTGATTTTACGCATGCAATGTTTCAATTTTCTTTCGAGGCCAAAATTTGGCTTCAATTAACTTGTATTTAAATAATTATTCATCTAGCAAAATTATATCATTTCAATAAAATGAGGGATGTCGAGGGCAGTTTAGGGATATGTTTGCCAAAATTGGGAACACCTAACAGGGCACATAAAGACAAAGAAGTATAAAATCTAAAAGAAGTATAGAAGCGAATAAGTTAAATTGTTATCTCTGTTTTGCGCAAGAAGCAATTGATTTTGTTTTTAAACTCCTTCAAAATGTATGATTTTGTTTGACCATAAATAATGTGATATTCTCGCAGCCATTTAAACATTTACGCAGGCAAAAATAGTTTGCATAAAATAATCCATACCTATACTGTGTTCATTAAGATGAAAGCCAACAGATCATAACGAACAGAAACTGTGCTAAATTAGCAGAATTACTTGATCGCTCATCATTTATGCTACTTTTGGAGAGTCTTTTGCAAAGTTATACGGAGTACGTAGACACTGAGCTTGCTAGTTATAGATATAGTCCATAAATAAATAAAAATATTCATTGTCACCAATAAAAGCCTTTCGTGTGAGTCATTTTCAGTTCATAACTATGGATGTTATTGCAGTTAAACAAATCCAAAACATAACTTCTAGTTGATATCTCAGATAATAATTACGCAAATAAGTCTCATAGTTTTTAGTCAATAATATATTAAAATTTATTCTTTGTGTTTCGTTTATTTTTTCAAATTTCTCTTTGTAGGCAGACTTTGCAGGTCTATGAGCTTAGGTTTTTAAGCAACCAATCATCAAATAAAAGTTGGGTAACTTAAAACAATTAACAACCTGGTCAGGTGGTTTCACATTTTCTTTGTCTATGTAATTTATGGCAATTCAACTGGTTACACAAAGATACAGATGGCAACTTACTCTCTTCATGATGAATTCCGGTGGCCGTAATGCAAGCTTGGGTAGCCAAACCAAGGACAGACATGGCCGGCCACACGGCTAAGATCAGCCAAGAAAACCAACATGGCGCCGGCTCACTGGGACGAAGAACAACCTTCTCCCAAACCTGAAACAATCAAATGAAGATTCGATGATTCAATTAAAAGAAATGCAATAAATAAATTTATTCATCTTTGTTACAATTCACATGAGCTGAATTGTAACAAAGAAGTTTTTTTATTTTAATCTATTAAAATGAACTTTCACGAAGTAACTGCCAAAAACCTAGATAATATAAATTTATTCATTGTTCACAAAAGAGCTACAGAAAGAGTAGAAAATCTTTAAAATAGGTTTTTGGTATATCGTCGTTGATACTGCAATACCGCGAATGAGCAGTTTGTAAATACCGCGAAAGTGATATTTTCAAAATTTTCAGGAGGAACAAAAAACTTTATAACTTGGTCATTTAGCAAGACCTTGTGATCTAAACTGTTTTGGGGTCTATTTCTGTCTTCCTTTAAATATATTTAAAAAAAATATTGTTCAAAACTGTCTGGTTTCCTGTAAAAATCACTTTCGCGGTTTTGCAGTATAAAAAAGTGGCCAGATAGAGTTGGAAAATTTTAATTACGCGGATTTGATAGAAAAATATGCCTTGTTTTATCAGACTTATTTATTAAATACGAACATTTCAATGTTGTTTAAAGTAACTTGACATAAAATTTATTTTCCTTAAACTTAGGAAAACAAAATTATTAAAAGAAAATAACAAAACGCTTCTCTTTTCTAATGTGAGATTAAACTTGAGATCGGAGGTTTATTGTGCCTATCTCATAACATGTACAGTATTGTACTATACGAGGTAGGTACAAAAATCACTATAAAAACTAACACAGCATTACTTATAAGGCAGATTATTGTTAAAATCGTGGCAATCACTAGGTATGACGCTCTTCAATTCTTGTAGGTGATCGTATTTTGATTTATGTATGCTTTGCCTGGAACTGTACAGTTGTGGTGGTAGCTCAAGCATAATTGAAACCTTTTTTGGTCTCCTAGGAATAGGAGTGAAGTCATCTGCAAAGTTAAGTTTGTAGTCTAATGAACCATCCGGGTTGTATCTCATTGCTCTTATGTCAACAACACAGTTATCGCCAGCATCTCGACCAGGCCTGATTGATTCGTACATCTGGTAGTCTTTCATGGCATAATTCTTGAAGAAGGTGTAGTTTCGTGTGATGACTTCATAAGGACACGGCGTTTTCCGGGCTTCCTTTGTGATTGCAGCGTACTGAGAAGGTAAGAAGATTTCTCGTTTTTTTTTATTTTCTTTCGATCACAGAGTGGACCGGGTCCACTTCCACTTGCGTATGCCCTTTTTCGAGGTGTTTTTGAGTTATGACTACATTTTTCATCATAACCAACCGAAGCAGTGCATTTAACACAACGTTGTTTCTATTCTGGGCTGTGCATCCATCAGTAAAGATGACAACGTCTTTTGGATCTTCTTCCAACAACTTGGTTAGTTAATCCAATAACAACCAATAACAAGTAATCTTATTATTTTCCACTGGCATTCAAAAAAGGACACAGCTTCATTGCTTGTAGGTCCGCTGTTAATGCATGCACCTCTCCTTTCTGCGCCGCCTCCTTATCCTTATTCTTTTCAGCTCTAGCCATATTCTTTAATTCAATACGTTTGTGATATTCCTCTTCCGACAAATTACCTGCTTTATGAGCGCAGCATCGGTCACAAGCATCCTTCTTTGGTTGAAACAACCCAATATTCTTTTCACCTAAGACGTCTTCAAATAGTTTTCTCGAAGCCACAAGCTCATTACGTGACTCAGAATATTCTGTATAAAGTCAATAAAGTTGAGATTTGGACTGTAAGTATTATAGGTTCTAAGTACAGTTTCGACGTTGATTGCCTGCAGTAGTGAGACGGCAGCTTTGGTAAGGAAGATAAATATTTCTTTAACGTCTGTCTTTTGGTCTCCGTCTTTAATGCTCAATGTTTCTAAAAAGGTTTTCAAACATACCCTTTCCTTTTTATTATTCACTTTTAGGTACATAATACACTTTTGTATTACCTCAGTATAAGAGCCTTTCGTTTTTCTGTTTGTAGGTTTTTCATCAACCATTGAAGCAATATACATTTTCTTTTCTTGCCAGGTCATATTCCAATATGCCTCGAAAATTTCTTTGCGTGATTCTTCCGTTCAATTCGAACAGGACATCAGTTTGCTGCTAATACAGAATCTTGACATGCATAAAGGTCCCATTGTTCTTGCTGGTTTTGGCTCATTCTGTTTATATTTAGAATTTTCTTTTTTGAAGCCAATGTATTATTTTCCCTTCATTCTCCTTTGACTGTTCTTTTGTCTTTGCCAGTTCTTTGGATCTCCTTTACGCTTTTTTTTCTTAGAGTCTTTGGAGTGTTTTTCTATGTCTCTTTCAGGGAACCATTCGATATTATCTGGTGACAAAGGCCTCAAATTCGTAATATCTGAGAGAGAGACGTAAGTTGGATCTGCCATAATATATAATAATCATAGAAATAAATAAAAAACTACATTTTTAACTACGTGCTTACGATATATTAGTCCTAATAAGTGTACAAGTAAAAATAATGTACTTACATTAAGTACTTATTTCTACGCAAAAACAATATTTTTGCCGGATCACACTCCACTCTACTGTGTTTTCTTCCACGGAAAGGTAGACACGCGGTATTGTGCGTAACTTTATGCTCGAAAAAGTTACGCGGTATTGTTTTTTTGACAAAACCATGGCTTCCCAATGGCTAATTTGAATCGGGTGAGCTGTAAAAGCAGCTAATCAGCGTCTTGAACCTGTAGGCGCGAAATCTCAAAATTGCTACTTTTGCACTTCCGCGGTATTTACAAACTGCTCATTCGCGGTATTGCAGTATCAACGACGATATGTTATTAAACAAAACAAAAAATAGGCTGATTTATTTGGTGAGCGCTGTTTTTGTGTTTATCACACCTCAAGAGCCCTCTGCGAGCTTGGTCGTCGCTGTAGAAAGCTTCGATTCTCAAGCAAGACCCAGTTGCTGTAAGGCTGGATGGACCTTTTGATGACCGGTCATTGGTATAGGTTTATGAATTTTTCAACCAAGCGAAGAGCAAATTTGAAAATATAAATGGTATATTTTTTGTGCTACGCTGGAATTCGAACCCACAACCTTCGGTTTTAAGTAAAATAAAGATTACCCAAGTAGCCATCATCAGCCGCTCAATCAAATAGTCAATGGCAGCAGCTAGCAGAGCTCCTCCATACACTGATGTTCCAAAGATTGTCAGACCTGGAAAACAAAAATGACAGATTATTTTAGTGAAATTGAATCAATATAATTAAGAAATAAGGCATTTTTAATAGAAAATACTGTTTTGTTGTAGTGACTACTAAGAGGCAGAATATTTACCTTTCTTCCAACACAAGTTTAGCACGGCAAACAGGATTCCCGTCCCCAAGAGCACAGAGACACACAACCACAGCTGAAACAATTCATAATTTTTTACCTTTTTTTTTTTAAATATAAATAATACTTATTCAAATACAGGGTCAACTTCAGAGATCAAAAATAAATGAGAAATATATCCTATACTTCAATTGAGCTTCTCTGAAACTAGCTGTTTATTTCTTTAATTTTCATCATAGCATTATGCTAAGAACATTCATTATTTTATAAATGAGTGTGGAAATGAGATCCTTTTAGATTTTATGATCATGAGAGTAATGTTTAAAAGTGCAGATTCGTGATAAATAATTTGGAATTTATAAAATATGCATTAGCTGCTTAATATTGCTTTTCCAAGTCTTAACCGTGGTCGATTGCTTTTTCTTAGACAAGACACGTAAAAGCAAGATCCAGCAACTCAAAGTTATTTCACTTCATACATAAACTTTGCGAAATGAAAGGTTCCAATACTTTGAAAAATTATCTGCTGCAAATGCAGTATCCAAATCCTTTATAACAAGAGTGGAATGGTCAAATAAGCTGCTTAACCGACAGCTACAATAATATTTTTAGCATTTAGAAGAATTAAATTTTGGGAATGTTTATGTAATTACAAGAAAAATAACTTACTGTGTGTGGAGCTTTATCAGAAAAGTGGTTGTAAATTCCAAGTCCTGCAATGGCGACAAACAGTCCAGTGTGCAAGCCAGTCATGAACAGTCCCACATACTGTATCAGCATTGTGATGAGACCAAACATCAACCCTGCCGATATAGCCACAGCTGTAAGAGATAAATTCACATTATTCAATGTAAAAACCGTTGAATTGGTGACATGTTCCATTCAATAACGACGTAATGGACAAGGTGGACAATGTACTTTATTCTATTTTGAAATATAAGATCTTATAATAATAGATTTAATAGAAGGAGTAGAGTAAACTAAATATACATTGCTTGGCATGAAAATCTAATACAAGCTTTCGTTTTAGAAGCCACTAAAAGAGGTCAATAGGTATAAGTGAAGTTATTATACTCAGATTCCACTGTATTTAGATTATTTTACATCAGACAAAGCAGATTAAAGTTTTAAATCAATATTTGTAATGTGTATCTTCAGGTCGTTCAACTATTTAAACAAACAAGTAACTTGAATAAATATCATGCACTTTATAAAGAGGTTATTAAATTGTTCAACAACCATACAATATGCATCGGGGATGTTAAAAATAAGTCAGCCAGGCGGCTTGCCAAGACCACTTTGCTTTTACACTTTTATGATACAATTTATTGTTACTGCAATCCTAATAAAACAGATGATACACCACCATTTGATTACAGTTTGAAGGTGCAATCAAGATTGAACAAGTTCGCAGAGTAGCATAATATATTTTCAGTAGACGGGAAAATCTTCTTGGTAACAATCTAGTGGCTTACTTTTCAACAAACTTTGCACCTTTGCAATTTGAAAACTAAATAAAGGCATTCACTTTAGAACCAATAAACCATGAATATTTTATATGCAATGAAGAATAAATACAGTAAAAATATCTTAGAGAGCTCTACATTTTGAATACTGTTTGTGAAATAATAAAGATGAAAACTTGGATGCAATCTATCGAAAGAGCGTAGGTCTAGATGTGTTAGGGAAAATGGCATGAATATATTTATGAGTTTGATTGAAGAGGAGTCAGATCTCAAAAAGAGTTTTCAAATGTAACATATCAGATTTTCTGTATTTAGTAAACGAGCTTACACATTTTCTTGTCAAGATAAACTTACATGCATTTCCATATGGCGGCATCAGATGTTCTTGCAGGCAGATTAGATACACAATGACAGTGCCAAATGTGAAACCAGTGAGGAACATAACAGCTTTGAAGCACCGGTATCCTGAAAAGAAGCAATTTAACTCTTATAAAGAGTGCATCTCTATTTTATATTTAACTTCCATTGATTTTGACATATGTTCACACTCTTTCCAATTGCCTTGCAGCCCAAATTGAGCTTTGACTTCCTAAATGAGACTTCAATTCCTCCTGTCCCCTGCAGCTGTCCTCTAACATGCCACCTGAAGAGTTTTGGGAGACCTCTCTTCACTCCATCCTCCCACCACATTCTGCGCCTTTTCACCAGTCTCTTCCTACCAGTGAAGAATATTTTTGGGACAAAACAATCTGGGATCCTCTAAATATGCCTGGCCTGTCACAATCTTAGCTATTTTATAAGCCATGCGAAACTGGGGGCCTTCTAGATGTTCAACAGTTCGGATGCTTCAGAAAAAAACTCACTTTAAACTCAAATATGCTATGCTGCACATATAATGCATTTTTTTATAGGATTGTTCCAAAAGGGGCATCAAGCGGTGCGATGATTTTTTTTCTCAGGTAAGGGAGCCAACCTTAAGCCAACTACGTAATTAGAAGTAGGGGTTTTCCTGCTCTTAATGGGGTTGGCTCCTGGGCTGGTTCTCGTTTCTTGCAAAGGCTATGTAAGTAAACCTTGAAAGTATTTCGATTTTGAATTTGAAATTAACACCGAAACTGGAAATCATTTATGGCATCCTTGGTGGGGATCGAATCCTAGCCCTTGGCATAGAACGCAAGCATTCTACCAACAGAGCTTGAGCAGACTTGACTTAATCTAATGAGGTAAGTAAATGAGGTAATATGCTAAACAGAAAATCCAGATATTTACCAAAGAGTGTGTAGACGATCCCAAAGACGATATACATGCAGCATATGATGGCAGCTATGGGCTCATAGGCGTAGTCCACATAGTGACAATGGGGAGGATCTATCCGCGGTCCTCCTCGGTCTATCGGAGGCCGGGTGGGCAACAGTCCTGGCACCAGCTGATCAGCCGACAGCGACATGGCTCTTCTTCAAGTAAAACCTATTTATTTATACAAGCCACAATATCACCATAATATTTATAAGAGTTTTCACACAATACGCTTTACCACATGATCAATATTGTTTTATTTTTTGGTAGCTTTAAAATTTTTGAAAATATATATTTTTTTGGTTTTTGTATTTTATTCACATTAGTCTATCAAGTTATTATTACTACGCCTATTCTAAGCATTTTTGGTTAAATGTGTTGATTGTTTTTTTTTAAAACAGTTTATGTTTATTCAAGAAAATTGTCTTTTTACAATGCAGTTCTAGCATTATTTATTAATTATATATACAATATTAATTTTGCACATATTACTAAGTAAGATTTTTTGAATAATAGTTATTAGAAATGTTCAGGGATAATTAAATCCAGATAAAATAAATTTAATTGTTATTATTGTTTAATTTAGAATATTAAGTAATAATTTTATTTTTTCAAAACATTATAATGTGTATACTAAATGATCACAATATTTTTCTCATGTTGATATTATTTAAAAATACTTTTGAAGTACTTCAAGTTATGTTATTTTATGCAATTCAGAAAAATAATCAAATTGATTTCGTAAATATATATTATTTTGTGGCGTTGTTTATTTTCATATATATAAGCTAATTTAACAAATAAACTTTGAGCTTCTTATTATTTTTTTTCCATTTTATTGGACGGATCTTCTTGATGTTGCTCCCAGTCAGTACATTCTGAAAAGAGATAGATACCATATATTTTACTTTTTATTTTTACAAATTTTTGTTCATACAAAAGTACAGGCTGTTTTTTTTTTCGTTCAACAGAAGTTTTCCAAATCTAAAATTAAATACCATGAAACTTAGTGCATAAAAATATGAAATTTTCGCCTAATGAGCATTTCGCCTAATGAGGCATCTTCAGGAAGATGCCTCATTAGGCGAAAATGTTCGAGCACAAAAAAATAAATAAATAAGTGAATTAAAACTCTGTTTTATCCATTTTAATTTTTAAATAATTAAAAATGGACTTTCAATGAGTAAATAGATTAACACTAAAAATATCATAAAAATATGACTTACATCGGAGCTACAAGCTCTATGAATAAAAAAACCAAAATCAAAATAGAATCATCAACATTTGCATGTGAAAATTACTGATTTCCATTTAGATTTTAGAGGTATTTCGCCTTATACATTGGTTGAACACAAAGTTATGATAGCTTGAACACAAAATCAAAGTTTTATACGCCTACGTCTTTTATCTACGGAAAAATTGTCTAAATAAAGTTATCTATCTTTTAACGAATAATCAGGATTTCTTAACTTATAGGTTGGTATGAGGATGACCACCCATACTGTAAAAAAATGTTTCACTTTGCCAATGACACCCCTGTATCAGGAAAGGCCAGCAAGAGTTGCAGGGCTTATGTTCATTTGAGATTGGGTTTTATATTGTAAGCCCACATGCGGCATGCTTAAGTGTGAACTTATACGTGTCTGGTTGTGGGAATGCATTTAATATAAATCTTAAATGTAATATATATCTTTGCAACTTTGATTATAGATTATAGGGACACAGAATTTTCTTCACAATATAGAACTGGGTTTCATCAGCTCTGTGAAACGCTGTAAATGATTTGATTTGGAAATAACTTCGGCCAGAACTGTGAAGTTTAATAACTGAACAGTGAACACATCCATGGCCAGTCTGAGGTCTCAAGCACGACCATTTCATTGCTCTGATTTATATTGGTCGTCTTTAATATCAAACACACACATACCTACGTACACACGCTGTACGAAATTCACTTTAATGACTTGGATACTTGCGTGGACTTTAAGTGGTCGTTTGAATTCAACCAGAGCTCGAACATTATATTATGGAGTAGATAAGAATTACATGTATTATGTGCTACGAAAGTAGGCAAACTATAATATTACAAGTCGTAAAAATCGCGTTTGGTGCTGGCTTCAAAGTAGGAACTTGCCTCCATACTAAATAAGAACATGGAAACATTTGAGATGGTAGTTCTACGCATCATCATAATTATCAGAAAAGGAAACAGCATGAACCGTTAATTCTCATTAATTTAAAAATTAGAATGATTCTTATAGTTGTATCTTATTTGACTAATAGGTTGGTATGAAGATGACCACCCATCGGCATAAAGATAAGTAAGAGTTGCAGGGTTAATTTCCCCTTCTATAAACCCCGTAAGGGTTTTGTTCATTTGAGTTTTGGCTTTTAATTTATAATTACACATGTAGCATGTATAAACGCGACCTTATATGTGTCTGCTTGTGTGCATATATTTAAGATGAATCTTCAATGTTCATATATATTTAGAACTTAGATTATAAATATCTGATAACACAAGAGAATATAGGAAATAGGAATGACTACTTTAAGCTAGATTTATGGTTGGTGGACGTATTTACAAATTATAATTAATTTCTAAGTTCATCCTCAGTCATCCTGCATTGGGTGCCTTCTGAAGACATCGGCTACGGCGCCAACGAAACGTCGAGAAGTATGTAAGCTCTCCCATAACAGTTCGTCTTATATCCGAAAGGTGTCATTAACTTTGAAATTAATCATAATTTGTAAATAGGAATGACGAGCTTCAGATTCAGACGGTGCTATTCTTAGACATTTTAGTCCCCCGTTGAGCCCACGCTTTGACAAACTAATGATGCATTTGTATGAAGACCTGTCAATCCAAGATGGCCGCAAGTGAACAGCTGATTTGTCTTCATACAAATATTACCAAAATTCGGTACGCAAGAATGACCGTGGGGATGAGACTTTCAGCCCAGGCATCATTAGTTTGTCAAAGCGTGGGCTCAACCGACGACTAAAATGTCTAAGAATAGCCTCGAGAGAGAAAATCTTGGCTATGGAATTTGAGGCTGCAATATGGCAAAAGTAGAACGCACTATTTAAAGATGATATAAATTTCAAACCAATTTGAGTACCTACACACGGTCAATCTTCTTTAACGACACAGAACTAGATAATTCATAATTGCGTAAAAATATGTTAAACGTAAACGCAACTAAGCTACACATATAGTGTAACTTCTTGCCGCGTTACCCCGAAGGGTCTCGAATGCAGGGAGTGGAACCTATTTATTTTTGCAGGTAATGGGGCCGGCCTTACGCCAACCACTTCAGTTTAAGTGAGGGTTTCCCGGCTCCCGGTATTTTAATTTGGGTTTTGAAATAAACACCGAAAAAGGAAATCATTTCTGACACTCTCGGTGGGATTCGAACCCGAGCTCTCGACCGGACCGAAAACAAATTCAAAATAGTCTAACTGCTCTTGTTGTATGTATTTAAAACAAGCAAAGGGATATGTTGTTCAAAATGTTTCGTTCGTATTTAGTTCGCAAGAATAATAAGGATCGTGAAAATTATATAACGTCTATGGAAACTGTGGGAGCATTCAATATTTACAAATATATATACCTATGTACTTAAGTTTTTAAACATACACATCTCCAAGATACGATTTCAATTATACAATGCCCTTTCAGAAGTTGACATCTTTGTGAGTATATTAGTATATATTGGTATATACGTAGGTTCTGATAGAAAAGCAAGAACAATAATTCATATTCAATGTCTGTGGTAGAATTGTGTTTGAAATATCGATCCTGTCTGAGCTCCTTACTCCTATTATAATTTATTCTTTCTTTAAAGACATCGTCCTGACGAAAGGTGAGTACAATTGCTTTAGAAAAGGCCAACGGCCTTCTGTCTACCTGTTAAAGACGCATTTCAATTAAACTTTTTACATAAAATATCAATATAAAACTGTGTATTATGACTTGTGTTGTGTTGCATACTGTAAAATAAAACTTGTAAAAAATGTTCTACCAGATTTAGTTTTTTTTACTTATCATAAACTTTAAAAGGACAAATATATTTTTTAGCAATAATTGACAAAATAAAAACTACGTTTTGTTTGTTCTTAGGTTTGCTAAAATTAGATGAACTGCAAAAAGATAGAACTGTTAAAGGTTAACACTATTATACATATTTTTATAAATGTTTCTTTCTTAATAGATAATATACATAAATACTATGTTTAATATTTAATACAAAAAATGCACATGAAGAAGCGTTTAGAAAATAAACATCATATTACTTTGAATATTATTATTGTGAATTAAACGTAGAAAAATAAAAATATAAGATATTTTATTTCACCCCAGCGACAAGAAAAGCGCTCGTCATTTGTTATTATAACTGTAAGTGGATGAAGTTGGAGTGATGAATATTCAGCGATAACTTTATATCAGCGTAGTGTGGTAGAGTATAACAGTTAACGATTAAACTCTAGGGTTGCGTTCACCAAAAATGCATGGAAACTAAAATAGCACATCTAAGGAGAGTCTGTGATATTAAAAGATACTCAAAGTGTTTAAAAAACTGATTTATTCAACAATTCTATACATCAAGATGAAAGATTGATGCCTCAAAAATCAATGAGGACCTAAGCCACTTCAATGTTTGAAGATCCGCCCTGGGGACGACTCAGGAGGGGGCGAAAAATTACATTAGGGGCGATGGAGCGATAGTTCCCCTGAAATCTGTGCCAACCAACGGTGTTTTTGAGATTAAATATTATTTTAGGAAATCGCGTGTTTACCCCCCCCCCCTCATCTTTCCTCATTGAGGCATAAAGGGGCGATGGGCTTATTTATTTAGGCATAAAGGGGCGATGGGCGAAAAAAGGTTGGAAAACACTGACCTGAGCAAATTAGATGAGAAGTTTTGTAAAAGTCGAAATTCAAGGGGAAATATTTCAATTTCCTATGTGGTGTTTTAACATGAGTTTAAGTTTCAGTAGAGCATCAATAGTGTTCCAGAAGGCATTTCCATCAATATTCAGGACAGGCATGTCAAACACACGGTCCGCCATGACTTCCAAAAACATCAATTCGACGGCCATTTTTTAAATCAAGCGCGTTTCTCCCCTTCACCACTAGATGATTTTCATTTGATGAGTAAATTTGCGGATCCCTATCTATAATCTAAGTTACAAATATATATTGACATTAAATGCTCATATTTTTATAGTTGGTGTATTAATTTGCTACATTTTTTGCATAGGAAATTTCTGACTTTTTTGTATAGATTTATTTTTAAGATTTTGTTGTTTACTTAAATGTTATTTATTACTCGTATTCCTTGACTTATAGGTTGGTATGAGGCTGACCACCCATACTGTAAAAAATGGTTCACTTTGCCAATGTTACCCCTGTTTCAGGTAAGGTCGGCAAAAGTTGTGGGGCTTATGTTCATTTGAGGTTTGGATTTTATTTGTAAGTACACATTCAGCATTTGTAAGCGCGACCTACACTTGTTGGTTTGTGGGCTTACATCTGAGAGCTTTAAATGAATATATCCTTGCAACTTAGATTATAGATTATAGATTATAATGCATGCCTAGAAGCAGGCACATGTAAATTCGTGCTTACAGATGCTGTATGTGTACGTATAAAATAAACCAAACCCCACATGAACATAATTTTTTCAACTTCTACCGCCTTTCCCTGAAATCGGGGTGCCGTAGGCAAAAGTAAACAAAGTTTTTACAGCATGGGGGTCAACATTATACCAAACTATTAGTTTTAAGGAACTAAGGGCGTACCCAGGATCCAAACTAGGGGGGGACAAGTTTTGAAAAACTGAAGATCACCTAATTTAATAACAATTTATACAGGGTACCTACGTAAAAATTTCGTCTAGTAGACACACGATTTGCAAGATTATAATATTTTGATACTCCAAAATCAGTGTCGAAATATCAATATTTGTTATATCGCAAAAAATGTATCAGTAGTTTTGATATGTTGCCCATCTCTAGGGGGGTGCAGCTGCCTCCCCCTGCCCCTTCCTGGGTACGCCAATGTAAGGAACCCAAAAAAATAAAAAAGTCAAATACCCAGGGTATTTTTTGCATTATTTTTCAGTCAGCCTCATACCAACCGATTAATTAGTCAAGGAATATCCCTAATTAGTACAAACTAAATCATGTGGTCCACAATATCGCATGAGTTTGACAAGCTTGATTTAGGAATTCTTGTTGAAATCGGGCTTATTAGTATCGACACATTTTTGATGGAAACACAAAGGTAGAGTTGAAACTTTACGTTATATACTTGCGGTGTCTGGATGGTTATTGATTCGTTTAGCCGAGTGGAGTGGAGGGATGCTCGGGGTGAGGACAGACGTTCAACGCACGCGATCCCTCCCCGAGTATAAAACCAAGCCCAACCAATGCGTTCCACTAAAAGCGTATGAAAACTAAAAGGGCGCCGTTGAAGCTTTCATATATATTTTTAGTAACCGCTTTAGTTGAGTTTAATGGGAAAGTTTTGCGCTTGGAGTGTGAGAGAGTGGCTGCGGCTAACAATCGGACTCGGGCACACCTCGTGCCTGCAGACTGCTGAACTGCGAACTGTGCGTGAACCCGTGTGTGAACTCAGGTTAATCCCTAGTTTGCAATGCGAGTGCAATAGCACTTTGCGATCCTAGAAGTGCAATGCCGCGGTCGCCTTGCGTTGGAGCCCCGTTACTTTTTCTTTTTAAAGAACATAATTCAATCTAATCTAAGTTGCAAAGATATGTTACATTGGGGATTGACATTATATGCATTCTCACAAGTTTACAAGTTTGCGCTTGCGCATGCCGCATGTGAACCTACAACAAAAAAACCCAAATCTCAAATGGGCATAGGTACACCCTGCAACTCTTGCCGTCCTTCCCTGAAACAGGGGTGACATTGGCAAAGTGAACCATTTTTACAGCATGAGTGGTCAGCCATATACCAACCTATAAGTCAAGGAACAAGATTTTAAATATTGAAAAATGTAGAAAAAAAAGTTTTACATGCAATCAAATTATAAATCTATTTAAGCAAAGATAAATTACTATTAAAGATTCATGTTTTAGGCGCATGCCCACAAGTAGACACGTGTTAGTTCGTGCTTACACATTCAGCATGGGTAGGTACTTACAAAAATGAACATACACCCTGTAACTTTTGCTGACCTTCCCTGAAAAAGGGGTGACATTGGCAAAGTGAACAATTTCTTACAGTACGGGTGGTCAGCCTCAAAAACAGATCACAAACGCTCATCCAGTCTCACAGCACCTGGGGTTTGATTGAGTTTATGAGAATGAAATTCAATATTCTGCAATCCAAAACTTGTGACACACAAATTACCAAGTCACGATGGGAATGCAATTTTCATTAGAAATAATGGAATATTTAGTTCATGTTTATGCGAAGACAGCCTGTCGAGGCAGCTTAATACCTAGGCATCAAATGCGTGACGTGTGCAGTGCTCCCAAGTTCTACGGTTCATGAACTTTTACAGGGTATGTATGAAGGTACCTACATAAGAAAGATTTATAGCAAATCTAAGCCGAACGCAACGTAACTAAGCTGCACTTATAGTGCGTAGCTTACATATTGAGACATTGCCTTCAACGGAGTCGCGGTTGGCGAATGTAACGTCTTTATTTTCATTGTTAAGGAGACCAGAAATAATACAAAAAAACTTAATTTGCAAGTTTCCCTACATCTAAGGGAGAAAGTTCCCATTTCTTGTGAAGACAGAGTAAATCTTACCAGTACATATTGTTATGTAAATATAAATATTGAAATAAGTATGGGTAGTTATAGTGTTATGTAAATATAAATATTGAAATAAGTATGGATAGTTATAGTTATAAGAATCCTCAAAAGTATTGGTAGGTAAGATCGATAATTATGTATAAGTGTAGAATTCTCTAGGCTAAGTAGGTATTTGTTATAATTATAGGAATACTGTATTACATTTGTAGGTAGGATTTTGGTTGTATCTCTAGGTAGTACGTGAAGCGTCGAGAAGTAATAATTACTCTGGAACCGTCTGGCGACTTTAGTTCTGGATCATACTGCTCTGAAGAGTATAAAGGTGCGAATGGCCTGCAGAGCGGGGCAGTATCATAGCGACTAACAAACACATCGAAGCCATCTGATCAGTGAACCGAAACCAATGGAATAATCGAGAAAGTAGTGTGAAAATAACTTTTGTAACTGTGTAAAATAAACAACTATTGAAGGAGACCTGTGTATTTTTAATTTGGAAAGACAATTGAACCCTAATTTCGTAACAATTGGCGTCAGGTGCGGAATTGTCAAGAAAAATTAAGATCTTCTGTCTAAAAATAAATAAAATAAATTAAATAGTGTTAAAATGAACTTTATTCAAATTGAACTTTGTGTGAACTGACTTTTGTGAAAACAAGTGTTTAAATAAATTTTTGTTAAAAGAAAAGACGCAAAAGCAAGTTGCTTATAAATTCTGGAACATCATATGGAACATAATTCTGGACATAATTCTGGACATAACATAATGACTATTTTACCGCATTGAGAAAGTCATCAAATTGGACCATAGTTTTTTTATTATTGTGTGTGATTAAAAAAATTAAATAAATAAATAAAAATCTTGAAAAATATTACAAAAGAACGTTCCAGATTCACCGAGAAAAAGTTTTTGAATAACTATCCTTTGTTTACAAGTGTGTGAATGTACATTAAGTACTTACCTGTGTGTTTGAAAGACTTGAGACGAAATAAATAATTATGTACTATCAGACATTATTATGTTAAAAATATTGGTGATTTAAAAATAAATATTAAAAGACAGTACCTACCAATCAGTGTAATCAGATAAATTATTATTTTGCTAAAGTACGTATTCAAAACAGCTATATATATAAAACTCAAAACTTGTATTAAATAAATTTAAAAATATTTTTTTTTGAAGTAAATTTTGAAAAAATGGCAACCAAAGTGAACATCAAGGACCTCAAAGTCACTGAGCTTAAAAATGAGCTTCTGGAGAGGGACCTGGAGACCTCAGGAGGGAAGGCGGCCTTACAGGCACGCCTCATGGAGGCCTTAGAACAGTCAGGCGAAGACCCGGCATATTTTGTCATGGCGTCTGGAGGGGACCGCGCCTTGGACGAGCTAAACCTCAGCATCACCGGAAACTTCACTTCCATGGAGGAAAAACTGAAAGGGGAGATGGCTGACAACGCCAAGACCCTGAAGACTGAGATGGCTGACAATTCCAAGACCCTGAGGGAAGACCTGAAGGCGGAGATGGCTGACAACGCCAAGACCCTGCAGGAGAACCTGACGGACCTGAAAGTGGAGATGGCTGAAAACGCCAAGGCCCTGCAGGAAGACCTCGCCAACATGAAAGAGAAGATGAACGAGAATCTCACAACCCTGAAGGGAGAAATGGAGGAGAAGATGACAGCCCTGAAGGGGGAAATGGAGACTCGGATGTCAAATCTGGAGGTACATCTGCGTGCCGAGCTGGCCGACAAGGGCCAGATGGAGTCCACCAGAATATCCCCCAAAGGCCTTCACGACGAGACCGACCAGGGATGCTCAACTCCAACCAGGGTCACTAGAGGGGATGATGACCCTTCGCTGGCGAAGCACAACCTCCCGACCTTCGACGGGAAGACGTCGTGGGAGGAGTATTTGACCCTCTTTGAAACGGCTGCCATGATGGGAGCCTGGAGCCAGCAGAAGAAGGCTTCGGTTCTCAGCCTGTCGCTCCGAGGAGACGCTCTCAGGGTTCTGCAGGCCATACCCCTGGACAACCGTGGTGACTTTGGGCAGCTGAAGCAGCGCTTGGATATGCGCTATGGCCACAAGTGCCTGGAGCAGCTGTACAAGTCGCAGCTGAACACAAGGGTGCAGAAGCCCAACGAGAGCCTCCAGGAGTTTGAAATGGACATCGCCCGCCTGGTACGAGACGCTTACCCGACAGCCTCCGACGACATCTGTGAGAGCTTGGCAGTGGACAAGTTCCTAAATGGATTGCGGGAATGGGAGACGCAACAAGCCGTAAAACTGGCCCATCCCAAGGCTTTGAACGAGGCGCTCAGCCAAGCTCTCGAGTTTGAGGCTGTCAAACAGTCCATCAGGGGCCACGCCAGGGTTCGTGCAGTCGAGGCAGAGGAGGTCAAGCTACCTACAACCGAGGAGCTAATTGAAAAAGTGCTGGAACGTCTGAGACCTCGAAGACGAGACCCACGCTGCTGGAACTGCGGACAGCTGGGCCACCTTAGCACCAAGTGTCCCAAGCCTCAGAAACCCAGAAAACAGGCTGCGGAAAACTAGAAAGGGTTAATGGGAAGGGGCAACCGTTGACCCACGCTGGAGAGGCCCTGAAATCTGCTGCTACTGTCGCAACCGTGAGAGGAAAAGCCAGCAGCATTTTTATCAATGGCATAATAGATGGAGTAACTCGTGAACTACTAGTGGACACGGGAGCAACCAGGACAATTCTGAGACGCGACATAGTGGCACGAGGTAAGCAGATTGCACCAACAAAGTGGTCTCTGCACACCGCCACGGGAGAGTCAGCACAGGTGTATGGGGAGACGATTGCCACCTTCCAAATTGGCAGCACCACTTTTGATCATCGGACGTTGGTGGCCAACATTGAAGAAGACGTTATATTGGGAATGGACATACTGGACAGATTTGGGTGCAGTTTAAATTTAAAGAAAGGGTCCATTAAAATTGGAAATGAAGAAGTCATCCTGCAAAGACGGAAAGAACTGGCTGCACGTGTTATCCTAGCCAAGAATACCGAAGTGAAGGGGCGATCCGAGATGATAGTGAGTGCCCGCCTGGATTCCAGTAGTACAAATGACCAAATCTGTATGATAGAACCGGAGAACATGGACAATGTTAACAAAGGAGTCATGGTGGCAAGAACAGTGATTCGCGCAAAGGAGACCATTCCTGTCAAGATCATGAATGTGAACAGCTACCCAGTTAAAATGAATGAAGGTTTTGTTTTGGGCAGATGTGAGAGGATAACTTCCATTGTGCAACAGATGACAAACATGTCATGCGAAGGAAACAAATTGTCAACACAATTGGAAGCCCTGGTCCACGACGCTTCCCAAGGTCTAACCGAGGAAAACAAACGGAGAGTGAGGAGTTTGATCTGCCGCTACCAGAACATTTTCGAGGACTTTAATGGCCGTCTGGGAAGAACCAAGGTAGTGCGACATAGCATAGACACCGGAGAAGCGAGACCAATAAAACAGGCTCCAAGAAGACTACCCTTTGCAAAGCGGGAAGAAGCTGACAAGATCATCAAAGACATGAGCAAGGATGGCATCATAGAACCATCAAGTAGCCCTTGGACATCCCCGGTGGTACTGGTGAAAAAGAAGGATGGTACCACGAGATTTTGTGTGGACTACAGACTGCTCAACGATGTTACGAAAAAGGATAGTTACCCTCTGCCAAGGATTGACGACACCTTGGACACATTGGCAGGATGCACCATTTTTTCCACATTGGACCTGAAAAGTGGCTACTGGCAAGTTGAATTGGATGCCAAAGATAAGGAGAAAACTGCATTCTCGACTGGATCTGGACTTTGGCAGTTCACCGTGATGCCATTTGGCTTATGCAATGCCCCCGCCACGTTTGAAAGGCTGATGGAGAATGTGCTGCGAGGACTGTCATGGGAAACCTGCCTGGTATACTTGGATGACATAATCATCCTGGGAAAGGACTTCAACCATCAGTTGAGAAATCTGGAGCAAGTTTTCGGGCGACTACAAGACGCTGGACTGAAGCTCAACCCGAAAAAGTGTAACCTGTTCAAGAAACAAGTAAATTACCTGGGACACATAGTTTCTCAACGTGGAGTTGAAGTTGACCCTGCCAAAATCAAGGCAGTAAGAGACTGGCCCGTGCTGAAGGACAAACATGAAACTAGGAGTTTCCTGGGGCTGTGCACTTATTACAGGAGGTTTGTGCCAAGATTTGCGGACATTGCAAAACCGCTCACCAAGCTTACGGAAGAAAACACTCGCTTCCATTGGAGTGATTCCTGCGCACAAGCATTTGAAGAGCTTAAGGGAAGATTAACAAGTGCCCCCATCTTGAGCTACCCATGAAAAGATGGAAAGTTCATCCTGGATACCGACGCTAGTAATGTGGGGATAGGAGGCGTCCTTTCCCAAATACAGGATGGGCATGAGACTGTTCTGGGTTACTTCAGTAAAGTGCTTTCCAAGCCAGAACGAAATTATTGCGTGACCAGACGAGAGCTTCTTGCCGTGATAAAATCAGTGGAACACTTCCGCAAATACTTGTACGGGAGAAAATTCACACTACGGACTGATCATGCTGCACTGGTTTGGCTTCTGAAATTCAAAAACCCAGAAGGGCAAGTGGCTAGATGGATTGAAAGGCTCCAGGAGTATGATTATGACTCCGAACATAGACCTGGCACGCTTCATCGAAATGCGGATGCATTATCCAGACGACCATGCGCCAGTGACTGCAAACATTGCAGCAAGATGGAGGACAAGGTAGCAATTGTCCAAAGGACGACCACCGAAGATGAGGACTGGCAAGATGAAAAATTGGCGCAAGACCAACTGAATGATCCGGACTTGAAGTATGTGATGGAATGGGCGCAAGAAGGAGAAAGGCCAACCTGGGAAAAACTCGCCCCCTTATCACCAACTGTCAAGGCTTATTGGGCTCAATGGGGATCCATAGTGATAGAAGGAGGGTTTCTGAAACGAAAGATCGAGAAGGAAGACGGCACACTTAGAAGAAAGCAAACCCTCGTTCCGAGGAGCCGAGTACCGGAAATCCTTGGACTGCTGCATGGAGGAACTTCTGGAGGACATCTAGGCGTTAAGAAGACGCTGGAGAAAGTGAAAGAGCGATTTTACTGGATCAACTGCAGCGAAGACGTCAAAGATTGGTGTCGAAAATGTGTAACCTGTGCAACGGCCAATGGACCGCAAAGGAAAAGGCGAGCACCAATGCGTCAGTACAATGTTGGCAGCCCCTTTGAAAGAATTGCCATCGACATAGCTGGCCCATTTCCTACAACTGAGAAGGGTAACAAGTACATCATGGTGGTGATGGATTACTTCAGCAAGTGGGTGGAAGCTTACTCAATCCCTAACCAAGAGGCCGTAACCGTGACTGAAGTTCTAGTTACCGAATTTATCAGCAGGTTTGGCGTACCCCTGGAATTACATTCTGATCAGGGAAGGAACTTTGAAGCTGCTATCTTCCAGCAAATGTGTGAGCGGCTAGGGATCTACAAGACCAGGACCACTGCGCTACATCCACAGTCTGATGGAATGGTGGAAAGGATGAACCGTACCGTGGGGAGGTACTTAGCCAAAGTAGTGTCCAGCCATCAGCGGGACTGGGACCGACATCTGCCTTTGTTCTTATTGGCTTACCGGTCGGCTGTTCAGGAAACGACGAAGAAGACTCCCAGCAGCATACTGTTTGGGCGAGAAATGCGACTTCCTTGTGATCTCAAATTTGGCTGCAAACCAGGTGAAGACCTAGCCGGAGAAGACTATGTGACAGACCTTCGCAGGAGGCTGGATGACATCCATGATCAGGTCCGCATGAACATCGGGGAAGCCAGCGATCAAATGAAGGAGCGCTATGACACCAGAGCTGACAGCATGGGGTACAAAGCTGGTGACTGGGTGTGGCTTTTTGACCCCAAGAGGCGCCAAGGATACTGTCCGAAACTTCAGCGTTCCTGGGACGGGCCGTACGAGATCTTGGAGCGCATCAACGATGTGGTCTACCGCATAAAAAAGAGACCAAACGGAAAACCAAGGGTCGTGCACTACAATCGCCTCTCACCATACCTAGGCGATAATGATGACCAACCGTCAACGACGTTACCATGTTGAAAGCACCGGTTCCCATAGATCACCGAAGTTAAGCAATATTGGGCGCGGATAGTACTTGGATGGGTGACCGCTCAGGTACACCGCGTGTCGTTGGCATCTTGGACCGGTCCGTAGTCCAGTGACACTTCGGACTCGTAAATGGAAGGTTGTGGATTCGGATCCCGGCAAAAAAAAAATATACCATTTATATTTCGAATGTGCTCTTCGCTGAGTTGAAAAATTCATAAACCTTTACCAAAGACCGGTCACTGAAAGGTCCATCCAACCTTACAACAACTGGGTCTTGCTTGAGAATTGGCGCTTTCTACAGCGACGACCAAGCTCGCAGAGGGCTCTTGAGGTGTGATACACACAAAAACAGCGCTCACCAAATAAATCATCCTAATATATATATATATATAACCAGCCCAAAAAGTACGACAGTGCGTCGCATCCGAAAGATCACCAGCCTTTGAGACGTTTTGGGAGAACGCGAAGGCAGGGCAGAAGTTTCGCCATGGAGTGACCACAGAAGTCCACAAGGACTTATTTGAGGTCACTAGGGACCACACACTGGCATGCAGTGTACCGGAAGATCTAGATATGTCTAGAGGAATTGCACGGGTCTTCCGATACAAATTCGGAGAACCGCAACCCTCGAGCAGCCCGCAAGGAAGAGCTCTGAGACTACCGAAGGGGCGTCAACAAGCATACTGCCTGGTTGTCCCGGATTCCAGCAACCTGGAAGAGGACTACAAGGCATTGTGGGACGGCCTTGTTGAGCTGCGTGACTACATGTTGGAGGATCAGCAGGCGCGTCTGGCAATACCGAAGATGGGTGGCGGCCGCGCTAATCGAGACTGGCGGATAATCCGGAGTATGATTGAAGCAGTGTTCTCGGGAGTCGGCATCAGCGTCATGGTGTGCTGCGAGCAAGCGCAGCCGAGAGCCAGTGGGGAGAAATCCGTGGACTGCCACTTCTTCCTGACCACAGGGTGTCGACGTGGATCAGCATGCCCCTACCTACACAGAGTCAAGACTGTTCCGGGACGAAACAGTCTAGGTGGGGGGTAGTGTTATGTAAATATAAATATTGAAATAAGTATGGGTAGTTATAGTGTTATGTAAATATAAATATTGAAATAAGTATGGATAGTTATAGTTATAAGAATCCTCAAAAGTATTGGTAGGTAAGATCGATAATTATGTATAAGTGTAGAATTCTCTAGGCTAAGTAGGTATTTGTTATAATTATAGGAATACTGTATTACATTTGTAGGTAGGATTTTGGTTGTATCTCTAGGTAGTACGTGAAGCGTCGAGAAGTAATAATTACTCTGGAACCGTCTGGCGACTTTAGTTCTGGATCATACTGCTCTGAAGAGTATAAAGGTGCGAATGGCCTGCAGAGCGGGGCAGTATCATAGCGACTAACAAACACATCGAAGCCATCTGATCAGTGAACCGAAACCAATGGAATAATCGAGAAAGTAGTGTGAAAATAAATTTTGTAACTGTGTAAAATAAACAACTATTGAAGGAGACCTGTGTATTTTTAATTTGGAAAGACAATTGAACCCTAATTTCGTAACAATATTATTTAAAGGATTTATTTTTCAAAAATTGTAAAAGAAAAAAATGCATGAAAAAGGTGATGGATATGAATGAATTGAAAGAGGTATGTCCGGATAGGAAAAAATGGAGGCAACTCTGCAGAGGCTCTGGCCTTTCCTAGCGGAATGGCGACAGAGTTACAGTATGACAAACCAGTCTTGGTGGGAATCGAATCCTAACCCTAAACCTGTTTTTTTTTTTTTCAGTAACAGTTTGAGTACATGACTCATGAGACTGATGAGGCGATAGTCAATACATGATTAAGAGTGTTGCTTATGGTGCAGCGTGAGAAATTATGACATTAGCCAATCGTGAGGAATAATACTGGTATCTTTTGGCAGTTGAGATGGGTATACTGTTTGACATTTGAAGCTGCTAAAGTTCTCATTGCGTCTTTCGTTGTGTCAAAACTAGACTATTGCAATGGTCTGTTCTGGGGTCTTCCAAGGTTTCAGCCGTCTAGACTGCAGTCTTATTTTAATTCTGCAGCCAAATTACTCTTGGGGGAACGAAAAACAGTCCATCTCTCTCCTTTTTTGCAGCGCCTTCATTGGCTGCGCGTCCCAGAGAGGATTGAGTACAAATTAGTGTCTTAGTTTAAAACGCCCTCAAAGTAGTTGCCCCATCCTACTTGTGTGAATTGTGCAGAGTCGACCAGATAGACGGAACAAGTTGCACTCTTCGCTCTGCACAGGGTGACGCCGAAAATACGCTTCAAATGCCGCTTCGGCGGAACAGAACGGGTTTCAGGGACAGGGCTTTTAGTTCGGCTGGTCCATCCTGCTGGAACAGTCTACCTCTGGAGTTGAGAACAGATATCAGTGTTGGTAGTTTCCAGGAAGTTACTTACGACACGTTTGTTTAGTAGAAGCTTCAACACATAAAAGCGTGCTATATAAAATTTGCCAATAATAATAATACTTCTTATAAATGGTATTCAATAACCTTAGCAGGTGGTTAATATATTCACCGCAGATGAGTTGCAATACTCTAGCTGGAATTTCGTCTTGTGTGTCCTATTTGTGCAGCAAATTCCTGTGGTATTATATAACTTTATGTCATGATATCTAAATACTTCATAGTTCATATTACTGTAGCTCATATACGTACGTACTAACTTATGCGATGTATTTTGCTGTCCTCAATACTTCAATTATCCTACATTCGGACGAGGCCAATAAAAAATCAGTTGGATCAAATATTCTCCTCGAAGTGGGAGGCACAAACAGAATAAACGTTTATTGCAACCAATCAAATCATTATTTAATGCAGCCAATAATGGCGGAATCATTTTACATAACATACAATTTGACAATTTGTGGACAAGCGACACTATAGTTACAATAATTTTATAGGAAAAAGGATTTTTATAAAACAAAAAATTCTAAACTTTCTTCTGTAAGTAGTCGTTTTTCAGAAAAAACAACATACGAGTCACAAAAGAGAGGACAAAGTTTACGTGGTTTCACGTTAAATTTTAAGCATATCCTCCCTACCTACTTACGTGCTTTATACTTCTTTCTGGATGGACTATAAACTCAACTTGTTTGAACTGACAAGATGTACAACACTATAAAACTCTATCTCACTAGTTCACGAGGAGGTGGTTTCGGAACTTTTTTTGATGGAAAAAAGGACGTCTGTGGTGCCTTATAGAGATAATTTTTCGCTTGTGAAGTTTTTATGCAAGAAAAATTCACCTACGGTACTTTTTTTATGTCTAAAGAAAATTCTACAGGGCTTTGTTTTTTGACGTTTAAACTATTTTCAAGCATACATTATTCCAAGTCCTATTTCATAGTTTTAAATTACAAATACGATTGTTTGACATTTTGTGTGGAATTAAAGAAAACATTTTTTGAACTGTGATGAAGAATGTGTTTTTCAACGTTTCATCAAAGTTGTATTCTAAGACATCAGAAAACGTGACTTCTGTTAACTAAATTATCAGAAATAATCCTTTTTGTGCATTTTCTTTTATTATTTTGCAGCATGAGTTATTTCTGACAATTTAATTCGTGCTTCGTCGAAGAAGAGACACATCTCCTGATAACGATGATTGCGACTTTGACGAAACGTTGAGTAAACACTTCTTTACAACACTGTTTGTAAAATCTGTTTTTATTCTATAAAAAATCTGTTCTTTCCACACGCAAACATGGACTTTCCAGTGGATTTTCTAAATTGAACTGTAAGAGACGAAAAAAGTCCACCCGTGAGAGACTTCACTGGGAATCTACCTCCTTACGATGAATTCTTTATTTGTTCGGACATAAAAGTCCGATCGATAGTTCAATGCTTGACCGTTCGTTTGTTAGCGGTATTTGGATTTGAAACCGATCTTGCTTTGGAAAAGAATTCTTATTTGAATGCTCTCCATACCATATTGATATTAGGCAAGGAAAACTCAACCCAAATCAAGACCATTTCAATTTAATAGATGAATGCATGCTCAAACCCTTCTCGTATCCGTCATGTATGTATGTGTCAGATGCTCATAAAAACTATACTTTCACAAGTGGCGGAAGGCTTTCCCTTTCAATTAAAAGCAACGGCATGACTAAACAATAACCTCTAGGTAAGAGGCGTGTCCATGACTATAAAATCCAAGTGGTTCGATGTTACTGAAGCTGACAGCATACCTCGAGTGGCACTCCTTAAAGGCTTGTTCGCACAAGGCCACTGTTTTAGTCCAGTACCGAGTAATTTAGTGGTGGGCGGGGCCACAGAGTATGTAGGTTTATAGAGAGCGGTCTTAGAACAAAAAAAATGTGACCAAGAAGTATTATTTTTATATGAAACGATGGATAGCGCCAGTTGTGATAGTTTAGTATTGTCTAGACTCGTAGGGTAGTTACTGGCGCTATCCATCGTTTCATATAAAAATAATACTTCTTGGTTACATTTTTTGTTGTTCTAAGACCGCTCTCTATAAACCTACATACTCTGTGGCCCCGCCCACCACTAAATTACTCGGTACTGGACTAAAACAGTGGCCTTGTGCGAACAAGCCTTTAGGGATTGTTGCTAGATCACGAGTAGTGTAAGGAATACTAATAATAAAAAAATATCTGTGAAAATAAATAAGTTCCAAATGATAACAATTGAAAGTAAAACAAAAGGTCACACTGTTTCTGTATCCAGCCGTTATTCAGCTAGGGGATGGCTAGGGGTGTAAAATAACTTCTATTAGACTTTTTAAAGTTTGTGTATTCACACAGTGAAAATTCATTTTTATAAATAATTATAAAAAATTATAAAAAACACAGAGTTTTATTTTCACAAATTGAGTATTTATTTCAACCTCAAGTACTTTCGACTTATTCACGTCATTTCGACTTATTCACAGTATCCTCTTGATAATGACGTGAATAAGTCGAAAGTACTTGAGGTTGAAATAAATACTCAATTTGTGAAAATAAAACTCTGTGTTTTTTATAATTATTTATAAAATAACTTCGTAGATGCGTATCCACTTTGCTCTGTCTTTGTACACTTCTTTCCTCTCCTCGACATACATCACTACTCATGCGTGTCTTCTCTTTTCTTCTCTCTGCAGATACCAGTCATTTGCAATCTCACTTATTTGATCAGTCCATTCTTTCCTCCGTCTTCCCCTTCTACGCTTAACTTTGACATTTCCTTTGTAATCTTTTTATCAGTCGTTTATCGTCCATTCTTTCTAGATGCCCTAAACATCTCATTGTACTCCTTCGAGATTCGACACGCACTAAGACGTATTTTATGGTCAAAGTTTTCATAACAATTGATTGTCCAATCTCAAATCAATTTTGTTGTATATCAGCTGATCTAGCAACTTCCTACGTCATATCAGCCATGCTCTTCAGGTATACTACGTATTTTTCACGTACAAACTTGCATTGTTCACGATCGCCTATTCTTGATTCATTGCGATCTCATTATCAGAAAATGACTCATTAGAATTACAGTGCAATACACAGGAAGTATAAAAAACAAACATTTTTTTGTTTGTGTATTAATCATTTGAAATTATTGAAAAACTTTCAAAATATTGAGAAAGCACATTGCTATTGTATTTTTTATTAGAAATGGTTCACTTTGCCAATGTCACCCCTGTTTCAGGGAAGGTCGCCAAGAGTTGCAGGGCTTATGTTCACTTGAGATTGGGTTTTGGGGAAGTCCATATGTGATGTGTAAGCGCGAACTTACACATCGCACCTTGAGAATGAAAGTGACCTATTCCAAAATTTTGGTAAAATGAGTTACATACATAGAATGACTCAAAAAGGTACACTCTATTACACCTATATTTAAAAACAGATTATTTATGGTCAAAGAGTGATAGAGGCATACTTCGGTCTCTTTGTCTTTTTATAAAAGTGCAATAGATTGTACCTTTTTGAGTCATTCTATGTATGTAAGTCATTTTAATTTTTTTTTAAAATAGGTCACTTTCATTCTCAAGGTGCGACATGTCTGTTTATGAGAATGCATTAAATGAAAATATATCTTTGCAACTAAGATTATAGACAGATTATAGTTATAATAATGAACTTTTTTGAGATACCCGTCTTATTACCAACACTAATATCTCTTTAATATATAATCTAAGTTGCAAATATATATTTACATTTAAGGCTAAGGTTATAGGTATATTAAATGCAAGCTGAAACACGCATCTAATGGAGGCTGAAGCAAACCGAGGCCAAGGCTCGATATGGGCTGTAGATTCATTGAAGAAGAAGAAGATTTAATGCACGCCCATAGACAAACACGCGTAAGTTCGCGCTTACAAATGCTGCATGTGCACTTTAAAAAACCCTCACATGAACATCAACCTTGCAGCTCCTGCCGCCCTTCGCTGAAACAGCGGTGGCATTGGCTAAAATGAACCAATTTTTCACAGCGCAGGGGTGAGCCTCATTCAACTTATTAGTCAAGGAAGCCTAATTTCTTCATCATTATTATTTGTCGAGTATATTTAATTTATTAGGAACATTATGAAAATAAAATATAAGGTTATGAAAGATTTTTTAATTTTAAATTTAAAAATAGATTTTAACAATTTTATGTTTTATGGACAAACCATCACTTTTATAGCCAACTTTCTATTTTCTAACTAGCAAACGATTTATTGCAGTTCAGAGTAAATGCTATAAATACTGAATAAACCATTGTTCCTATTGTCGACTTTAAACGAGAAAAAGTTTATTAGCATTTTATACTTTCGATTTAAGTAATTCTACATTTTGACGTTAGTACGTATGAAAGCACCTTTGGAAAGTTATAATGACAATAGTGATAAAATTATCTCGTACAAACATGAAATTGCGTTATTAAAATTTTAATTTGGCCTAAAGTGCCTTCTCTATTACAAATGAAAACAAAACACATGAATAATTAAACCATCGCTGCGGATGGACTGCCCAAAAATATTATTGTCTCCTTATGGTAACGAAATATTGATTACTTACTTGTATGAAAGTGACGCCATGAATTTCTTAGTCACATAAAAGTTTACAGCTAGGAGGTACATTTTAACAAGACAAAAATAACGTTACTATTGCAAAATTACTTATGTTATTCGATAGGATGCAGGTGGGTTTATTTTGAGCTCTGTCAATATTGAGCAACTCAAAATATTACGACGAACATGAGTACGTACAGCACATACCTATGCACAATAAACGTCATCTCATATGCGAAACCAAAGCCAGAAACTAAATATCCTGTGTTCAATGAGCCCACTTACCTTTAATCTCTTTTCAAGTGACTGGAGAATGCACATTCGAAGATTTAGGAGACATTACATGGTTTATTATAAGAACCTCGGGAAACAATGGCGCAGAATTGATAATACTGTCTTCTTTGAATTGACATTCCATCGTTTACATTGAAACAATGTCGCGTTATCAACCTGATGCTGTTGTTATTATTGATGAAAATGGCGCGATGACCCAGTCATACTTAATATCGATGAAGGATCTACATTGTTTAACATTGTCCATTCTGTAGCGCTAGAGCGAACCCGACACGACAGAACAGAGCCAACGATTTCGCGAAACTGAGCAAGGATATTGTGGCTCGGTGATGTGAACGCTTTGACAGAAATCCCTTTTTTCCTTAGATCGAGGAAAAATGAATATAAAATGCGAAAATTTTCACCGAAATTATCAAATGCTTGTAAAACGAAAACGTAGAAAATAATCATGAACAAGAAATGAATGCTTCAGAAAAATTGTTTTGTGTTTGTCCAAAAAAAACATTTTCAAAACATTTTTGAGCTTTAACAAATAAAAATCATCAATATGTTTTATTTTAATTGATATTATTAACATATTATGTTTTATTCTATTTTTGAGATATTTTAATACTTTTTATTGATACTTATATAGTCTAAATTGATTTATTGATCAAAATTTTAAGTTTTCCTCATATCTCTATTTCGGGGAATATTATTTACATAAAAATGGTGTCAGCATTTGTATTATTAGAGGTAAATTCAAAATAACTTGTGCGCTTCATTATCTGTTTTTGTAATTCAATGTTTATAACATCGATATATAACTCCATGGTTTATAATAAATCATAATAAAAAGATAGAGAGTATGTAGGTAGTTATTATTAAAAAATGAAATCGTCAAGAATTTCAAAGACAGCAAATTTGTGATATACGGTCGGGGTTACATTAAAAAAAGTAAATAAAAGTTGGCTATAAAAGTGATGGTTTGTCCATAAAACATAAATTGTTAAAATCTATTTTTAAATTTAAAATTTAAAAATCTTTCATAACCTTATTCATTATTTTTAAGTAAGTATGTGAAAATAAAAAAAACGGATAAGTAAATATTTTATTGTTGTATTTAATCTTTATTTTTTAAGTTTTATTAAATCGTTCACTTAAAAACAAAAATATGCATGCAAAATCTTACCTTTTAATAATTTGTTGTATCTAAGTAATAATCCATAATCTAAGTTGCAAAGATTTAAAAACATAAATTAATATTAAATGAATGCCCACAAACAAACAGAAACAGATGTGTAAGTTTTTACTTACAAATGCTGCATGTACTAGTGAGTGCCTCAATAGAATCTACACAATAAAAATAATATTTAAGAATCATATTTAATGCATGCCCATAAGCAGACATGTTTACGATTACGCCAGCTGCATGTGTGACTGTAACTGTAATTCTGTCGCAATTTAGCAAAAACAAATTATAATTCAAACCTCAAATGAACATAAGCCCTGCAACTTTTGCCGACTTTCCATGAAACCGGAATGACATAGGCAAAGTGAACATTTTTATACAGTATTTGGGGTCAGGCTCACACCAACCTGTAAGTCAAAGAATTTCTGCCCTTTTACTAAAAACATTAAACGGGAAGCTGTAAAAATAATAAAATGAACAACATAAAATATTTTACAGAATATCATGAAGGATTTATTTATCAAAAAATGGAATTCTTACATACTTAATATATTTAAAAAGAAGACGAAGCCCAAATTAAGTAATGGCACTATGTAAAAAAGCATTATAAAAATACAAATATTTCAACATAATTTAAGACTTAAAAATATTATTTTTATCAGTAGTTTATTGTTATAATTAAGATTTTTAGGGAAAAATAAAACTCGAATAATTCGAAAGTTTAAATATATCAATTGGGAAGATATATAACATGTCCACACATTAAAAAAATCCTTAGGCTGGATGACGTCACAGATTGTCGCCCATAGTAAATAACAACTTGAATTCTAGATAGTACTCTGAATGATCAGGAATATTTAGGGACTTTTTTTATTTCACAGCATCAAGAACAGTGGCAGCCAATGACAGATGTGATAAATTCAGTACGTAGAGCTTTAGCGTCTTTTCAATCTGCCCATATAAATATTGTATTAAAAGCATACCTGTATGTCCTGTCTCTAGTACAATATATTAAATTGTATGTATGGCAGCGCCAGAACTTTGGTGGCCAGATTTCTGAATTTTATCAACAATTCAACAAATCCCATGTTACTAGCAACCCGGCCAAGTGACCCCATATTTTTCATTGTTTTACATGTTCAAACTCCATTACGAATTTTTATTTTTATTTTCCCTCAAAAATGCCGGTAATATAAGAAAGCCATTGAGAAAATACATAATATACTCAGTTGCAATATTTTTATTGAATCTGAATTTTTAAACAAAAAATATAATATTGAAAGTTTCAATCTATTTGATATGCGATGTTCAAAATATGTGTATAAGTACAAATTATGTGTTTATAAGAAATATTTCTAAATGAATGAAAATTATAAAAAAAATGTAACAAACATGACTAAAAAACTTATTGAAAAATCTATAAATATGTAATGATTTTTTGATAAGAATTATAACTAACCTATATAGTGAATTATAAAAGAAAATTATGAAGAAACGGAAATAAAAACTTGGAAATGCAATGTGATGAAAGTTCCCTACCATATTCAACTTATGATATTTATAGAAAGTAGCTTATTTATCATACAAGTACCAAAAAAATCAGTAGGTATTAAAATACATTGAAAATTATAATTTTTTAATGAATACACTTTCATAATAAAACCTTTTTTTTCAGGAAATATTTTTCCAAATCATGTTGATGTTAAAAAGAATTTTACCTTGAAAGACAACACGGTAAGAAGCTGCACTGTATGTGCGGCTAGTGGGGTTTTTTCATTTGAAAAAAAAACTATTTAAAAGAAATAATTTGTATCGAAGTGTGAAAATCAGAGAAGGTAGATTTTTTTTTTTGGATATACCTACTCGTATTTGTATATATCAAAGGGAAATGATATGTGTCTTAGAAAAAATCAGGATGGAAAAAATATTTAAAAAAATGTAGGTCTCAAAAAACCAGGTAAAAACCTATTTTTACCATTAACCCTTTGTTTATACAATTGCATTTATCATTTGTCTTGATGAAATAATATGGCAAGCAAAATAATAATAATTTCAAAATTCTTCATAAAACTGTGGTGGATTGGCTCCTTTTGTCAATATAAAATTAATACAATATCTGGAAGGTATTACACAATTCATTATATTATAGCGAGTTTTAATTTATTAACCTCTTAAAGACTGCCATGCGTTTTGTTGATTTTCAAAGTGCAAAATAAACTGCACAGCTTTAGCTTTCCATTGATAAATGTCCAAAAAAAAAAATAATTTATTAACATTGATAATATATCGCTTCATGTCGTTTTGCACAGAATCGAATATATAGCCTGCCGTAGAATTGTAAGTCCATGTTTATTGAAGATATTTTGTGCATAAATGGAAGTGCGCAATTATTTCAGTTATCAATTCTTCAGGCTTTGTCCTTAAGAGGTATTTCAATTGAAAAAGCTATTTGTAACAATTTACAGACGTTCAAACCTAGGTAGTACACTTGCATTGTATTTTGGAGGGCTTATAGTAATTCCGACATTTGGCTTCGTGGACGGCATGACTCCATTTATTGGGACAATTTTAAAGCGTTGCATTACACCGGTGAAAAATAGGAACAGGCACCCTCGGGCAAGAGCTTCTCCCAAACACCTCCTGCGACCTGAAAAACGTAATGAATGGGTTAAAAAATATCCTTAACAAAAGACATTAGTACCTATCTGAAATTAAAAAAAAATACCACGATGATTACCGTTTTTTTTTTTTTTTTTTTTTTTTTTTTTTTTTTTTTTTTTTTTTTTTTTTTTTTTTTTTTTTTTTTTTTTTTTTTTTTTAACAAAATATAAATACAAATTTATTTTAAAACAAGTAATATTTCTAAATAATAATAAAAACTTAATTGTTATTTCCTCACCAATTGAAGAGCCAAGCTCTTGTGCTTGGTGAGGGAATCGCTTAATTTTAAAAAATTTCGCTTAATTTCGGAAAATTTTAGAAAACTATAATTTCTAGTAAAAGAAAAAAAAAAACTATGGGTTGGTTTTTTTATTTTTACTTGTTGATTTAAAATGAATCTTCACAATGGCAATACACAAACCCTAAAACTTTATTCGTTTTTCTGTTTATATTTAGCACTGCTTGGAAAATGCACCTCAGATACCCATTAGTGCTGTAGGATGTGTTTCAAAATAATTTCTTCCAGATTGGTTGAATCGAATGTTGTCAAAATCTAGCAAGTAGAGATTCTCCATATTTCAAGAATGATCTTTATTTTTAATATAAATTAGGGACCAAAATGCTCTGGAGCTTCAGAAATCGTTCTACCGTACTGTACAAGTGTAACGGAACTGTGTTCGAAACGAACGTGAATTTAAATTGTGTAAAATAAATCACTGCATCACAGTGATCACAACAAAGTTCATCAACACGATCAATCAAATCAACACGAAGTTCATTCAAGTTTCATCAAGATTATATTTATCATTGAACTTTCATGCTGAAGAAGCCCATCGTAGACATGGGCGAAATGTACGAAAGCTCCAGCTCCCACAGACCACGGCAACAGATCCCGGAAAACATCTCTCCAGCATCACCGCAGTTAAATAGAACGCGCATAAAAACGTAAAAATATAGATTTAAAATTTATTCACCTAATCCGAAAGGCATTAATCTATCCACCAAGGGTTCGTTGATTTTTCCATCGGCAGTTAAAAACCGTTCGGGTCTAAACTCCATCGGGTCTCCCCATATTTCTGGATCCGTGTGCACCGAGTACAAGCTGATAAGGACCACTGTGTTCTTGGGAATAATGTATCCCTCCAGCTCTGTGTTGCGCACAACTCTTCTGGGACCGGTCAGAGGCACGATGTTGAAGTATCGCTGAATCTCATGCAGTACGGCCATCGTGTATGGGAGTCTGAAAATAAAATAAGTTTGTTGTTATTTTTATGTCTATTGTTGCGATTGTGTAATTATGTGTCTGTGTGAGTTGGTGTGACGTGTGTCTGTGTGAGTCTGTGAAGAATCTAGATTTATTTAGGGCCTGTTGCACCAAACTCCAATCAGACAAAAATCTAAATTAAGTGTGATTTCTCCCAGCCAATCAAAAATTTGTTTGCATATTACGTAAACCAGCTGATGTAGGTACATCATATTTCCGGTTCAAATTCTATCATATTATTATGCACTTCTGAGAAAAATTTAACCGAGGTCCTTACCAGAATTAAGCAATCAAATTTGATGTGTCAATCAAATATTGATTGGAGGTTGGTGCAACAGGCCCTTATTTATTTAAAAAAATAAAATAAACGAGACATCATGACAGTTCAAAACCATTAAGTTATAATGTTGACAAAAGGATTTAGCAAGAGTAATATAAATAAATCAATTATACTTAAAACAATACATGTATTTGTTTTACTCCATCATTTATCTTTCTAACAGAACGTTCCATTCACGCATGCGGTGAGGACGACATCAATTCGTTTATGAGCTTATGCTTAGATCTAGGTACTTGAATAATTGTATCTATATTTGTTCAATTTTGTGTAAGTGTCCAATCCAATATGATAAGCAGAATGTTGGGAAAATCTCGCATGTGCCAGATCTCAATGTTTCGAGAACAATCCTTATTCTCACCTATTCATAGAGACCGATATGCTCTGTAGCCAGACTAGTATCTAAACCAATGATACTCAATCTTTTTTGTCTTCGGGCCACATACATATATTTGAAAAGTTACGCAGACCGCAGCACTATACTGGTTAGGTTTCGTACGGCTGGCTCTTAGTCTATTAAGGACAATCTGTTTTATTAAGGGAATTAGACATTTTCTCATTAAAAAGCTCTCGTTGCTTAGCAATTTGATTGATTGTATGGAAAATCTCTTATACATGTAGATAGAAGTTAGAAGTTTAGTTAAAATAAAATAGCTCACTGGTGCTTGTCTTCAAGGCAGGGAGTGCGGCTCATCAAGATCTTGTCCAGCTCTGCATGAACCTTAGCTTGTACTTCAGGGTTAGTCAGCATCATCAAGAAAGCGAAATCAAGAGAGTTGCTCGTGGTTTGTGAACCAGCGATGAACAGATCTAAGCACACCATGATCAGCTGGTCATCTGAAAATATTAAAATATACTTATATTGTCTTCAAGTTTCATTCAAAGAAGAATTACGGCTTTGCCAAGACGTCTCCCCAGTGCTTGTTTGGCTTATCTATCATTTGATTCAAATACCACTTTTAAATGGAATTGTTTTAAGAATCACATTCTACACAATCTGAGCTAAGAAAAAAATTGAGAAATTTTGTAAATATTTTCAAAATCAATTTCCAGCATTCGTAAGACACATTAGTTCATTACACATACAAGCATTTCTCATGTGAAATTACCTCTGTTGGAGATAAGAGAAACAAGCATCTAAGTGAAAAATATTTATTCTAAAATGTAAGTAAACATCTTTTGCCTGTACCCAGAGAACGCGTCTTGATAGCAATCTGAACGCGATCTTGATGCACATACCTACATACGAGTAGCTATAAAAAATTACATACACTTGTATGATTGACTCCAAGCGTTCATTTTTTTTCCAGGCAAGGAAAGGTTGCAAGATTGCTGAGCATTTTTTTGGGCAAATCGCTAACGGATCGGATTGCTCATTGTCTTCAAGACACTTGCAATTTGCCTATGCGTAAACATAGAAGGATCTACTCTACGATCTACCCTGCTCTATGCAAAGCCTAAATGGCTAAATCTGTGATGCTGCGATGTAGTGGCGAGAGACTTAGCGAGCTCTTGACATTACCAATTGGCGACGACAGGTGATGGAGAGGAAAAGGTTGAGGCAAATCCTAAAAAAGGCCAAGACCCACACCGGGTTGGGGCATTAATGATGATGATGATGAAATAAAGATATTATGAAATCACGATCGCGTCTGAGCTGACGCGAAGCAATGGCGGTCTTATTTCTTGCTGTCCAGAATACAGAAAAGACAACACTAACTCAAAGGCCAGCGCCGGTTCAAGTACACCAGAACCTCTGAGAAGATCGAAGCACCTGGCTAACCGTTGATAATGCCCATCGAAACCTATGGGCGAAACTGTACGGAATAAAAACCAACCAGACCACGGCTACACAGCCCGGAAAAAAAGTTATTATGTCAACTACCAGCCGTGAAAGCTTTAATCTACAATTAAGAGATATTATTATTTCGTCTGCATGATAACTAGCATGAAGTTTATACGTGGAGGAAAATTTGGCAAAAAATTACATTTGTTATCTCTTACTAGAAATCATTTCTAATCAAGGTTCAAATTTCAAAATGTCAAAAGGAAACTATCTTATCAGGAAATGATAACATGAACAATAAAAAAACTACCTGAGAGCTCAAATACTAGTCTGTACGCAATTTATGTACATTTTTTAAATTTCCTAATCTTATATAGATTGCAAAGATTTCGTTACGTTATTTACATATACTACAGCGTGCTTTAGTATATACTAGAACACTCCTGGCATGCAAACATTCTCACACTCATTCGACGGCAATAATAATTGTCTTCAAAAATTTCAACTACTAATACAACTGTCATATATGATTAGTCTAGGCCGTCTAGAGGTTAACGCTTCTAACTCGTAATCGGAAAGACGTTGCAGGATTCAGGTGGAACATAAAAACACATTTAGTTTTGAAATATTTCTAATTAATTGAATTCAACATTGGTTGATTGATTGATTGGTTTCTCTTTAACATGAATTAATTGATCTAACCTATTTTTTTACATTCTAGTCTTGGGCTTTTTGGTCATAATACGCTATTCAAATTTGTTCATTCATATGAAAATATATCAGTACTTTATAATATGAAATGGTTTCATCTAAAACGAGTAAATTGTCATGAGAGTCTCTCATTCTCCTTTTAATTGTTGATTATCAGGTGATCATTTACGAGTGTTTCTTATCAAATTATTCTTAAATTTTTCTTTTATTTTGATGATTATTTATTATCTAAGAAACTACTGTAGACAATATTATTATTAATACCATACTAATGATCTAATTAAATATTTTCAGGTTAATTACTATATCTTTCGGCCCATGGGCAGAACTCAGAAGCAATAAAGACTTATTGCTTTTCCAGTTATGTAATAGTACATTCTCATACTTATTATTATACACATTCCAATTACTAGATGAAAGGAAGTAATACATAACAGTGATTAGAATTCTTAGTACATATGCACCCCATGAAATTAACATTTTTCTATTACGTGTTTACCTACTCGCATTTATTTATAACACTCTAGCTTATGTCAAAATGTAGAGATTGACCATAAATGGCTACGCGTTGAAGTACGTCCAGACCCAATTAATTTGGTGACTGAAAGAGAAAAATAATTGCATTTTAATGTAACAAAAAAAGCTGATTTTATTTGAACATGTGCTAGGAGCGTGCACCTAGACCAGAGGTTCCCAAAATTTTATTACTCATAGACCCCTTGTGCTAGGAGCGTGCACCTAGACCAGAGGTTCCCAAAATTTTATTACTCATAGACCCCTTCTTTATAGATTTCAAAATTTCGGGGGTCTAGTAGACCCACTAAAATTTTTTGCGGCTTTTTGTCTACAATATCGCCCACGGGGGGGGGGGGGTAGGCACGTGATTTTCAAAGTTTGTAGACCCCCTCTTACGACTTGTAGACCCCCATTTTTATGTTACGTCAATATAGACCCCCATCGAGTATCCGTAGACCCCCAGGGGTCGATATCGACCACTTTGGGAATCACTGACCTAGACCATGCTCTTGCCACTGCGGGCAATAATGAGCGGAGCAACATAGCAAAAAGCTGTATCTGGGCAGCGCGTTTAGCATGAGCAGGAGCAGTGGGAGGAGCGTGTTTCCATTCTGCTTTGCTAACTGTTTTGACCACTTCCCATCCAAATATTACAATTTACAAATTTCAAAGTTTTTCCTTGACTTATAGGTTGGTATGAGGCTGACCACCCGCACTGTAAAAAATGGTTCACTTTGCCAATGTCACCACTGTTTCAGGGAAGGTCGGAAAAAGTTGCAGGACTTATGTTCATTTGAGGTTTGGATTTTAATTTGTAAGTACACATTCAGTATTTGTAAGTGCGAACTACATGTATCTGTCTGTGGGCATGCATTTGATTTGAGCTTTAAATGTTAATATATCTTTGCAACTTAGATTAAAGATTATAGATTCCTAATAAAAACAATTAGAGTGATTCCTGGTCGAAAGAAAAACAATCAAAATTGTCCTTCGATTAAATAAAACAAACCAATCGAAGTGGTACTCCCTTGAAAAAGCCACTGAAATAATAATAGTAAGCATGTGTTTACCAGTGAACGTAGAGTTTTTGTCATCTTGTTTTGCCTTCATTTCATTGAGGAACGTGTGGATAAGATCTTCATCAGCAACGGAAATCGTCTTTCTGTGATCATTGATGGCTTCCTGAAAATAAAGAGAAAAATTATTAATCCACTGAGTGAAAAAACCGAAAAAAAGAAGTAATACGGATTGAACACTTATTACGATTTTATAGAAATTATTTATTTATTTATTTATTTATTAAAAGCACTTAGTGCCTTTTACATTAAATAGATACAGAGTTTCAAAAATAATACAAATACATAAAAATACCAAAAAGAAAAACATGTATTAAATTACAGTGAATAAAAAAGATATGCTAGTGCAAAATAATAATATGAGAATTTACAATAGGTAGGTAAAACTTAAGTATAGTAAGGTAATAACTTATATCAGAAATATTAAATAATATGGTGAAAACAATTGTGCAATTCAAAAAGCAGATATACAATGCAAAACTCACTCATTTAAAAAAAAAAAAAATTAAATTACATATAATACATAAGTAAAACAACAATTAATATTGGCCCCGCAGAAAGAATCTCTTCAAACCTGTCCTGTACCTATAAAAATTATTATTAGAAGGATCAAAGTCCAACGTATATTGGTTACCAATACGTTGAATGCGATTAATGCAATTGTTGTACTCTGCAACAGTGTTGGAAGCTACAGGGCGATGAGGAACTATCTGACGAGATCCCTGTCGCGGAACAAAAAAATTAATAGTTTCAAGCAACATCGGGCAATCTATTAGACCATTCTTAATTTTATAGAGTGTGAGTAAATCAATAATTTTTCTCCTATTAGACAAACTTGTTAAATTAAGTAAGGAGTTAAGGAGGATGGGGTCAAAATTAGCAATAGGAATATTTAGTTTAAAATTAACGATTTTTAAAAATTTAGTATGAACTTTTTCAATATTGTCAATATGGACCGAGAAGTGAGGAGACCAGATGGTAGAACAGTATTCTAAAACGCTACGGACCAGTGAAGTATAAAGAATTTTTATTGTTTGTAAATCACGGAAATCTTTGGTAATTCGGAAAACAAAGCCAAGCATTTTCATACTTTTAGCGCGGATATCGTTAATGTGGGCGACAAATGAGAGTTTATGATCAAACAGAACCCCCAAGTCAGAGTTATGTTTTCAATCAAATTATGTTTTATAGGAGATTAATCCTAGATACTTCGAGCCTGAGATAAAGCTCAAACAGATTTTTAGTATATTTGTTAGGAATATTTACTACATTTTTCTGTATGAAATTCCATCTATTTCAGTACCAGCTTTAAGAATATTTCTAGCTTCCCAGACCACCCCTTGTACATAAGCCTCCAAATCCAGACTCAAGTCCAGGAAGGCATTTACAGCACACATTTGAAGAGCTCACCCTTACCCAAGAACAGAGGCGCCTGAGACTGTGGAGGGATGGTAGTAGCTGGACGGAACCAGCCGAGACTCTCCCACCTGGCAACCAGCTACCATACAATACCTGGAGAGCCCTCAACAGACTTAGGACTGGGGTGACATGGTGCAGGACAAGCCTTCAAAGTTGAGGCCTGCTCGACCGTGGACAGGACACCCTGTGCGACTGCGGGGATATCCAGGACTCGGTATGTCAGTGTGCCCCTTACTTGGTGTAAATGCACACTGACGGACCTGCTTCAAGGAAACGACAATGAAGAAGATACCCTAGTCACTGGATATACCTCGCATACATGGTTCTGGACACGTAAAGTAAAGTAAAATAAGTAAGTCCAGCTTTACAACGCCTAATTTTGCCAACAAACTAGCGATTATTGAGTTCGCAAAAGGACTTAAGGTATGATTCACAAAAAACAGTGCAAACCAAGTAATCATTCTGGTTTATTTGTATTGAGCTATTAGCAATACCGTAATTTACACAACTCCAAAAGGTCATTGACCACAAAGAAACAGCTGGATCCTTTTAACATTGACAAATTATGTTAGTTGTTAATAGATCCCAAGATAAAAAACGTAAATTTTTATTAAAAAAAAAATGTTTTATAGAAAAAGAAAAAAAATTCAGATGCGATATAATTTTCAAGGTTATGAAAATAATGCTGAAAAGAGGTGTGTCAGATAAAGGCAGTCGTATTTGCATAAACAAAATGAAATGGCAAAAAAATGCATGTGCAAGATGTACAAAACAGGTAGCTGGGTACTTGTGTAGACTGATTAAATATTTGTGCAAAATAATAATGGTAGACATGTTTGCCTCAAAAAAATATGATAATGTTGTTACAGTCAAAGATAAGTAATCGCTGAAAAATGCAAAATGCATATAAAAGTCGGTATCTCTATCGTAACGATAAACTGTGTTTAATTTCATTTAATCAAAAAAAATTGAACTCATCATTCTATTTTACAAATTTTAATAAAATTCACTTTTTGAGTTTATTTTGTTCACAAACAGTTTCGGGAGCGGCAGTACCTCCCATCTCCAGGTGTAAATTGATAGCTGATATTTTTATGATTTTTACATTTGTACGAAAAAATATTAAGAAATAGGTATAAAAGAGACATTGTGAGACAGAATGGATTGAACAAGAAAGTAAAGCTATAATTTGTATTGCAAAAAATCAAATACCTTGCCAAGGTTGGATCTAGAGATGTGATAACGATAATGCTGATAAAAATAAATATGTAAATAAATTTCAGACTGATTTCTTTGCTGAACGTTGTTTCCCCGTGAATAACATTTAAAGGGACCTCCACGTGCTTGGTCGTCGCTAATCACAGTTACTTTAGTTTATAGTTTTACTAACCAAAACCCTGTTATTGTAAGGCTGGATTAACCTTTGTGATAGGTCTTTGATAAAGGTAGATATTTTTTTCAGCACAGCTAAGACTGTCTTTAAAAATGACATGTTTTTTTTATGGCTGGAATCGAGCCTTCCGATTAAGAATGGCTAACGTTAACCACCGAACTACGACTAATCGATAAGACATGACTTGGATAGATATATGTAGGTACTTTTATGAATGTCATTGTAGAAAAACGAGATATTTTACATGAGGTTTTTTTTTTCTTTTATGTAACAACAGCTTTTGAAAATTATTTTCACTTCGGATCAAGAACTGTTTTTGATCATTTATCCTAGCATTCCTAAAGAATGATTTCACATCTATAATCTATAATCTAAGTTGCAAGGATATATTCATTCAAAGCTCTCAGATGTATGCCCACAAACAAACACGTGTAGTTCGCGCTTACAAATGCTGATTGTGTACTTACAAATAAAATTCAAACCTCAAATGAACATAAGCCCCACAACTTTTGCCGACCTTCCCTGAAACAGGGGTGACACTGGCAAAGTGAACCATTTTTTACAGTATGGGTGGTCAGCCTCATACCAACCTATAAGTCAAGGAATAACATACTTAATAACATACTTTTTTGAAATTTGTCAAGCTTTAATAGTAATAGGTGGTACGATTCATTTTATGAAATTTTTTGAAATTTTGTTTACACACGTGCATATTGACAATACTTTTTCATTCTCTATTGACGCGTCTGCCAGACATCAAATATTTTTTTTTTCTTTTGCAAAGCAAACATTGCTAAATATATAACACGTGGATACACAGTAACACATAACACCAGTTTGTAAAAACTATTTACACAAAACAGACTGTCTAAAGCCATGAAAAGAAATTTAGTAAATTAAAATGTATAATATTTGGTATATTTAAGTTACATTACGTCTTGATTAAACTTTACATGTTTTTTTTACTGATAATACCGAGAATTTTGTATTTTTCGCGTATTGTTTTTTCAACATCGGAAATTCCAAATTTATGAAAAAAAAAATGATTATATCATACTGTAAATAAAGTCATAGGAGGTCGTTGGAAAAAGAAGGCTGATAAAGCTGAGCAATGTGGAATGAGAACGGTGAGGTATATGTTCAGCAGTGGGCAAATTTGGACTGCTATGAGGATGATGCAGAGGAAGCTGATGTACTTCGGTCATGTTTGAGAAATGAGAAATACCGCCTTCTCCATCTTATCATACAGGGTATGATTAAAAGGAGAAGAACTCAGAGACGCTGAGGGGCATCGTGGCTGTAAGCCTGCGACAATGGATCAACAAAACCACCTAGTCCCTGTTTCGAGTCGCAGCATACATGCTCAAAATAGCCATGATGATCGCCGATCTCCGATACACGTGGCAACAAAAAGAAGCTGAAGATGATGATGAATTCAGGATATTGAAGTATTAATGAAAATCTGGATGATGCAAGTGTCAAGGGATGAAGAAAAAATGGATTGGTGGACAGCAAGAACCCATTAAAGGAAGACTCGTGGATATAAAATTAGGAAAAATATTCTCGCGGAAATAGTGGATCGTTAATGTTATGGCAACTGAAAATGTCTGCAAAAAAGACTGTCTATAATCTAAGTTACAAAAATGTATTAAATTTAAGATTGCTATAAGCAGACACGTATTAGTTTGCGCTTACATATGTCGCATGTGGACCTACAATATAAAAACCCAAATCTCAAATGAAAATAAGCACTGCAACTCTTGCCGACCTTCCCTGAAACAGGGGTGACAATGGCAAAATGAAACATTTTTTTACAGTATGGGTGGTCAGCCTCATACCAACCTATAAGTCAAGGGCCTGTTGCACCAACCTCAATATTTGATTGACACATCGAATTTAATTGCTAAATTCTGGTAAGCACCTCGAATAAATATTTCTCGGAAGTGGGTAATAATATGATGGAATTTGAACAGGAAAGATGGTATACATTAGCAGATTTACGTATAAGCAACCAAATTTTTGATTTTATGGGAGAAATCACCCTTTATTTTGATTTTTGTCTAATTGGAGATTGGTTCAACAGGGACCATTCTAAGGGTCCATAATAATAAAAATTAAGCTTGTTAAATAATCTTACATCTAATGAATACAGATATGCTGTGAAATATAATGAAGAAGAATGTGTGACAAATTTACCATGAAAAACTCGTGCAGGCCCTTGTTTAAGTTCGTGAGGATATTGTAGCCGGACCATTGTGGTGCCACAAACCTCAGCCACGGGAACTGGTTGAGAAGTCCACCGTTCATGTCGAAGGCTCGGGACCTCTCGCTGAGCAGATTCAGGAGTTTGGATAGACGAATGTCTTCTTTGTCAATCCTCTTTCCTGAAATAGACAGATTCATCAATGCCTTTCATCAACAGACAAAGCACAAGTCAATAGTTCTTGAAACAAAACAAAAATGAAAGTTCTATCAGCTCAATCGATAAAGAAATAGGATAACGCTCTTCATTCTTCATAAGAGGTCTTTAGTTAAACAAGAAGAGTAAAGTATTCTTATCTGATTTATTAAGTAACATACGTGAAAACTTAATGGTGAATTGACTCTTAGGGGTAAAGTTATAAAATTGTAGATAAACATGAAAATCGAAACAAATAACAACAATCAAGAAATGAGCACCTGCCCTCTCAGAAGCCGGAAAGCCCCCACATCATATATCCTACACTCCTCTATTTTTTGTCTACATATGTATACTTTATACTTATATACATATTATATACTATTGTTCTTCACGTTGAAAAATGTAATTAGTATTTTTTATTATCACAATTTAGTTAATTAATTTCAGTTATTTCATACATTGTTTTTTTCTATTATTACATTTATTTTATTGTCCTACAACTGTACCTACTTATTAAAACTGTTTTGAAATGAAATATAAAAATAAAAAAACCAACTGAAGTGGTTAGCGTAAGGCCAGCCCCCTTACTTGTAAAAATAAAAAGGTTTCAATCGCCACTGCGGGGAAAATGCGGCAATAAATTACACTATGAGCGTTTTGGTGATAGCTTAGTAGCATGTTTTTATGCCATAAATATAAATTGCAGTCCTACATCTTCATGTGCCGATTGTTATTTGTAAAGTTGTCTATAAATTATTGACTACTTAATTAAATAAATTATTGTGTAGGTAGATTATAGTTATCAATTACCATTATTAATAGCGTGGCATGTTTATATGATACGCTTAATGAGGTTAGACGCAGGTCAGAGAATTTTAAATCCGAATTAAAGACTACAGGGGAAGAACAAGAAATGTAGGCAAAAATAAGAAAATAAGTTCGTAAGAAAAAAAGTAAAATCTAGTGGCATCTGTGTGGATCTAAAGCTCTGCATTTTTAAATGCAACAACAGTTGCAATCACAGTTTATGGCGGTATTTCTGATTCTATGTGACAGACAATAACCATGATTGCGAATTTTGATTTACTCATAATTTTCTTCAACTGACATTCCTTGTTCTCACCTTGTGGTCTTCAATAAATTATTAATCTTCACAGAAAACTTTCCAATTTTGCATGAAATAATAATTTCTGAATTAAAGAAAACATTTGTAAGTACATAAGAATGCAATCATACATTGAGAAATAGCAAAAAATTCAAGTGTGAAAAATTATTATTTTTTGCCAATGCTTACATTTTTTAAGAGCAACTTGAAGATAAAGGCTATTTTGGCTGGATCTGTTCTAGTATTAGAAGTAATAACAATCGCAATTTCTGATCTCTTATATAATTGTCATGATCTCTAAAATTATAAGAGATAAATACAAAAATAATAAATAAACCAAATCCCGTAGCTTGTCGCTAAAACTAGGGATTTGTGCAATGAGATTATTATATAAAAGCCCTCGTGTATCAGCGTGTGCCATCGATGTCATTTTGTCACATAAAGTAGCGTCAATAGGTTAAAGGTTTAAAGATTAAGCTAGTGCTAATTGTAACGGGTTCAGTTATAACTTATAACAAACATAGCTAGCTTTAAGTAACAATGGCGTTTCATTAAAATTATCCTTGATTTAAAATTATTGTGCTAGAGCAGTACGAAAAATGACTAATGTTCTTTTTCATAACAAAACAAATTTAAATTTTGTTTATACTAATAATCCTAGTGTGAACCATGCATATAAAATAATTGAAGTACAGCTGTCAGTACTGTTGTCTGGTTGTCAACTGGATTATGTAAGAAAGTCGATCGATGGAATTTGCTTGACGACCATCTTTCTTATCAATGCCAAGTTTCAGCTCAGTTATGGGTTTCGCAGAATAATATCAAACAAAAGCGTCAAATAATAATGTAATCAATAATTTTGCAAACAGATGTTTATAAATATACCATTAAATATACCCTAAAAACAATGAAAAAAATCATGGTGGAGGAATTAATTGAAGAAATATTTATATATAACTAAAAAACAAAATATATATGAAAAAGGAAAACTAGTAAGGAGCACACTAACATACAGTTGGAAATATACAAAATGCATTTTCATTTAGAAAAAATATGTATATGTGTTAAGTTTTAACTGGGTTCTCTTTTAATTAAACTGCTATTATTTGAATTTATGTTACACAATTTGGTTTACAGATTATAACAATTAATTTTCAGCTCTGGCTTCCGAACTTCACGGCCCAATGTTTTATCGACACTCCCGCTGTTGCCCTATTGCAGTCCTCTTGTGGTGAAACAGAGATCTTTCTTACATATTCCAGATCATTCTTCGATCTCTCGCTCACACCAGAACGTTATTCTCCGCACTACCACCATTATGGATTACTATGGTACATGTATAGGTGCGCGTAGGTACTTTTATTTAGTAGTTACTAACACTATCATCATTATCCTGGTGCCAGACTGTTCTATGTATGCATGTACAGTCGCACGTACTCCAAGTTCGTAACAGTATATTCGTTATTTAAGGCTTTTTTGGTCACTAAACCGTCACGTTGAAACTCAGAAAACATACTTGGAAAAGGTAACAATCTACAACTAAAGATTTTGGTTTACTTGTTTCCTAGTAGTATAATCTGAAACAAAATCTAGATTTAAATAGGTAATACCCATGATCAAAGTTACTTGATTTTATTTTAAGCTTAATAAAACAAAACATTTAGGTACATTGATTTCAGAAATAAATTCTTATTTCTCGTCAAATATTAGAAATGGTTTGAGAGTACCTAAATTTATTTTTTTGTAAAATTCCTCCGTTCGATTAGTGCAAGAATGTTTTAAACAAAAATGTTTTCGTTTGTTATTTAAATGTGTATATATGTAGATTGATACGCTCTTTGTTTTAAATATCTGTCCATTAATTCATATAAAATTATAATAACAGTCTAAAATCATAACAGAAAACAGACTCCATATTTCCAAGAGCACCTACATAATTTTATAGTATAGCATTTGGCAACAGCTGATTCGTCACTGTTTGAGATAATGAGTTATATAAGAATCATTTGTGCAGCATGCCTTATTAAAAATTGATACCGCACAAGAATTATGTAAAAATAAAAATACAAAGTAACAAATCTCTTCGATGATAACACAAACAAACAAAAAAATATATTACACTCCTGAATTCGTCGTGAATGCATTCAATGGGACGACAAACACAAAAAAAACTAAGCTACACATACGTGTAACTTTTTGCCACGTTTTTCCATGTGATGAGTGGAACCTGTTTATTTCTACAGGTAAGGGGGCCTGCCCTACGCCAACCACTTGAGTTGAAGCGGAGGCTTCTCAGTTCGCAGGGGGCTGTCACTCACTTCTTGTGAGTAAATATAAATAATCTAAGTTGCAAAGATATATTACGCAACTAAGCTACACATATAGTGTATCGTTATCCCCGAAGGGTTCGCATGTGGCGCTTCGGGACCTATTTATTTTTACAGGTAAGGGAGCCGGCCTCACACCAACCACTTTCAGTTGAAGTGGGGGTTTCCCAGCTCCCGGGGGGCTGGTTCTCATTTCTTGTGAAGGCTGAGTAAACCTTTGAGATCGAACCCTTGCTCTCGGCATGGAATGCAAGCATTCTACCAATTGAGCTATCGACCTTTTTACGAGCTTGATCGTCGTCGCTACAAAGCGCCAATTCTCAAGCAAGACCCAGTTGCTGTAAGGCTGGATGGACCTTTGGTGACCGGTCATTGGTAAAGGTTTTATGAATTTTTCAACCCGGTGAAGAGCAAATTTGAAAATGTAAATGGTATATTTTTTGTGCACTGCCGGGAATCGAACCCACAACCTTCCCATTCAGAGTCCGCAGTGTTACCACTGAGCTACGGACCGGTCCTTAATTAACATTAAAAATTAATATTAAATGCATACCCACAAACAGACACGTGTAAGTTCGCGCGTACAAATGCTGTATGTGTACTAACATTTTTTTTTTAATTATTATTTTACTATAATATTTTTTAGTGTTGATCTGTTAACACAGTGAAAGTCCATTTTTATAAATGAATTTATGAATTTTGCTTTTGTTTTGAAAAAAAAATTGTTTTGAAAATTGTTTTGAAAATTATTTTATAAAAATATATTTGTAACCATTCTGCTCTTGAAGATGCCTCATTAGGCGAAAATATTCGAGCATAAACAAATAAAATAAAGTGAATTAAAACAATGTTTTACCATTTATATTTTTAAATATTTATATTATTTTACTATTTGAATGCTTTTGTTCTTAAAAAAACAAATAGTTTTTTTTACGTTGAAATTTATTCTATCCCATAAAAAAACATGTTGATCTTTAACACGAAACCGGATTATAGAAAAAAAAAACTAGTTAAAAGTAAGCTGGCGAATATTGGAGTTCTACTATTCGTCGGTACAAAAATAGGCTTTGTTATTGTGTGGTGATATATGTATGCATGTATGTATGTATCTAACATCCTGTGATAACCTTTCATGCAAAAAACAATTATCTCAACCGTGCACTTGGAGTTGCACCTTTTCTATCAGCCACTGCCAAATGTTATCTTTTTTCTGAGCCTCCATACTGACTTGACTGTTTTATCAAACCAATAAAGCTTAAGACATGTTATTATTTTTGTTTTATTTTTAATCACGTGATAGATTACTTACTGTTTATTAAAATACTTGACTTATAGGTTGGTATGAGGCTGACCACCCATACCGTAAAAATGGTTCACTTTGCCAATGTGACCCCTGTTTCAGGGAAGGTCGGCAAGAGTTGCAGGGCTTATGTTCATTTGAGATTGGATTTTTATATTGTAGGCCCACATGCGGCATGTGTTATGACTCTGGAGGAAATGAAAGAAGTGTGTAAGGACAGAAAGAAATGGCGGTTGATCTGTGATGTTGACGGCTAGGGTTTTTTAAATAAGAATTTGTATTCTGTTATTTTTTGATGTCCATACATTTTATAATTTGTTATTTTAAAAATGTAATTTGTTGTGTGCGTTCCTTGACTTATAGGTTGGTATGCGGCTGACCACCCATGCTGTAGAAAATAGTTCACTTAGCAAATGTCATCCCTGTTTTTAGGGAAGGTCGGCAAGAGTTGCAAGGTTATGTCCATGTGAGATTCAAGTTTTTATACTGTAGGACCACATGCGGCATGTTTAAGCGCGAACTTGTGCATGTCTGTTTGTGAAAGTACATATAATGTGAATCTTTAATGTAACATATATTTTTAACTTAGATTAGATTAGATTACTCTTGAGGGTCGAAGATGTTGTTAGGTGCAAAAAACAAGTAGTTTCACTATCACCGCTTTCTTGAAATTTCTTAGTAGGTATGGTAAATCGTTTATGTATTACATATCTTCTTTACATGAAAACTTGAGTTCACAGATGTAAAGAAGTGTAATGTAATAATAAACATCTCAAATGATAAAACAAAACTCTATGATCATCTGGTCGCGGGTTCGAATATTACAGAAAGAAAACAATACCTTTAACAGCCTGGATCTAAATCCAATCAATCAGAGAAGTAAAGATGAAATAAAACTATGGAATTACGTCAAAAAGATTAACTTGTTGTTTATTTGTACGAGTTCTGTGGATTTGCACACAGGACAACTAGTTATACTAACTTTTTTTAGCAGGTTTGTGAAAAAATGATACTTTTTTTAAATAATGCATTTAACACTATCAACATCAGAGTGAAATGCTGCTATGTGTAGAAAAAATATTATGGGACTTGTTCAATGAAATACGAGAAAAAAGAGGCAGTCAGACTTCATCCTGATAAATGAAGACACTACAATATGTTCTGTCGTTACTATTGGTTGTAATTATTTCGTAATATCAAAGTATTGTTTTTGTACTCATTTGTTTGACATCAGAATGTCGAGCACAAGTATTAGCACAAACTATTATTTTTCATAATACGCAACTAAGCTACAGATATAGTGTAACTTCTTGCCTGCGTTATCCCCGAAGGGGTCGCATGTGGCGCTTCGGGACCTATTTATTTTTACAGGTAAGGAGGCCGGCCTCACACCAACCACTTTCAGTTGAAGTGGGGGTTTCCCAGCTCCCGGGGGGGCTGGTTCTCATTTCTTGTGAAGGCTGAGTAAACCTTTGAGATCGAACCCTTGCTCTCGGCATGGAATGCAAGCATTCCTACCAATTCAGCTATCGACCTTTTTACGAGCTTGATCGTCGTCGCTACAAAGCGCCAATTCTCAAGCAAGACCCAGTTGCTGTAAGGCTGGATGGACCTTTGGTGACTGGTCATTGGTAAAGGTTTTATGAATTTTTCAACCCGGCGAAGAGCAAATTTGAAAATATAAATGGTATATTTTTTATACTCCGCCGGGAATCGAACCCACAACCTTCCCATTCAGAGTCCGCAGTGTTACCACTGAGCTACGGACCGGTCAAACGATTTATCATAATAAATGTTTTATACTAAAATATACAAGTAAACAGTTTCATACCTGCTGTGAACATCCAGAGCACATTGATGACATGAGGCGCTAGCATGGCATTGAGGTAGACATTAGCTCCTTGTTCCTCGCAGGACTTGACCAGCTGGTGCAGTTCCTCGATGATGTACTCTTCCATGATGGGCTTGCCGAAGCCGACGTTGCGCAGATGCCTCATGGCGAACTGACGGTGCTCCTGCCACAGGGGACCGTCCACTCCAGTGATACCTGTGGTCAAATCAATCATTAAAATTACAATCAATAACTCCTTTACTCAAATGTAGATATAAAGATGATATCTTACACTTGTAAGTTACTGGCAATAAAATATGAAAACAATCTCCCATGCATTGTCTTTCTCCTTTGAACATACAAGTATATGAATAATCATGGTTGAGGGACAGTTATATAGAAAGCCACTGTCTTTCTGAACGATACTAGAATTGGTGTAATAATTCTATCGGAGAGCTTTCTGTAAATTGCTTTTTTTATTTCATGACAGTGAATCCATCTCACCTACATGATAAATAAAATGGAAATAAAGGGCGAGGGTCTGAGTTGCAATATTTACATCAAAAATTCAACCTTCTGCTCGATGGTTCTGATGTGTGCCAAATTCAGGAAGGTTTTGTTCAGATATTAATTGGCTTTCGTTCTCGGGCCAAACATCTTTGAGGAAAGATTCAAAACTGTTCTTTATACAGAATTTAACACGAGGTATTTCAATGAATTTTTTAATGTTGTGGGTTGAAACTAGTGTAACAAATTGAAATATCTTTTCTAAAAGAGACAATGTTTACGAAGCGTTCTGTCATTTATGTAAAGTACCTACATTGGAAAAGTGTGGATTGACAGACATATTATGTGAGAAACATCGTCACTGGAACATTAGTGTTCAGTGATTTGGTTTAACGTTTTGTTTTGTGAAAAAGTCTGTCAATTTGTTGGTGTATTTTCTAATAAATTAAAAGATAAACTAAGGGAATAGATCAAAAATAAAAGAGGCAGGCATACCCTTTCTTGTGCCCATTGATCGCAGTCGCATGAAGAAGTTGTTGGGACGTCCTTCATAATCCTCGCACGTAAGCACTTTCCTCACCAGGCGATCCGTGAAGACGATGCACACGCGGTCTCTGCCCAGCTTGAGACCCAGGACAGAAGTGTTCAGCTCCTTGGCCATCTGTTTCATGGCCAAATGTTGGCCACCGTACTTGTACGTCAGCCGCTTGACTGTTGGAGTGCAACCAACGAAGGGCAACCATGATGGACCTGTGGACAAAACAAATGGTTGGTCAGTTATTGATAAAGACTGTATCAAATAACGACAAAGACTACAAAGCCTAAATCTTTTGAGGTCTTATTGGGGTTTTATTTTGTAAATACGCATGCAGCACACGAATACGAATAGCATACGAATTAACACATGCTCTCGTATGTTCATACAAAAGGGACCATTTTTCACGTTTTTAGGCTGTGTAATAAGTATCAATATTTTCTTCGCACGAAAATTCATACAGGGATCCGCCAAAAATGTTTCGCTTTTGCAAAAAGTGTCACGCTGTCTAAAAACATTTTTTTACATAATTCTGCAGTGGGTGTCTTGTTCTGATGAAAAAAATGGCCACGTTATTCAAGCTCGAAGTGTGAATCTTAAATGTTACTACATATTATACATAGTTGCAACTTATACTATTGACAGATATATGTATATAAGGATAGGCATAGAGGGCTAGGTTTGTTTTAGATTAAATTAATTAGCGAATCAATTATGAATAATGCAAATGAAGCTTGTCGGTCGAATATTGCGTATATTTTGCATTCCCTAATAAATTGTTACTTATATAAATATACATATTCCCATTTATTTTTTATTTTTAAAGCAATGCGAAGTTGTTATGAAAAGTTGTGAACCGGTTTTAGTCAAATCAAAATACATATAATAATAATTTGTTAAGCAACTCTTTCACGTGTCACCTCCATATGTACATGATCCATATCAATCTTCTTTGCTATTTCTTTAAAATTAATTAAATGGGCTAGCATATGTATGTCGTAAAACTTATCTACATCAAACATATTACAATAATATTGACAATTGGCGAATAATTACTCTAGTAAAACAATTTCAATATTTCTGTAATGGGCTCATAGCAAAAAATAGCTGTGAAGTCGCAATAGCGAAGCAAAACCAAAAAAAAACATTTTTTTGTGAATGAAAGTAAAGAAAATACTTTACTGAGGTCCATGATCTTTATGATAATGACAGGTCCGTAGTCTAGTGGTTAACGCTATGTGCTCGTAACCGGAAGGTTGTGGGTTTAATTTTCGGTGAAGTTCCTTGACTTATAGGTTGGTATGCGGCTGACCACCCATGCTGTACAAATGGTTCACTTTACCAATGTCATCCCTGTTACAGGGAAGGACGGCAAGAATTGCAGGGTGTATGTCCATTTGAGATTTGGTTTTTATGTTGTAGGCTCACATTAGGCATGTGCAAGCGCAAACTTGTACATGTCTGGTTGTGAGAATGCATGTAATGTGAATCTCCAATATAACATATCTTTGCAACTTAGATTAGATTAGATACTACAAAATTATTATTAATGAGCCTTTAATGAAGATCGGCCACCAAACGTCCTGGATGTAGGTACGTTTGGTGGCCGACTGGATTACAGCAACTGTATCTATTTATTTTTTATTGTTTTTATCGCCAATTGGATACTTTATTTACCGCCAATGAGAGCCGCATGTGAATTGACATAGACAACATTGTGACGTTAACCAACCGGGTTGCTAGGAAAAAGGCAAAAACATTTTTTTTTTCTTTTACTAAGGACGTCAGCCCCTGACGAGGCTGACGTTTGCTCACCGAGAAAAAAGTTCCAAATTAAAAATTGATCTGAGTCCATTATCAAGAAAATGCTAAAAGACATGATGACGTTTCTTTACGCAAACCCAAAAATCAAAACAATGCTTGTGAAAAATGAAGTAATTTATCGGGACTTGCGTAGCGGATACAAATACTGTCCACACTGTCCTAGATATTGAATAAATAATATTTGTGATATTTCTAATCGCAAAGTTTATTTCACACAAAAGGAAGAAAGATACTGTATTCGCCTGTATCTTGCTTAGATAAATGTTAGCTGGAATTTAATAATTAACATTTATTGCTTACTTCAGATATTATATAATAATGAATTAATAATAGAGAAGACGCCATGCACTGAGGCAGTGTTTGTAAATTTAACAGTTGACCGGTCTATAGTTTAGTGGTAAACGTATCGGACTCGAAATAAAAATTTAATGAGTTTGATTTGGGCAGCTGGCATCTGTGCAGCGGGCATCTGGGCAGCCACATCGAGGCGTGACCACCTTCTGGTGAATAGAGTACCACTCTCCATAGGAGGTAAGCTAATCCAGCCTTCTGATTCGGTAAGACTTCTAGGAGTCTTACTGGATCGTAACCTGACACTGGATAGGCAAATAGATGCCACAATAGCTTCTTCTTTTTTTTCGCTTCGCCAAATAAAGGCAATAAGAAAATGTCTGCCGTCAGATGCGGTTAAGACCCTGGTGAGTGCGTTTGTGATGTCTCGGATTGACTATTGCTCGACGCTTTATAGTGGTCAGCCGAAGAAACAGTTTAATCGCTTTTAATCTGTGTTGAATTCGGCAGCAAGACTCATATTCGGGATTCCCAAATTCGCTCACATCACTCCGCTGTTAAAAAAACTTCATTGGCTTCGTTTCCCGGAGAGGGTGGTCTTCCGTGTTTGTTTAATGGTATATAAAGCCATCAATGGCTTGGCCCCACCTTATCTGGCTGATATGATTTCACCTGTTGAAATGGGTGTTAGGAGGCAGACACTCAGATCTGCGGGTGATGGAGTAGTCAATTTGGTTCAGCCGCGCCGTCAGATTCGTACAAACTTCGGAGACCGCGCTTTCCGTGTTGCGGGGCCGGTGGAGTGGAACAGACTGCCACCCGGAGTGAAGAACTCCAAATCTGTGGGTGTATTTCGAGGAGCACTCAAGGCACACTTGTTTAGAAAGTCTTATCCATGATCGGAGAGGGCCCTTGAGGTGTGACACACACAAAAACGGCGCTCTCTTATCATGTGTAATTTAAAATAAATCAGCCTGTTATTATTATTATTATTGATTCCCAGCTGACCACATGCCGGTTTCGCCGAGCTAAAAACATGAAAAAAGATGACAGTCTGTTACAACATCGGCTATAGAGTATTGCTGTGCTGTGACTGTGTGCAGTGCGAATGGGATGTTTGTGGCGGCTCAACTAAAATGGGTTACTGCGAACACAAATGGCTGGGTTCAGAGAGAGAATTGAAAACGGATAAAACTCTATGATCGCAGCAACCAGAGGCCTGAAATAGGAGTTGGACATATTGGCATTGGGCAAGAAGTCTAAGGTTTTTCTAGCCATCGCTTTGATTCCTTCTCTATGTAATTAAGTGCATATATTTATTTTCCGTATACCTATTTACATGTCTTTTCTTTCTTTTTTCTCTGCATTATTTTTCTTATAATGTGGCTTTTTTTTAATTTTTTTTTACCCTACATTTTTTTCTGTCTCTCATTTTTCTTATACTCGTATGCGTGTAATTACATGGTTATCCATTGTTTGATCTGTAGTAACTTGTAAGTTTTATATGGCTGATCACGTATTGCACTATAATCTAAGATGCAAAGATATATTAACATTCAAAACTCATATAAAATGTATGCCCACAAACAGACACGTGTAAGTACGAGCTTACAAATGCTGAATGTGTACTTACAAATTAAACCAAACCTCAAATCAACATAAATCCTGCAACTTTTGCCGACCTTCCCTGAAACAGGGGTGACATTGGTACAGTGAACCATTTTTACAGTATGGGTGGTCAACCTCATACCGACCTATAATCCAAGGACGACTGGAATAAATACTATGAAAAAATAAATACTCGGCAAAATTCACACGTAAAAAGCGCTCTCCGAGATTTTTATTGCCATTACAAATTATGAAGTAAAGATTTATAATCTACATTTTTCTTTCGAGCATTTTGTTCTAGTATGTAACAGTGTTCTCGGTAATATATTTTTAATTTATTTGCTTCAAGCTTAGTTTGGTTCTGCGATAAAGCAATTTCCAAGAAAAAAAATTATAATAATTTTTTTTTATTGGGCACATGTTTCTCAACGAGCATTCATCTACCTGTGGAATTTTTTGAAGTTTTTAAGGTTTGTTATAAACTCCACTACGAAATCTCATTCTTAGGTAAAGTTTTTTTCTGTTGTCGTCGGCAAATTTATTTACAAATAATAATGAAATTTCATGGTCGATTACACCTTCTGGATATTGGGCGCCCCGTTATCGCAGAACTTACATTATTGTCGACATGTCGTTGGCAACTGAGCCAACGTCTTCAGGAACACCCTCACCGCACGACGGATGAATTTAAACATATGGGAATGCATATTTTTCCGTCTTGAATCATTCAGCGTGTGGAATCTATATCTATCATTTTGAAAGTTGGCCCTACTTAAAGTTTTAATCATGCTCTCAAAGGGTAATGTTGTAATTTCCTGTGACGGTTGAGTAGACATTTACTTGGATTGAAGAAACGGTCGAAACAGAAAATCTTGTCAGACGACCATCGAGACATCGAATCCAAGTATCTTGGCTCCCAATGCGAGAATTCTATCAACCGAATTTGTAGGGGAGGCCTAAAAAATTTTTACAAAGGGCGTTATAATTGTTCGGTCGATAGCTCAGCTGGTAGAGTGCTTGCATTCCATGCCGAGAACTCGGGTTCGAATCCCACTGAGGATGTGATAAATGATTTTCCATTTCCGTGTTTTTAAAGCCAAAATAAAATACCGGTAGTATTGTTTCCGAATCTATCTTGGTGAGTACGTGTTTTTATTTTGGTATTAAAGTCCACGAAAATTTAAACGATACATACCCACGTGACAGTAATACATGATATTTAGATAAAATTTGAGGCTAATTAGTCTTTGTTTTCCATAAATATCCGAATAAAATAAGATTATCGATCAATTGTTATTCTTCAGTACGTACTTTGTTTTTATATCTCGATATCAAAAAAAAAAATCCGCTCACAGAGTTTTCTTTACATAGTAGATACATGTGCTATCATACGAAAATGTAAGGACCTTGGTTAAATTGATTAAAAAATATCTCATTTCTAGATGAGCAAATTGAGAGAGAGAGAGAGTAATAATTATCATTCAAATAGTAACAAATGTATTTGTTACTATTTTTAATCAGTATGGCATGGGTTTCGTTAGTATCATGAAGGTGAAAAATAAAGTGTAAGGCAAGGATTCGTGATGTGTCCATGGCTAATAAGGGTTCCACGACAAATGGGTCACAGACAACAACATGGGGTTGGTTGAGCCGATTATTACCTATGGACTAAGAATATGGGGCCTTACTTTTAAATCGTATATCGACAGGATCTTGAACATACAAATCAGAATATTAAAATGCATAGTTCCAAAAGAAATAAAAAAAGAAGCAAAAGATAATCACAATATATTATTTAACTATGTCAACGTCTTATCGGTGGAAAATCTATGCAAATACAAAATAATGACGGATCATTTTCTTGACGATGCGATGGGCACAAAATAAAAATATCACACCCGATTGAGACAAGACTAGTTTCGGCACAGCGGCTGAGGGAGCCTCGGCAGGTAAACTACTACGGGAAAAGAACATTGGCATGTGTTATTCCTTAATTATTTAATCGGCTTCCAAAAAGTATTAATGAAGAAAAAAATATAAATAGATTTAAAAAAAAACATTAAGACCAACTTAAAGGTTAATGTATAAGGGTTTAAGAAACCAACATGTAATGTAACCTGCAGACAAGCCTCGGCTTTGCGGGAACAAATAAATACATGTATGTATTGTTAAAAATATTAAGATAATAAAGGAAAATATAAAAAAAAAAAAAAAAAAAACTCGTCCACAGACAATCCGGCCATGGACAATTCGGCCAAACGATTTTACGGTCAACGATATTTCGGTCACATACAAGTTATGGTTCACAGACAGCTCCAGCACAGAAAACTACAATTCATTTACAAGTACACTTGTAACAAAAGTTTTTTTCGAGAGTAAGTTTTCTGTGATGGAGCTGCCTGTGGACCTGTATTGTAAGTGACCGAAATATCGTTGATTGAAGAGTCGCGTGGACGAACTGTCGTGTGACAGATTTGTCTTTTGGACGAGTTATCTTTGACCTATTTGTCATGACACGATGGATAAATAAGTATCTTCTTGATGGTAGGTTCAAAGATTTTGGATTGATGAGAGGGGCGAGCAAATTATGTGTTTGCTTTTGCCAGTACCGCCCCTGTTTAAGTTACAACAAACGCTAAGAGTTTCAGGTTTCAAGTTTATTTGAGGTTTGTATTTTATTTTGTAAGTTCACATGTATCACGTTTAATTACGACTTTCCACGTGTTTGCTCGTTTTGGTGAATTAAATATGAAACTGAAATCTATGATTTTTTTGAAAATTATACAAATACTGACATATAATTATGGCGTTTTGAAAACAATTCCAAATTGTCACCTTTGGTTCTATACGACTCCAAATTGAATGATTAAATGCAAGAAGTTAAAAAGAATCAGTAATGCGCATAATTGAATGTTTTAATATCAAAGATTCAAGTGTGACTTGACCCAAACAACGGTTTTTGCTATGTTCACTGAATAGTGAATTGTATTGTTTGAATTTTGTATTGATGTTTGCCTGCATATTTATTGATTATTCTCTACTTATAGATATTGTAAAAGGAAAAAACTTAATTACAATACAGCCAACTATTTAAATACATTTTTTAGCCTAGTTGCTCAAAGTCTCGTTGCCTACATAATTTTCTATTTAGTGAAAAATCCCTCGTGATGTTGAATCTCGTACTTAGAGAAATCGTTAAAGTCTTCAAATTTTTCCCACGTGTGGTTAACGTAGTGTTGCAAATTTTAATCAAATCTACAGTCGTAAAAAGTATCAATAGGGTGATTGGCATGATATTTTTTTCTTACTGATTGTATGCAAGCAGGTACGTAGGCTAAACCCCTCCTCGTACCCGTCCGTATTGTACATGGGGCAGAATGGTCCAGAGAACTTGGACGCTCATACAAAGCTTTATTTTTTTCAAACGGCGGAAGGCTTTCCTGTGAAGTAGAAAAAAAACAAGATCTTCTAGGTCAGAGGCGTGCTATTGACTCTAAAGTAAGTTGTTCGATGAAGCTAATAGCATACCGTGGGTAGCAACCGTGGTAACGTGGTCACTCCTTGTGGATTTTATGCTAGATCACGATTAGCATGAGAAATAAAAGAAACAAAATAAATGATTACTGGGAATTCGCTGCGAATGCAGCTTGGCAAAAATAACCCTCAAAAAAATTGGTGGGTCAGTTATCACTCATCGACAGCTAATGGCTTATTGTTGTTATTGTTGCAGGGAGAAATTTGATAAAAGCACAAAAGAATAACGACTGCAATTTTTTTGTATAAACATATTATTCAACCACCTTACCCTTTCCCCCTTCCCTTTGCGTACGACTGACACTGAATAATCCTAGAATTCACCAATCTTACAAACACTTCCTAAGGCCACACTAGCGCATATAATGGTTTTCATTAGCGCATAAATCCAATATAAGCGCTAGTGAGGCCTACGAGGAGTGTTAGTGGGGTTATTGAACAAGGAGGTCTAATCTAATCTAAGTTGCAAAGATATGTTACATTGGAGATTCACATTACATGCATTCTCACAACCAGACACGTACAAGTTCGCGCTTGCACATGCCTCATGTGAACCTACAACATAAAAACCAAATCTCAAATGGACATACACCCTGCAACTCTTGCCGTCCTTCCCTAAGACAGGGGTGACATTGGCAAAGTGAACCATTTTTACAGCATGGGTGGTCAGCCGCATACCAACCTATAAGTCAAGGAACACACGGTGACACTGTTAAAATATCGTTTTGCAAAAAAAATATATTAATATTTTTTTATTTGCAGAAAATTTAAAGTGTGAATTATTCTGAACAGATCGAATATTGTGAAACAAGAGAGATGAAAGATGTGTACATATTATGTAAATGACCTTTAGCCAGTTCACAGATTTGAGAATAATGAGAAATTACATAATAAATGTCAACTTGACCTAGCGCATTTTAAATTAAATAATACCTATACGTACGTATGTATAAAATACTAAAATAAGATTTCAACTTTGAACTCGTATATTTGGTTATTCGTGGAATTTGTATAATATCCGCAATTGCACTACAGACAAAAATGTAAGGAAAAATATCCCTTCTGTAGTTAGAATTTTTATGGAACTACATTGTGTTATTTATTAAAATGTGATCAATACAAAGTGATGGGAAATTTCATGATAAAACAACTAGGTTTCCAAATTAGTTAGATATTTTTGTCCAGATACAATTAACACGCGATTGATTACCGTTGGTTATTTACACTTATTATTTTGTGAAGAGTAAATCACTGGGTGTGGGCTGGAGTATAATGATGAACTATTTTCAGTTTTATTAAAAAACCCAAAAAGGAACATTAAAGTAATGCTGGAGAAATGCTTTCCGGGATCTGTTGTGTGGTCTGTGGGAGCTTTCCGAAAGAACGAAAAAAACGAAAGCTCTAGCTCCCACAGACCTCGGCAACAGATTCCAGAAAGCAACTCTTCAGCACTATCAACAAGCCGTGTGAGTTTAAAACTCCTAGCCAATATTAAGGTAGTCTTTCAATTTTGTGCAATTTACAATGTTTTCAAGAGAATAATTAGAGTTTTATAATTTTTTCACAATATGAGTACAATTTGAAGAAGTCGTAAAAAGTATCTTCTCATATAATGTGGGAACACAAAAAACACACATACACATGCACAGACAAACGCACATACACATTAAGGACATGAATACAAGCAGGCACTAGAGTAAAATTTCTAAATCTCACGAAATGAAAAAAAATATATAAATATTTTTAAGCAATATATATGTCATATGGAAAGAAAAAATGGGACAATTTCAGTGCTTTACTTTCCTCATGAAAAAAAAATATCGAATTTGGGAAGTACCGATTGTGGTTGGTTGTTAGTAAAATAAAATAAATCCGCACTTTCAGCAGTTAGCGACATGAATTTTTATCAACAACCATAATATTTTAATTAAATTGTTACTAGTATAATTTTATCACATCACATGTATTAATTAATGTCACATATGAACTACGCAAAGAGCGATTAGGTTTTGCCCGCGAAATGCAAAACAAACCAACCAAAGTAAAAACTAATGAAAATAAATTGATTCCATAACCAGATCCTTAACGATGAAAAGCACAGAGCATTTTCTACAAACTTGAAACACAAACCTCAAATTTCGCATGCAAACATCGTGCCAAAAAAAAAACGCCAATACAAAATTTCAACAGTCACAACCTTATTGCTCTACGTATTCGGAAACGCTTACAAACTTAATCTTAAGTCAGTTTTTCGTGCATAAAATTTTGATGGATACATTATAGGCCTGTTGCACCAACATCCAATCAATATTTGATTGACACATCAAATTTGATTGCTTAATTTTGGTAAGGACCTCGATTAAATATTTCTCGGAAGTGGGTAATAATATGATGGAATTTGAACAGGAGAAATGATGTACATCAGCTGGTTTACGTATACGTTTTTTTTTTATATGATGGGAGAAATCACACTTAATTTTGATTTTTGTCTGATTGGAGTTGGGTGCAACAGACCCTATTAGTTTGGTGATGATTGGGTATGTGTGGCTGTCTTACCTGGCGGGTATTTCCTTGGTTTGATCATATAAGTGGCGAAGTACAGGAGGAGGATGCTGGCGACGAAGAGTATTTGTAGGAACATGGTGAGGGGAGAGCTCGCGGAATGAGACTGAGACTGCGGCGCGAACAGTTCACAACTATCACTGGCGCGTTTGGGAAACAAAACTGCCCACGAGGAGTTCGCGATAGTAAGTTGCCTCGCTGCCGGTGCGCGGACCAATTTAAGTCTTGATATACCCGGCTTATACTGTACGCAGATGACAGCTAAAGGAGGGCGCTGTTATGACTTGAATTCCCGGTATTTTCAACGTTAGCATAGCGAGTTTATACTGAGTGAAAAGGACATATTTATGCCAATCGTGTTGACAGTTATTTTTATTAGTCTAAAGTAAAATACGTTGAAAATACTGGGACTAAGGCTTGAGTTTATCTTCAACAAAAAACATTCCTAAAAAAAAAAAACGCAACTAAGCTACACATATAGTGTAACTTCTTGCCACGTTATCCACGAAGGGGTCGCATGTGGCGAGTTGAACCTTTTTATTTTCACAGGTAAGGGGGCCGGCCTTACGCCAACCACTTCAGTTGAAGTGGAGGTTTCCCAGCTCCCGAGAGTGCTGGTACTCATTTCTTGTGAAGGCTGAATAAACCTTGCCGGTATTTTATTTTGGGGTTTGAAATAAACACCGAAACGGGAAATCATTTCTGACACCCTCGGTGGGATTCGAACCCGAGCTTTCGGCATGGAATGCAAGCACTCTACCACCTGAGCTATCGACCGGACTTATTTTTCAATTTTAGCAAATCAATTAGCGTTAACTATCAAAGTTGTCGTTGAACAGGATGGTAGCGTTGGTTTCGATTTTCACCACGTTTATTTTAAGCTATGTATAGTGTATAGGTATAACAATCATGTGATAAATTCTTCTTCTTTTAAGATTTTATTTTTACATTACAGATTTCCAATCATCACCTTCATCTTGCTTTTTTTTGTCTCGGTCTATTATTGAACGAAAGTAGTCAAGCATCAAGAGCACTTCAAATCTATTGCTATAAATTGATGAATGCACCCAAAACCTTTTGCGATGTTTTTGAAAATTGCAAATCCGCATAAAACAGTGCTGAGATAAAATTGAGTTAGTATAAATGTATGTTTTTCTTGAGAATCTATAAATATCCAGTTTTACCTAGTATCATGGGTAACTAGTATCTAGATTCATAAAATGCAAAATCGTTTAAATGGTGTTAAGAGATAATTCACTACGTTTGCATTATACTTTGTAATTATTCAGGTTTTGGAATAAGGATTTTTCAGTCTTGCCTTGTATCAGGGGCAAGCTCCCATTAATATAAATATTCCCATAAGATAGGCAATATATGGTCACAATCGAAAAACCGTGACATTCAGCTTTTAATTTGAATTTCATGGGTAAATTTGATTTATTTTTAAAATACTGATTTATATTTATTTCAAAATATAATTGTATCTACCCAGCGCACATGTCTGCACAGGGTGTGTCGTTAGAACAAAATAATTATGCGCTCTCTCTATCAACAATCGGAGCCTCTCGTGACATTTTTTCCTATACTTGATTCTCACAGATCGAGTACGAGTGCATGATTACCTTGATGTTCGTATACAAACACAAGAGATGCAATACTGCACCTTTATGGAAAAAACGTCCACTCACTGACGCACTGGCCATAAAAACGGGTCTGTATTATGCTTTTGTTACACCATTGTCGTAGGTTCTTTAATCCTGATTTCCTAAAAAGGTTCTTGAGTCATTCTGCTCTCAATATTTCCTTGATTAAATAAGATGTAAGTGGTATTTTCCTTCTTGTTTTGATGATTAACATGAGTTCTTTGCTATTGTTCATAAGACGTATCTTCAAAAGATCTGAATTTAAGATATCATAGTTTTTTAAACATTTTTTTTAATTATGGGATACAAAAAATCGCACAATTGATGAAGGACAAAAAAAATGCATTTGGAGTGTGCTGGTTGATAAAAGATACCATATTTGAAGAAAGCGCGCCAATTTTTGTTATTATTATTATTTGTCTGAATTTCTACGCTGGCAAATCCCTTGTAAGGCCGCGATGTGATAAACTCTCATTGTGTGTGACCGACTATGGAGTTCGCAATGGGCGAGAAGTACGGTATGTACGTATACGAAACTCGCCACTTGAATATTCCGTATTCCTTACCTGTTTGTATTTATAATTCGCAGCGCTCCGTACTTCATATTTTATGTGTTATTTTAGCATATTGCCTGATTACAAGGCCAATTTATCAATAATAATTTGTACTGCTTTGTTTATAAAATACCAAAACCGTATTCAAAACACAGGTTGAATTTCTGGTGACATCGATGATAAAGAGCGATAAGCAGTAGCTACCAATTACTATTATAACATATACATTTAAAAGGGATCGAGATAAATTTTCTTACATAATGAAATATATTACTTTTTACCGTTTGAAGACAAGGCTTCAACTTCGCAAAATATTAGGACAAAGGTGAAGTAACATTACTTTTGGAAAAAAGTTGTTACTTTTAAAAACATTGTGCTGCAAAAAGAGGAGAATTTACCTGTCTGAGCTTTCTTGAAAAATATGGAATGTTTAATTCTTCTTTACGGTAACAGCAGTACCTATCTAGGTTTTTTTTTTTTAAATCTAAGTTAAATAATCATTACAAGAAAACATCTCATAAAGATAGCTTCACTTTTGCTAACGCCTAAGTAATAACAAATAATAACAGTTATGAAACAGGTCCCAGGGAAAGATAGCAAGCTTTTCTTATGTGACCATATAAACAGGATGTGTAAGCGTAAGCTCACACGTGTTTTGTTTGTGGGTGTGCATTAAGTTTGAATCTAAAACGTTTATAAATCTTTGCAACTTAAGGTTTAGAGTGTGTTTGATGGCATATTTTTTATGAGTGGCGGTCAAAATTTTAAATCTTTTGTTTCTAACTTCTAACAATCTTCTAAACAAACGATATAAGGCTAAATTAAAAAAAAAAACAGAATACTTTGAGCGATTGTTAACGATTTCCTTGTCTTAACTTTCTTACCGACAAAAACAAAGATCAAGCTCGCAAATGACTTTTGAAGTGTGACTCACACTTAACCGGCGCACAGAGCGGTAAAATACACTTAAACACGGTCGTAAGTGGAAAATACAAACTTAACAATATAAAGATGTTACTATGTCCTCAAACAGTTAGATAGACGCATTACCCCGTGTTGTGATTAAAAAACTTAAGGAACGAACCAATATTGAGTTATTTTAGTTGGAACTTAACACTTTCTCCATACGCAATTTGATTGCTCGCGGCTATCGGCTTCAAGACGCATTTTCTTTGGGATCCATTTATTTTAAGCGTAGTTTTTGTGGCAAAAAACGTCATGGATATTACTGATCAAGGTATGTACTACATATCTTACACAGTTTACACTATTAAAAACCTTCATATGTAATATTTTTAAATGGCTGAATGAAACACAAAAAAATCAAGGATTTTTACGAAAGAACTTGCCTACATAATTGGTATTTGTAAGTAGGTGCAACTCACCGCTACAGAGAATATTATTTTAATTGTCAATCTAGATAGAGACAGGGTTCTCAACCCCATGCCCGCGGAACGATTCGTATGTGCCCACAACAATTTTGAGACAAAAAAAAGCATAAACATTAAAAATGTGAACTATTTTTATTTCTTTATAGTTTGTATTTTTTTTCAGTGCCTAGGTTTATGAAATACGTTCGTAAGAAAATAAATTATGGGAAAATGAGTCATGGAAGGAGTTTGTCGATTGAAAATGTCCTTTGTCCTTTTAATTGTTGACAAGCAAGAAGTGAGAAGCGTACTTTTGGTGATAATTTTTTAAATACCTACTTGCATGTTTCCTTGACTGATAGGTTGGTATGAGGTTGACCACCCATACTGTAAAAAATGGTTCACTTTGCCAATGTCACCCCTGTTTCAGGGAAGGTCGGCAAGAGTTGCAGGGCTTATGTTCATTTGAGATTGGGTTTTTTATATTGTAGGTCCACATGCGGCATGTGTGAGCGCGAAATTATGCGTGTCTGCTTGTGGGAATGCATTTAATATGAATCTCATATGATACATATCTTTGCAGCTTAGATTTAGATGAAAAGTTATTGAAGATGACAAAATGTCCTCCTGGGTGGACAGGTGAATTTCTCACCGCAATCAAACGTTTTAAAACTGTGTGTAAACGAAAATGGGGGGCGTGTACATAATATCACAGAACGTCGATTCCAAGAAAAAAAAAACATAACTAAGTTATGATAAAAAAACATTCAAATTATCTATGGCCATGTTTTTGCATTAAATACCGCTCTGTGCGGCGCGGCGCTTACCAAATAAAACTAAAATCAGCCTACGTAATTTATTTATCAGATGTTTTGAATATTTATCAGACAACGAAACGGCTGACTAGTTTTTTGTATCAAAATATGAACCTTAGATTTTCCAGCAATAAATTAGACATTAATATGCACTTAGAAATGTCGGGGTAGCCCGTTATTTACCGAAAACTTGTACTTATTATTATTCTTAAATTACTCACATTTTATTATATCCATGTTTATTTGAGTCTTTAGTCTCCTGAAATAAAATTTATTTTTCTTCTTTTTCTTGATAAGAATCACAAAAACCGTTCATATAAGATCCTAAGAAGACGCCCAGAAATCTCTGTATAGATACCTACACCTGTATTCCAGCTGGGTATTACACACAGGCGTTGCATTTCGTCATCTCATTAGCTACGGTATGTGACTGTCTTCACCAAAATCACAATGTGTGTATCGATAAATGTGTGATACATTTTTACGTAGATTCTAACTCACTTGGTTTGTTATTAAAATAAATGTAAGATCTGTATTCTACTAAAATTTTGTTCTCAGGAAATTTCTTACTTATGTTATTTACACAATTTTATTTTTTTTATTCACAAAAAATTACGATGAGATGGTTCGGACATCTCGAAAGAATGGATGATGAACGACTAACGAAGAAAGTGTACAAAGGAAATGTCAGAGGAAAGCGTGGAAGGGGAAGGCCGAGGAAAGAATGGTTAGACCAGATAGGTGAGATTGCGAAAGAATGGAACCTGCAGAGTGAAAATAAGAGAAGAGTATGTATGAAGAAGGTGATGAATATTGAGGAAATGAAAGTGATTTGTAAGGACAGAAAAAAGTGGAGGCGCATCTGCGGAGGTACTGGCCACCCCTAGTGGAACGGCGGCAGGATACAGTACAGTACAGATAAAATATTTGGGTCTTTCCATAACTTATAAGATTCTCCATGAATTAGAAAAATAATAACGACTTTGTAAATGAGTTTTCAATTTAAGTGACTAGGTATAAATGTACGTCACTGCTATGTTGTGACGTATAATATTAAGTTATGAAAAAATAATTAACAATTGATCGTTAAATAATCACAAAAATAATTAGTATTAAACTAGGTTGATTTATTTGGAGAGTGCTCTTTTTGAGGGGATCGCACCTCAGAAGCTACAGACTCGTGATTGGAAGAATAAGTGTTCGATACCCTACGAAGTACAAAAAACTATATCGTTTGCTTTTAATTATTCTTTGGCTGTGCTGACGAATTCATCTATTATTTCTTGACTAATAGGTTGATATGAGGCTGACCACCCTTACTGTAAGCAATGGTACACTTTGCCAATGTCACCCCTGTTCCAGGGTAGGTCGGCAAAAGTTGCAGGGTTTATGTTCATTTCTAATCTAATCTAATCTAAGTTGCAAAATATAAGTAACATTAGAGATTCACATTATATGCATTTTCACAAAACAGACATGTTTAAGATCGCGCTTAAACATGCCGCATGTAGTCCTACAATATAAAAACCCGAATCTCAAATGCACATACACCCTGCAACTCCTGCCGACCTTCCCTGAAACGGGGGTGACATTGGCAAAGTGAACCATTTTTTACAGCATGGGTGGTCAGCCGCATACCAACCTGTAAGTCAAGGAACATACACAACAAATTACATTTTTAAAATTAACAAATTATAACATGTATGGACATCAAAAACTAACAGAAAACTAATTTTAATTTAAAAAACCCTAGCCGCCAAATTTGAGGTTTGTATTATAATATGTAAGCGCGAACTTACACGTGTTTGTTTGTGGGAATGCATTTAATATGAGCTTTGAATTCTAATATATACTTGCAACTTAAGATAGTTAATATAGACTTAATATAGATGGCTGTCATAATTAACGTCGTTAATTACTCTAAAGAAATTGACATGAACAGTATTTTATCGATACTTCGGTGAATGTCCGCGGACAAGGTTTTTTGCCATTTACTTCCTCGTAAGCAAATTACGAGTATAACGATTATGCGTATCGGAGATACTACGATGTAAAAAACTGTGTCATCAATAGACAAAATAAACAATATGATTTCTAAAGAGATTAATTTGGCGACCTACTAATGAAATTGTGTATTTTTTTGTTGGCCAAGTTTTTACATGGCCCTTGGTACAATGAAATTGCTTGTATTCGTATTATTTCATCTACGGGTTTTCGCTCATCGTAGATCATTTATCGTAGAACATGGAAATCTACTTTCAATTTATGAAAAAAAAAAACTGTTTTTTATTATTGTTTTCTTGCTACTTGCATAATCAATGAAAATAAAAGTACCTACAATAATATTGTAGGTTGAACATATTATGTATTACCAATAAGGGAAGATATATTAATAAAAAGTTATTTAGGTAGTTTTATAAAAGGATTGGCGAAAAGTTATATAAAATAAATATTTCTGCAAAAATTTTTACATAGCGATTTTAATTTTTTTACATGCGAATACATCTTTACCAATTGGAGTTTTTGCTTGCCTACGCAACGAGTTGGTATTTCATTTCCGCATTTTTTTTGGTTATTCCAGATCACATGATCATTGTTTGTTTTGATAAATAAGCGTATGCGATGTATTTTCCTCAAATGTAATAAAAAACAATGACGCCATAAAGTTTGGGCCTTTCGTCTTAAAATTGGTAAAAAATATTCTCTAAATCACACGAAAAATGGGTCATGATAAAGTTATAATAATGATACTCGTAATATTAGGATGATTTATTTGGTGAGCGCTGTTTTTGTGTTCACACCTCAAGAGCCCTCTGCAAGCTTGGTCGTTATTGTAGAAAGCTCAAATTCTCAAGCAAGACCCAGTTGCTGTAAGGATGGATGGACCTTTAGTGACCGGTCTTTGGTAAAGGTATATGAATTTTTCAAAGTGAAGAACATTTTTTGTGCTCCGCCCGGATTCGAACCCACAACCTTCAATTTACGAGTCAGAAGTGTTGACCACTAGACTACGCACCGGTCACCTTTATAAAGTTATCCTATGTTATTCACACGCAGCAAATCCATGGCTCAGCCGCCAGCTAATGTGATTTTTTTTAAATGTTTAGAAACTGTAGGTATGTTACTATTTAAAAAATAAATAGATTTGTGGAAAGGAATGCAATTCACCAACCTATTTTGTCTGGCCAGTTGTCGTCATGCGAAAGCAGAAGCTTGTGTACATGCAATGGCATCTGTTGAACCAGGATCGAAGTTATGGTCAAATGGGCCAGACGTAGATTCAAACCAACGTTATTCTGTTCCAAATACGCTAGTCGAACACGCGCCCCTACCTCTCGGCCATAACAACATATGAATGTTTTTTATTTTATTTAATAACTTATGTTCCTGGAAGAAAATGTAGGTTGGTATATATGTCTGACCCCACATGCTGTAAAAACTTTGTAAAATTTTTGCCAATGCCACAAGAGTGGCAATGTTTGCTTTATTTTGTACATAAGTAGGTACACATGCAGTATCTGTAAAGGCTGGTTCGGACAAGGCGAGTAATTTAGTCAAGTAACGAGTAATTTAGTGGCTAAACGTGTGCGAACCCCAACAATTTAGTCCAGTAGTTAAGTCAATGGTTTAGTCAAGCCGATCCATTTCATTCTATTTTTTCGGGCAAGTAGCGGCCCCGCCCACCGTCCGTGGGCGAGTGTTGCCGAGAAGCCACGGAAAAGTCCGAGTCCGAAGAGCCACGGAAAAGCCCGAGTCTGAGTCGAGTTTATTAGCGGCCGCGCCATTGGCCGCTCACTCTTGGCGGGGAAACGGAAATGCAAGAATGGCGGCAATTTAAATTGGCTGCAGTTTGAAAAGATAATGCCCGTTTTCAGCAAGAATATTTAAAGATAAAGTGCTGTTTAAAAATATTTAAGTACTTAAGAACTTCTTATATTTGCGAGCCCGATGTTCCGCTCCCTAAACTTAGCGACCTGTCAGTGAGGTTATGTCATGTTTAAACTGTAAATAAGTGGATATGCACACCGATATCCTTGGTTTTTTTGAAACTCTTGAGAATATAGAAGTTGCTAGGACTTATCTACGTCCAAAAAGTTTTGAGAAAGGTAATTTTTTTTCGATAAGAATAGTATGACATCGATTTTTGGTGCGGATATCAGCTGTCAAAAATACAATCATTTAGCTCCTTGCTGGATGAAATTGTAGTAATTTTTAAGTTTTCGGACAATAGAGCTGTACAAATATAGTTTTGGTAAAGATGTTGTGGAAATAACTATTATCGTCCATGAATTTATTACGTATTTAAAAACATCGATCTTTTACATTGATCGATGTTTATAGGTACCTACCATAAATTTGTCATATCACAGGCCTTATGATATCCTTCAGATGGATTGTTACTTATTGTTTTAAGTACAGAAACAATTCAGTGACACACGGGGATAACTAATTAGAGGCATTACAATTTTATGCCACTGTAAGCCATCAGCTGGTATCTGTGACAGACGTGAGAGGCGTATGTAGCAGGATTGAACAAGTTTCTCGCGGTCAGCCTCTGAAAAGTTGAACCATGTTTCTTCTTTAACTTGATAATTGATTGGTGACCGCCGTGTATTTGAAAATGCCGATTTTACATGTCGAATATTGATGTTAATTGTCAACAACGAAAAACGCAACAGAGAAATGCATCTGAATGCAGCTGCAGACTAGAGCCGTATTATAGTGTGTGCATACAAAATATACTTTGTACACATCATTGAAAAGATAAAAATTCAATCAAAAAATAATGTTTGCAGCGTAAATGGTAGATATTATTATAAACATCAAATAGTCATGTGTTGTTTTTATTTAAAATGTGTATATTATTTTATAAACCATAAAATACATTTCGAATTTACAAAAGTCGAGTTTCGAAGTTGTTTGCTAAACAGGCTCCTAGCTAGGTGGCCGGGCATAAATCAGTTAATATTACCAAACCATAGCCAATTTAAAAGACTTTATAATAACATGATTTTAATACTCAATTAATATTTTCAAACTGCAGCCAATTCAAATTTTCCGCCATTATAGAAAGGGCTTTCTGCAGCCAACTTCGCACTTGTGTACTGTACTGGACCGTAATGCGAACGCTTCACGGGCGAGTAGCGCCCCGCCCACTACTAAATTACTCGTTACTTGACTAAATCAGTGGCCTTGTGCGAACTAGCCTTAAGCGAAAATTTAAACGTGTCTGCTTGTGGGCGTGAATTTAATATGAGTCTTAAATGTCAATGAATCTTTAAAAAATAGATTATAGATATGTATATTTTAAGCGAGGATGCGTTTCTAAGTTTCCCGCGATCTTTGTTCTCGGAATTTCGACTATCACTCTATTTTTTTAATATATAAATTGGGAACGTGACAAATCGCACGCCTGTTGCCAAATATCAGCGATAACAACCTTGAAAGTATATACTTACATGCTCGCACAGATATGTACTTAGAAATAGCGAAATTTACAAATATTACAAGAAGAGATTTTTCAATGACCAAAAATTTAGCTTCAATTGGTGTTATTAAAACATAGCAAATCTAAAGATGTTTTTTTATTTTAATTTACTTGAGGTGACGAATGAGACATGTTTTTTTTTGTGCGCGAATATCACTGTAACGATTTGAAAACAAAAATACGAATAAAAATGAAATGAAATCAAAATTAAACGCATAGAATACCTATTCGATAAGAAATGTCAACTTTTTTTAGAAAACCTTTAAAGGATGAACAAAAGGTTGTCCAAGAACTTCATACTTTCAGGATATGAAGCGGTTCATGAATTTGCTATTCTGTTCATATCCCGAGAGGATGTTGGCCATCAGAGACAAATGGCTAGTACAACAATGGGTTGTCAACGACGTTACCATGTTGAAAGCACCGGTTCCCATAGATCACCGAAGTTAAGCAACATTGGGCGCGGATAGTACTTGGATGGGTTACCGCTCAGGTACACCGCGTGTCGTTGGCACCTTGGACCGGTCCGTAGTCCAGTGGCAACACTTCGGACTCGTAAATGGAAAGTTGTGGATTCGGATCCCGGCGGAGCACAAAAAATATACAATTTATATTTCGAATGTGCTCTTCGCTGAGTTGAAAAATTCATAAACCTTTACCAAAGACCGGTCACTGAAAGGTCCATCCAACCTTACAACAACTGGGTCTTGCTTGAGAATTGGCGCTTTGTAGCGACGACCAAGCTCGTACACCTCTGCGGCACTACAACAAGTGTCATAGACCCCTAGAGTCTTTAGAATCTAGGGAGTCTCCCGCACAGGATTTCTTAAAAAAAAAAAAATGTCAACTTTTTTAGAAAACCTTTAAAGGATGAACAAAAGGTTGTCCAAGAACTTCATACTTTCAGGATATGAAGCGGTTCATGAATTTGCTATTCTGTTCATATCCCGAGAGGATGTTGGCCATCAGAGACAAATGGCTAGTACAACAATGGGTTGAAAATGCTAAGAATCTAAACTATAATCTCGTCAATTTGAGCAGGGAGCTGGGTAAACTAATAGGAGTTAAAGTAGATGAAGGAGATATAAGGGCAGTCCACAGAGTGGCTCCTGGAAGACCCACCACGAGGCCAAAGAACATAATACTTCAACTTACCACAAGGAAACTGAAGGAGGACATGGTAGCGGCTGCAAGGAAGCGTCGTTCATTAAAGTTAAATCAGCTGGCTGGCTTAGGTTTTCCCACTGATAACAATGCCTTTTACATCAATGATCATCTGACTCTTTCCACAAAAATCCTTTATTCCAACTCAAGGCAGATGGCTAAATCTAAAGGCTACAAATATACTTGGGTAAGGAATAATAACATCATGCTGCGTAAGGATGATGGATCATCCATTATATATATTAGATGCCAGGAGGACCTAAGTAAAATATGACTCTTAGTTTGTGTGAATTATTATTGTTATTTATTTTTACTTGTTTTCTATCCTGTTAATTTTCACATTTACTTTATGATTCTGTTCAATTTTCTGTTACTGATTTGTTTTTTTCACTTGCTTCTGTTATCAATTGTTTTACTTTCTCTTTCTTTTTCATTCAAGCCCCCTACTAGTTTTAATATTATTTATACTATTATTCACTCTTCTTACGTTCTAATAAGGAAAATGTTACCCATGTTTTCCTGTTCTTCTTCATTAAGTCACCTCTACCAGGACTCTTATTGCCATCTTAACTTATCACTGCCTTTATTGAATCACTTTTGCTACTATTTTATAATTATCATGTTGTTTTTAATATTTTATGACAATCGTAAATAATTTAGATGTAAATCACCTCAACATATACTATCAAAATTGTCGTAGTATTCGTAACAAGCTCTTTGATCTGCGTTTGAACATTCTTAACTGTGAACATGACATTCTTATTATCACTGAGACGTGGCTGAATGATGGCATTTATAACAACGAGGTTGCAGATGATAGATATGTTGTTCACAGAAGGGATAGGTGTCTATCTACCTCTACAAAGAAGGATGGAGGTGGTGTCTTAATTTTAGTTAGGAAAGACATCCCTTGTGTTAGATTATTTAATGATGAGAGTCCGTTAGTTGAGGAAATTTTATTACATTTACCTACAGTTGGAAATGGTTTAATTATTGCTGCATGCTATATTCCACCACTTTCCAGTCAATCCATATATGAAGCACATTTTAATAAATTCAATGAAATAGCTATAAATAAAGTAGATCACAATTTCTTTTTAATTGGTGATTACAATTTGCCCTCTATTAACTGGACCCCTGACATTGATGGCCTTTCTTTTGTAATGCCCTCTTACCTAAGTAATATAATGTCTTTCCTGATGCTCAAACAATGTAACTTTATTAGGAACAATAATAACCGTTTATTGGACTTGGTGTTGACGGATCTTGTTTGTTCTGTAGTGGGATGTGCTGCACCCCTTAGTACAGTAGATCCTCATCACCCGCCGATTGAGTGCACTGTGAAAACATCACGATTGTTTTCCAGGATGCTAGTACATAATGTCCATAAATACGATTTCAGGAAAGCAAATTACAATCAAATCATGGTAGAATTGTTAGAATTTAATTGGTATGACAACTTGTATAATCTCAATACTCAAAATGCGACCGATTTCTTTTATTCCAAATTGTACTCAATATTAGATTATCATGTACCACCATTATATGTACGTGCAAAAAAATATCCCTTTTGGTTCTCAAATGATTTAAAAAAGCAAATGAGCACAAAACGTAAAGCCTGGAAGAGATGGAAGACATATGGTAACATTAGTGACTACGATAGGTTTCGATCTGCTCGTGCTAATGTAAAGAGACTCATGACTGCGTGTCATAAGTCTTACATAAACAACATTGAAACATCAGTTACTCATAACGTCAAAAGTTTTTGGAAATATACACATAATTTAAAAAATAACTCAATGGGCTATCCATCATCTATGATGCTTGATAATCGGGTATCGAACGACCCTAATGAAATTTGCAATATGTTTTCTTCGTATTTCTTGTCTGTTTTTGAATCGTCATCACAACTAACTTGCAGTCCCAATACCTCCTCTATAAATATGAATTTTAATTACCAAAACAATAATAACACATGTATTTCTGATTTGTTCCTATGTGAAGACGATGTAAGGGAAGCACTTAATCTTATTGATATAAAAAAAGGCGCTGGTCCGGACAAATTAAGTGCTTTTTTCCTTAAAATGACCTCTGATGCCCTGTTCAAACCTCTCACACTTATTTTCAACAAAAGTTTAGCTGAAGGATATATACCAAGCATATGGAAAACTGCTAACATAATACCCTTACATAAAGCAGGGCCGATGAATGACATCTCTAACTACAGACCTATATCTATCCTCTCTTGCATTGCTAAAATTTTTGAAAAGTTAGTACATGGAAAAATATATCCACTACTTAAACACTGTATTCCTGATAGTCAACACGGATTTGTCAGATCAAGATCCATAGTTTCGAATTTGTTACTTTATTCTAACTTTATTTTTGAGACATTTGACCAGGGCTGTTCTGTTGACAGCGTGTACACCGACTTCCGCAAAGCTTTTGATAAGGTTGATCACCTTATATTACTTAAAAAGCTTCACTTCAATGGAGTCCAGGGCAACCTATTCAGGTGGTTTTGTTCTTATCTTGATTCGAGATATCAAACTGTTACCCTTAATGGTTACGCCTCATCATTGTGTGCGATAAGCTCAGGCGTCCCACAGGGCTCCATATTAGGTCCTTTTTTGTTCACAATTTTCATATCTGATATCCATAAATGCGTTAAAAACAGCAATTTATTATTATTCGCAGATGATATGAAAATTTTTAAAAAAATCGATAATATTAACGACTGTCTATTACTGCAAGAAGACATAAATAGACTCAGTTTATACTGCTCGATTAACAAACTGTCACTTGCTCTTGAAAAATGTAAAATTATAACCTTCTCAAGGAAACGCATTCAAATCAATTACAATTATACAATTTCCAATCACACACTTGAAAGAGTATCTTGCATACGCGACCTTGGTGTGATTTTCGATTCCAAACTACTTTTTGACATGCATGTACATGCCGTCGTCAAGAGGGCCTTTCAAATGATGGGTTTTGTGTTTCGTGTGACAAAAAAATTCAAAATGATATCGAGCTATATGACTTTATATCATTCATTGATACGATCACAACTAGAATTTGCTGTGACTGTATGGAACCCATTTTATGATGTGTATAAAACTCTACTAGAGTCGGTTCAAAGAAAATTTACGAAAATATTGTTCCATCGGTTAAGCTACGAAAACCGCTCTTACGACAAACGCCTACTTCATCTAAATCTGGTAAGTATTGATAATCGATGTTTAATATTGAGTGCGTTGACTCTGAGGAGTATCTGTCTATCGGAAACGGATTGCCCTGGTCTTCTATGTCAAATTAAGTTTCGTATACCAAGATGCGCATCTCGTTCTTCACAATTATTTTTTCTGTCAAAATGTCGAACAAATGCAGGTCAAAGAGCTCCTATTCATAGAATGTGCAGTGATTTTAATAAATATTTTAATGATTTAGATTTGTTTAATAAGGGGAAATACTCCTTTAGGGGGGACTTGATGAAAACTATATATAAAATGTCTTTTACACCCAGTTTATAGCTGCTGATTGGGCTTTTTGTTCTTCTTTTTTATTCTTCTCTTTTTTCTTCTTTAACTTTTACATTCTTATGTTTTTCTTTGTTTACTCTTCTTGTTTCTCCTTGTTATTTTTGTTTCTTTTACTAATTTTATTACTTTTGAATTTTGACTTCCTCTACTTCTTTTATATTTTTATGTCAGCTACATTAAATTTATAATATATATGTGGGAAATTTTTAAGGATGTAGGCATTTTAAATTATATGTATCCACTTTTTTGTTTATTGCAACTGTGTCTGTATCTGTTTTTTCTCCTAATAAAGTAAAATAAAATAAAATAAAATAAAATAATCTAAGTTGCAAATATATACGTATATTGATGTTTAAGGTTCACATTTAATGCATGTTTACAAGCAGGCAGATGTAAGTTTGCGCTTACACGTGCTACATGTGTACTTATAAAATAAACCAAGCCTAACATGAACATAAACTCTGCAACTCTTGCCGCCTTTCCTTGAAACAGAAGCAAAAGTTAACCATGTTTTTACAGCATGGGGAGTCAGCCTCACATCAACCTATTGGTCAAGAATGAATGCTATTGTTAATAGACTGATGCCAATATCTTCCCTGTACAGAAATAAATGGTGGTTGATCTGTAATGTTGTACGACAGGTTTTTTTTTTTTTGCTGTTCAAAATGACTGGTTTTTTGGAAGTAGGTAGGCAGCAGTTACATAATACAGCTGTATTCAAAGACTACTATTAATTATTACGTAATGTATGCTTCTATGTATACTATAATATGTTACATCAAAGAGCAATAATATAGGTATTATTAACCTTGATATCTGAATTTCGCCCGCGTTGATACCAGAGGTATGATACATGTGTATTGTGTGACTAAATTATTCAGATTGAGTATGTATGTATGTAGCATTTTAACTTTTATTTTGATTGTATTAACCTTATTTTGTTATAGTACTTTGTATTTTGTAATATAGTCGGCTAGATTTGTGGTCGTTAGACATACAATATTTGTAAAATTATTAAAATAAATTAAATACACGGATATTTGCACGAACCATTAGTGGGGAATCTCAGTAGGTACTGTCGACGTTTCGTTGGCAACGTAGCCAACGACTTCAGGAGACACCCACTCTGTATCACGATTGTGGTAACGTTTCGTACAAATATCCGTCGATATTTTAATAATTTAACAAATACTTTGTAACACATTTTTTTCATTATATTGTTTTTTTTAGACTGCTTGCATACCATGCCAGAGGGCTATGGTTCGATCTCCACTAAGGTAGTCAGAAATAGTTTCCCACTTCACTGCGTATTTCCCAAAATAAAACCAAACTTAGAATACCCACAAGCTCTTTTTAGTTTCACAAGAAATGAAAACCAGCCTCTCGGAGAACAAGGAAACTCCCAATTTAAGTGAAGCTGTTAGGACCGTCCCCTCACCTGTAAAAATAAAACACAAGTTCCAAATTCCACAAGCCACATGCGATCCTGAAAAAATTGGTCCATTTCTGGTAATGTCACCCCAGTTTCATGGAAAGGCAGCAATAGTTGCAGGGATAATTTTCTTTTAAGATTTCTGATGTGTATGTGTGTAAGACCGGTCCTTAGTTCAGTGGAAACACTTCGGACTCTGAATGGAAGATTGTGGGTTGGAATTCCGGCGGAGCACAAAAAATATACTATTTATATTTTCAAATATGCTCTTCCCTGGGTTGAAAAATTCATAAACCTTTACCAATGACCGGTCACCAAAGGTACATCCAGCCTTTCAGCAACTGGTTCTTGCTTGAGAATTGGCGCTTTGTAGCGACGACGACCAAGCTCGTAAAAAGGTCGATAGCTCAATTGGTAGAATGCTTGCATTCCATGCCGAGAGCAAGGGTTCGATCTCAAGGTTTACTCAGCCTTCACAAGAAATGAGAACCAGCCCCCCGGGAGCTGGGAAATCCCCACTTCAACTAAAAGTGGTTGGTGTGAGGCAGGCCCCCTTACCCGTAAAAAGAAATAGGTTCCGAATCGCCACATGCGACCCCTTCGGGGATAACGCAGGCAAGAAGTTACACTATATGTATAGCTAAGTTGCGTTTTTTTTTATCTGCAGTGCTTTCTTAGACTCCACACTTAAATTAAATTTACTTCTTTGAGAATTTGAGAATATCTTATAATAGGTAAAATGTGTGGTGTAATGCTAACCTACTTGTGAAAAATTATTGGATAATGCACATAAATCTTTAGGTATTCTAAGACAAAGCCATAAGAAGTGTAATGTGCAGAGTAGGTAGATAAAAAACCTTCTAGCATAAAAAATGCAGCTAAAGTACACATGTGGTTTACTTTTTTTCCTGCGTTTTCCCCGAAGGGGTCACATGTAGTGATTCAGGACCTATTTATTTTTACAGGTAAGGGGGCCAGCCTCACACCAACCACTTTCAGTTGAAGTGGGGGTTTCCCAGCTCCCGGGGGAGGGGCTGGTTCTCATTTCTTATGAAGGCTGAGTATACCTTGCTGGTATTTATTTTGGGTTTAAAATCAACAAATTATTTCTGACACCCTCGGCGGGGATCAATAATCCCTTGCTCTCGGCATGGAATGCAAGCATTCTACCAAATAAGCTATCGACCGGAATTTTTACAAACTTGTCGTCACTACAAAGCGCCAATTCTCAAGTAAGACCCAATTGCCGTAAAGCTGAATGGACCTTTTGATTGCCAGTAACCCAGCGAAGAGCAAATTTGAAAATATAAATGTTATATTTTTTGTGCTCCGCCAGGATTCGAACCCACAACCTTCCATTCACGAGCCCAAAGTATTACCACTGGACTACAAACTGGTCATTAACATTAATGAACATAAAAGAGACAATTGTACTGCTTGTAGAGACATTCACTTTGTAATCATTCATCTTTAAGATAAAAAATAATACAACTTTGTTTTTCGAATCAACCTCCATTAATCACGAGTCCGCAGGGTTAACCACCAAAATCTAGATTTTAATTTTTGTAAGATATATATTTTCAATGTAACGTTTATATTTTACTCAGCCCTGAGGAAAAGATTGTGACATTCTAAATCACAAAAAATGTCACAAATTCTTTCCTTAGAATTAATTTTTAATATTGTATTTTTTTTGAAAATTTCGTTCTTCTTTACATGCCACTTCTATCCAAGATCATCTTAGTATTTTTACTCAAAAAGCTGTACCCCAAATATAGGATCTGGGTCATCATTTCTTCAACCATTATGCTCTACTGTGTCCTCGAGTCTTACTCCTCTAAATATTTCCTAGTAGGATAAGATGTAGTATGTGGTAATATTTGTTCCTCATAACATGCTCCAGGTAGATATGTAGCGCTCAGTGGCGTGACTATCATACAAGCTAAAAAGCTAAGCATGCGTACCATCAGAAATGCAAATAATGAATATTTTTGGGTAGATTACAGACATTTAAAGTCATTCGTCTTTTTAAATTTCCCCCCATCAAAAGTCGTGCTGCTGCCATCTGTGTGTGGCAGTAGGTTATTATTATTAGGCATTGATGAAGTAAACTCTGTTACGCAACCGTTATTGAGAAATGTATCCCTGTCTTTGTTTAATGTATGAAAAAAGCTTGATCTCTGTAAGCTTGTATGAATATAGTCGGTTAAGCTCTTTTGTCATTATAAATGAACACAATATTATTACAGATTGTGCTTGGGAGTACACATGATAATAATATCACCATATGCTTAGCTTTTCGTCCATTCAATTTTACGATTCCAGACTGGAGCCATTTACAGTTGTATGAATGACCGATTGTATTTTCAATAAACTGTCGCGTCAGGTGCGTTTTATTCGAATATCAGAATAATTGACTTATTCCTTGTTTGCGATCGAACCCACTTTTTTGCAAAACCAAGATAATATTAATTTTGTTATTTTATAAAGATTGTTAATTTTGTTTTTTATTTAAAAATTAATAATCATTAGATTATTAATTTTGCTTTTTTATTTTTGTCTTTTTTTGTCCACCTTTTTTGATAGTATATAAAATTAATTCCGGTGAAAATATTGTTGTGCCTTGTGAGGATCTTAAGTGTGTGAAGGTTTCATTGTTTCAATCCAAAATCTAAGTCTGAGGAAATTTAGAAGCACTGGGGAAAAGAAACATCGGGGTAAGATTTATTATTTGTAATTTAGTGCAACCTTAATTATCCAGCATGCGTATGGCAGAAACTGTAGGCACGCCACTGGTAGCGCTATTCTGCTAAATTCCTTACACTCTGGATATCAATCCAAGTCAGAGCTTGCTAGCGCTTGCAAAAGAACTCCATAGATAAAAAAATCACAGTACACCTTATTTTTGGTCACAAATCGCTATCTCGCCCCCTTAAGGTCGGAAGGATTTTTTTTAGGTTTCTTTAGTTTATTTGATGTCAGGAGCAATTCTTGGTATTTATGGGTCTAAAAACTTTGTTGTTGGTGACATGATCATTTCACAAGATCAGTGATCAGGTCACCAACCAACGCAAATACTATATGTATGATAATAGCTGTTGTGTTTCAGCAGGTTTGTTCATTGGTATGGGATTCCATAGGTTTCTACATCTATCTGTGATAGTAGTATTGCAATTTATACTGGTGATCACGATCTCAGCATTTATTTGAATTTAGGACTTTTTTCTTGCAGAGTAATGCCCCACTTGTATGGTCCCTACTCGGTCCCTAATCAATGGTCTCTAACAACCACTAAGAAAATATTTAATAAAAGTTTTAGGCTTACACGACCAACGGATGATACTAGAGAGTTGCTTTTTGAGGTCTGTGGGAGCTTCCGGACGTTTCGCCCATCTCCACAACGGGTTTCTTCAGGGTTAGTGATCTTCAAGATCACTTTCACGCTGAGAAGCACATCGTAGACATTAGCAAAACGTCCGGAAGCTCCAGTTCCTTTAGACCATAGCAACAGATTCCAGAAAGCAACTGTACAGCATCAAGAAGATATTTGTTTGCCTTTTCCCTAGTTGCTTGTCTGTGGAACATCAAAATTTTGTCTATGTCAATTTAATTGCTGAGTTCATAATAATGTTCTCTTATATTACTTTATACTTTCTTCTCGTTAGATCCTTAACTTACAGGTTGGTATGAGGCTGACCACCCATTCTGTAAAATATGGTTCATTTAGTCAATGCCACCCCTTTTTCAGGGAAGGTGGACAAGAATTGCATTGCTTTTGTTCAATTGAGATAGGGTTTTTGTTGTTGTAAGTCCGCAGCGGCATTATACATGTTTGCTTGTAAGAATGCACATAATATATCTTCGTAATTTACTCTAGATTGTTCTTGTTCCTGTTTCTCCCTTGTATTACAACATACTTTCTTCTTGTATTCTATAAAGAATTAGTGATAAAACCGAAATACTACCAAATTATTAAGGTAGCTTGAGAGGTCAAAAGTTTAATACATTATATTGTCATCAATTCTCAAAGGTAACAAAATATTTTATTAATAATAACTTTACGTATTTACTTTATTATTTTCTTAATGAATAATTGTTTTTGAGCTCCAATGCTTTTCCTATAAATTATCAATATTGGATGTAGTGGCGACATCTATTGATTTCAACACTAACTATTATGGGTAACAGTAAGCTGTTTTTACAAGATAACTTGACACTTCAGCCTCACATCAATCTATAAATCAAAGAAAAAAACTAAATTTCTAAAATATCTTCTAACTAAAATGTGTGAATTCAAGGAAAGAGGCAAGACAGCATGCCAAGAAAATGTACGCAGCATTATATTTGCAATGAAATAATGTTAGGTAAAGCAAAAAGTATTTATTCAAAAATATTGGAATGAAATTATTGAAAAATTATCATGAAAAAATTATTCATGAAAATTTTAATTCATCCTCTCTTGAATTAACTTATATTTAAAATGTAAAAAATATACAATCTAGGATGCTTTGTTTTATTCTATAAAATTTATTAATTTACTAAATTTCATCCTTTAAAACTTAAACAGTATGGGGTAATAAAGAAATTTAACAAATAGCTTTAATTATGTTAACACGTTCACTGCACATAAAATATAACAGGCGTATTTAGAAATGACAGAAGAGTCATTGACCTTCAATGACACAAAATACTTGTTGAAACAGGAAGTTAAACAGTGCTATTATTAGTTGAAATGTTGATGTACATTAATTATCTTGAAAATTTACAACATCGTAAAACTACCCTAAAAATTGACATTGGAACATACTAATGATTCATCATGTGCTGACTTGGAATATTATACTTTCCAGCTGTGCTATGAAAAAAATGTGCCATACAAGTGTCCTTAAAGCAAAATGCGCCTTGCGCGGTGTGCGCACCAGGAGAATTGTAGTATGAACGCGCTAGGCGCGGTGGGCGCACTGAATGTGTTAAACCTCTTACGCACTAGCGGCTGGCCGCCTAGGCGGTTCAGCGGTTTATGGCGGTACTAGTGCGTACTTTCACCAGCGGTTGCATACTAAATTGGAAAAGCGGCAGGCCGCGCGGCTAACCGCCTAGGCAGTTAACCGCTAATGCGTAAGGGGGCTTAAACTGAATCATGGTTGATGCAATGTGTAACCATTCTATAAGAATTTTTTTTTTTGATAAATAAAAAAAATTCAATAAGTACTTAAAACAAATATTTCACTTGAAATGAAAAATGAATATGGAAATTTCTTGTGTTTCGCTACCTTATAGGTAAAACTAAATAAGTGCTGATTGACTAATTTGAGATATTGTGGAAACAACATTCTTTTGGGTACAACTTCTTTTGTGCACTAATTATAAGTAAATGCTCATGAAAAAGGTCTAAACTACAGGACTTCCACACTTTTTTAGTGTTTTCTCTCATGGAAAATAGGAAAAAAGGTGTGTTTATCTGAGAAACTCATGCTAGCTTCATATGTCACTTATTCAGTTTTACTTTTAAGGTTTGGATTTGATACACCATCTATAAATGTATAATCTATAATCTAAGTTGCAAAGATATTTTGCATATGCTTGATTTTTTTGTTCCGGGTTTTATGTATATTAAATTTAATATTTATACTAAACGAATTCCCACAAGTAGACACATTTAAATTTGCGCTTAAACATGCCGCATGTGAACCTACAATATAAAACCCAATCTCAAATAAGCATAAGCCCTGCAACTCTTGTCGATATTTATGCTATAAGAAAACTGGCAGTAGTTTCAATAAAAAAAAATACTATTTTTTAGCTATCCACGCATTCATGTTGTAAATGGAGTACTCCCAGCATTCTATTTTTTTTATCACACGCATCAGTTATACCAGAACTTTTCAATGCTGTTTTTGAATATTGTCAGTTTCCTGATAGTGTAAAAAATATATGAAGGCCACAACATATTTCAGCCTTAGCAAATTTGAAAAACTATTCAAAATAATGTTAACTTCAAAGATTGACACAATTTGAAATACAACAAAGCATTGAATTTCAAAACCAATGGTGTTATTGGCCACTATGAAGTTTTATATTTTTTTGAAAAACCTTACAAAATGCAAGCAAATGTTATACTTGAAATAATTATAAACTGCAAATTACCAATTTAATTCTAGTAACCTTCATCGCTTATAGAAATTGTACAATCATTGTATTTTTTCTTGAGAATGCCAGCGGTTATTTCATGATCCGCTTTGCCGTATCCTTGTGAGTAGCCGTAGACATGAATCTTTTTGTTGACTGGATCATGAGAGATGCGTCCTCCTCCAACACATTCACAGTCTAACGGATCAAGCTTTTCCTGAACCTGAAAACATAAATCAATTCAATTGATTTTTGTTGCAAGAGGCTGCTCCCGAGGATGCCTTTTTGAGGCGAAAATATTCAAGCCAAAAACTAAAAATAAAATTGTATGTGAATTAAAACTGTGTTATTTTTTAGAATAAATACAATGGACTTTCACTGTGTGAACCACCAAACCCTAACAAATATAATTCAATTCATTTTTAGTACAGAAGTTACAATAGTATTGAAAATATGATATGAGGACTACAAAAACCAGTGCATAGAAATAAGATAAGGAAAAAAGTATGTAAAATGTTTTTTTTTGTTTGGAAGAAAAAAAGTCTTAGTATAAAGACTGGCAACATCAACTTAAGTATTTGTTTACGTAAGGTCTATTTTAGGCCATTTATTAAACCTACTTGAGATCAACACAGCTACATTCACAAACAATGCTAGAAGACCTCACAATGTTAAATGAGAATTCCAAGTGTACAATAACTGTTGTATATGAAAGCTCCAATCAAGTGCAAAGAATTCACATAATTATATCATTGTGAGTTGCATAAAATTGTTTGGGAACACTTTAAGAAACTGTGTCATGTGTGTTTTTGACACACATGCGTGGCTTAAAGTGTTTCCATCATTTCAAGAGAGCAATTAGAAAATAAAGAAAGCTAGTATCTATCTCATCAAAATAGGCGTAATAAGCCTTTGTAATGACAAAAACACTCGAGACCTCAAGTATAACATTTAAAAGATGATTTTTAGAACCATCTATTCACTGATTCACTTTGCCAATGTCACCCCTGCTTCAGGGAAGGTCGGCAAGAGTTGCAGGGCTTGGGTTTTTTATATTGTATGTCTACATGCGGCATGTGTAAGCGCGAAATTATGCGTGTCTGCTTGTGGGAATGCATTTAATATGAATCTCAAATGATACATATCTTTGCAGCTTAGATTTAGATTTAGATCTATGGTCTGGTGAGAGATAACGATAGATGGCATCGCTGGTAGGTACAGCTCTACACATCTACAAAGATACTAATGTGATCAGTCCTATCAAAGTGGGACCCTGCAGTGGGTAGGTAACATATTAGCAGGGACGACCCCAACTCTATTTAGCTTATAGCACTCTCAGCGCCACAAGGCTGAAGGAGACACCAGGAAGACCAAAAACGTGATAGATTGAGACGAAAGGTGCCAATGTCAAAACTTGAGGTATCAATGCGTATGCAGCCAAGACAAACATATTATATAACTAGTGAACAAAGGCGATGGGCAGACCAAGTGAAGGAAACTCTTGGTTTTCTTCACTTGGTTCACTTGGTAGATATAGATAAAATCTTTATTCTAACCTCATCAAAAATATCAGCATGAAATGATGCTCTGCAATACCCTCTGACTATGAAGAAGGCGTTGTCTTCATTTTCATCTTTAGGATCGTGGACCTTGATTAAGATGTACTTAAATATACCAGAATCATCAATATCAACACGTGGTATTTTATCCATTACTGTAGATTTTCAGACTTGTACTCGTCGGAATACCTTAAAAACTACAATGAAATTAGTGAATATATTGTGAAAATAATTGAATTAGATTACGTGTTGTACGAATAATTACTAACCGGCCACTGAAGGATTACGTAAAATTAAAAAAAAAACTGTGAAATTAAGCAGTTTTTCAATATAAATATTATCTCGAATTTGACAGGCGACGAATACAATATTTTTCTTCTTTTTCTTTGTAGTGATAAAATATTGAGGCGTACACAGAAAGTTTTTCCCTACACACACGGTGGCAGCACCTTTTTTACTTACCACAAGAATCAAAACCTAAAAATATTGGACACATCGGCTGAAGTTTTTGTACTAAAAGTTTTTAATTTCTAAGCCATAAGTCCAAAGATATTGTTAATTAATAGCATTTACTTTACAACAGGTATTCTTACTGAAAATATTTATTTCATAAAATTGATAAAGTCTTTTAAATATTTTTTTAAGTACCTACCTGCTTTATTTTGTTATTATGTATTACTCGTATTTTATTATTCTAGGTGAGAAGCTTGTACAAAAAATGTATAATATTTTGAATTATTTTCATTAAAAATATACTTATTTCGTTTTTAAGGGTATCTCTGTTAACACAGTGAAAGTCCATTGTATTTTTTTAAGTTTGTGTTCACTTTATTTTATTTTTGTGCTCAAACGTTTTCGCCTAATAAGGCATCATCAGGAGCATAATAGTTTTTTCAAAACAATTTTGTTTGAAAATTAATTTAAGTATATACATATATTTTTTATAACAATTATGCTCCTGAAGATGCTTTATGAAGCGACAACGTTTGAACAGTAAAATAAATAAAAGTGATTAAAAACTTTGTTTTTCCAATTGAATTTGTAAAACCATATTTATTTTGTTCTATCCTGCCTCTTGAACATGTGCGTCCTTGGTTTTTCAGTGTTCTCTTAAAAAATATCGTCTTTTTCTTCTAACCAAGGCTCTTACTCATACAAAAGAGATAACACGTTCCTTCAAGCGCCTTTTTGTAGACAAAAACTTATCTATATTTTGTATTGTTTGTGTATTAACACTGTGAAAATTCATATTGTTTAATTTTATAATTTTTGGGTGAAATTCAAACGAAAACACTGTTTATTTTCACTATAAAATTTATTTTTTATTTACTTTTTAAATAAATTTTATAGTGAAAATAAACAGTGTTTTTGTTTGAATTTCATCCAAAAATTATAAAATAAAAAATAAAACTTATCTTTTAATTCAGCAATGGAAGGTTATTTGATCTCGATTTTCATAACAGAAAATATTAATTCCAATTCCCATTCACATACAAATTTAGTTACAAATATTTTAATAAGATTCAGTTTTTTTCTGTTAATGATGAGAAGTAAATATACCTATTAATTTTGCTGCTCAGGAAAATACCTTTATTTTTTAAGTCTCTGCTTCAGAATCTTCAGTTGAAATGCCTTCTGGTAAATTGAAGTTTACTTTCATCACTAGTTTTCTTCCTATCTAGAATCTGCATTGTCATTCATCACAGGGAAAAAAAACATGTTTTTCAAGTGAAATTTCATTGGCATTTAAGCAACAAGTTAATTGAAAAAAAACTGTTGGCAATTATACTAACACAATTTTGCAACTATTCGCAACTAAGTTACACATATTGTGTAACTTTTTGCTGCGACCATGTGCCCATTAGGAACATATTAAAAGAAAAGGAAAGGGATTCGGGACATATGAAGAAGACACTCATAAAGAATTCTAAAATTAATTGTCATATTGTTTAAAAGCAAAGTATACCTATAGAATTAATGCAATAAATCTGTACCTACTCTGTAATCTGTTGCGGATATAATATATTAAAATTTAAGATCCATACCTCATGCTTCTTAATATATATTTGCAACTTAGATTATACATAGAAACATTATGTATACGGGTAGCTGATCAAATAATCAAAGTTGTTTTCTTTATACCTATGCATGTAAGTTAATTCTTGTTTTAAGGTCTCATATTTTGTTGCTGATTTTCTGTATAAGTTTTTTTTAACAAGGTGAATCCAAATTCTAAATTATGATATACCTGAAATTATGATAAGTCATTATGAAATTATGAATATATCATAAGATATACCTGATAATATATGCAAAGCAAAAACCAAAATATTTTCATTAAAAATAATTTTATAAAAACAAAAGCATTTTTCATAAAAACAGAAATAAAATAATATCGCCAATTTAAGTATTTTCAATTATATGAACATGAATGGAGGCAAAAATTGTTTATTTTTTGTATCACTTACCTAAAGTTTAAAAGTGTCTGAACCGGAGAGCAATGTGATGAAAATAATGATTGAACTTACAAAATAATCTAAGCATTGCTTGCACTTATATATCACCACCTTGAAGGTAAAACTGAATAAGAGCTGATTCACTGATTTGAGAAATCCTGGATGAAACATTTTATTGGGGGCTACTTTTCATAATTATAAAGAAGTTCTCATAAAAATGTTCTAAACTACAGGATTTTCCTATTTTTTTTGTTATCTCTCGTAGACAATAGGAAAAAATATGCAGTATCTGAGAAACCCATGTCAGCTTAATATCGTATGTTACTTATTCAGTTTCATCTTAAAAGTATCGATAGTATGAGTCGAATATCATTAAAGGCAGCAAGGTAGGATTTTCTGTAAACTGAAATCTCATTTTTGGGCAAAATTCTATATTGCCGCCTTTGAGTCGTTACTCGAATACATAGTATGTATGTAATGTTACTCAAAGTCATTTCAATTCATTGCAGAATATTGAGGTAGGTACCTAAAAATAGAAATGAAGAAAAAAAAATTAATGACGATTTTTAAAGTATTTAAATAAAAGCAACGCAGTTCAGCATAAAATTTTCATTTCCAATGGCAAACCTAAATTAAGTTTTTTGATTGTAAATACAAAATCTAGAAAATATCCCAGCAAAAGATTGTTTGAAAGTGGTTCATCTTTGATTACATATTCTTATAATAAAATTATGTATGAAATTGTTTGTGAATTATGAATATTCAAGGTTGATGATAAATGTGTAAAAAAATATCTGAAATTGATAAATGTACAGATTATTTCATACGCCAATTAAGTATTTCGCACATTTAGCATATAATATTTATTATCTCTTAAATTTACATGATGAATACTGACTATTTATTTTTTATTCCCTGCAGATGTTACTTGGTAATTAGTATTCATGGAAAGGATATTATTAATAAAATCGGTCCATTGGTTATTGAATGCAGCTAAAGCAAGTTCTCTTTCAGTTGATGGCATGGAAGAATATTCAATGGAGTTTAAAGCTAGTTGTTTCAGAAGACGCAAATCAGATGTTCGACTTGCCAGGCCCATGAAAGCTTCGTAGAAGTCGTGGGAGAGCGGTAGCGCGCCCCAAAGTCCGGGGTCATCGCTGGAAATCACAATGGGGTAATTTTCAGCCAGCATTACTGAGGCAGGGTGGTTCCGCATATCTTCCACCAGCTTCAGCACCTGATTCGAGATCGGATTCACTTCTATTGCAATTTTATTTGTGCGAACTTTTTCTCCCACAGCTGGATGCTTGAGAAGAGCATAAGCGTGCCCCAATCTCTTTGCACCGAGTAGAACAGCGTCAATGAGATTATCGTCCGAGGATGTCCCATACCAGTTGGTTTCTCCCGAATGATAAAACACATTCACAGATGGAGGTACGGCTAAGAGTTCAGGAATGAAATCTCTCAGGGGTCTTCCCAGGTCTTCTTGGCCTACCAAATCGAATCCAGCAAAAAAATCTCCCAATTCTTGTTTCAACTGAATTGACATGTTTACGTAGGCTTTAACTTCAGCATTGCTTACTAATCTCATCGGAGCAAATATAATCCTGGAACCAAATGAATCATTAAAATCTTGTTTGAAGCGTTTGTTGATTTCACTGTAAATTTTTGCACAAGATATCGAGTCGTGGATTATTCCATTAAGTTCATATAGTTCAGGAAGAGTGGTTCTTACTTCCACGTACATCACTCCATCTTCTTTAAACTTCTTCAAGGCATCATAGAAGTATTCTTCCCAGACAGGTCTGAATGTCAGCATTGGGGTGATTGTCATAAATATTTTACTAAACTTAATCCATGCATCATTGACGTCAACATATTCATCACGAGGATTGTCAGTTTCCAGTGTAAAATATTTACCCAATTGCATATCAAATTGAGTCACATTGGGTGAATTCATTCTCAAATCTCTTAATAATTTCCATTCACAATCACTCAAATTTGAAGGAACTCTCGACGAAAAAATCAAAGAAGGTGAATCTTTATCACGAGGACAAATGTATAAATTGTCTCTATATGTGATATTCAATAAGTAATCACGACCTAGAAGAGCTGTGTCATGAAGGTGAAGAGCGGCTCCTTTGGGCATCTTTTGTATGAACTGGAAAACGGGTGATAGATTGATGGCACTCTTGCGTTCCATGAAGTTATAAGCTGGGTTGTAGAGAGACAGATTCTGGAATCCCGCATCTAGCTCTCTGAGCTTGTCAGCCTTGAGGATGCTGTTGACTTGATTCTCTGCGGCAGTCAGGATGAGACTCCCCCCGAGCATGGCTGCCTCTTCCTTCTTAAGCACAGCGGTGCGCTCTCTATCGTGGTCCTCAGGAGTTACAGCGAACACACTCCCGGCCGTCCATAGCGCGCAACACAAAACCATCCACGACCACATGCCGACACGACTCACAAGGACTGAAGAATAATAAAACAGCTCCACGCTCGACCGCAGTATCGGTCAGCTTATTAATGATAAACTGTCGTACAATTTGTCGCGGCTTGTAGCTTTGTAAGAAATCTTCTGTCTCACACAATCTGATACGTAATTTATGCTGATAAGATTTGTCTTGAAGATGCTACGGAAACATTCATAATATCTGGTTGTCTTTTGACAATGATTGATAAGTAATTTTTATGCGGTATCGATGTAACATCGTTGTTTAGTCAAATATTCAAATGTTTATCATTTTAATTTGTTTTTTTTTTCAATTTATACATGACACTGGAATTCCCACAGCTCGTCATTCTTTATTTTATTTGTGACCCCAAATTCTCCACAGTGTGACCATTTTTGTTGTTGTTATTTTCGAAGTTCAGATGAAGAAAAATTATAGTAAAGTTCTGGAATATTACGATTTGGGAGCCTCAGGATCAGAATAACAATAAACAGATACACGGAGGAATGGAATAAATGGAGGCCGTCTGTCTTAGTTACCTACAAGAAAAAATGTTTGATATATTTCCAACGTTTTCGTAATCGCAATCGAGCTCTAGATGCCTCATGTCCAATGGGAGAAAAAGCGTGTAAGAAAAGTAATTGGACTCGACATTTTATGAGCGTGGGATTATCGCCGACTGTGGTCTCGCTGTACTTCAAATGACTCGCTTGACTACGAGTGCATTGTGCACCCGCGCCTTTGTGATGATAAATTTTCTCAACTCCTTTTCGTGACGATTGCCATTTCAAGGACGCTTCTCTACAATTTTTAACAATTATATCCTTAGAATCTTCCGAAGACTTAAAAAGAAAGATTATCCAAATGAACGGGTAAAAAATAAATGCAACCTGAAAGTACATATACAAAACATTGTGATGAGATGGTTTGGACACTTAAAAATAAGGAATGATGAAAAACTGAGAAATGGTAAATAATGGGATGTACCTACAGAATGAATGTAAGAGATGAAAATTCGTTTCAAAAGGTAGTTTGACCGGTCCGTAGTCGAGTGGCAACACTTCGGACTCGTAATTGGAAGGTTGTGGGCTTGAATCCCGGCGGAGCGTAACAAATATACTATTTATATTTTCAAATGCGGCATATGTGAGCGCGAAATTATGCGTGTCTACTTGTGGGAATGCATTTAATATGAATCTCAAATAATACATATCCTTGCAGCTTAGATTTAGATTTAGAAATATGCTCTTTCAAATTCATAAAACCTTTACCAAAGACCGGTCACTAAAAGTCGATCCAGCCTTACAGCAACTGGGTCTTACTTGAGTATTGGCGCTTAGTAGCGACGACCAAGCTCGTAAACAACACCTCTGCGGCACTACAGCAAGTGTCACAAACCCCTAGAGTCTCTAAAATCCAGGAAGTCTCCCGTACAGGATTTCTCAAAAAAAAAGTTTCGGAAAATAGCCATCCTTTTTCTTCCACTTTGACTTTGATGTGGTCCTGTCAATAAAAGTTATCCGATTGCATTGGCTGGATCACATCCAGTGAATGCCCCATCAGAGCCTGGAAAAAGTGGTTGTGATGATGGACCTACAGGAGACCTCAGGACAGTGGGAAGACCCAGATTAAGGTGGCTAGATGGAGTGGTGGCAAACTGACGTGCGGCAGGAGAAGACATTGAACAGGCAGCAGTAGCTGCGATGGATCAAGTAAGGCAAGACCCACCCCAGGTTGTCATACCATTGATGATTTTTACATAAGTAATTACTTGAACACGACTGAATTAAATGATTTTGTTGTATTAAAAAATACGTAGTACGCATTAGGTTATTTGTGGAATTCTATACCTACAAAAAGGTCAAGAATTGTGTGATAACATTTAAATATGGATTCATTTAATTATATTATCGTTTTATTAATAAATCATAATACAGTATTTTGAGTACGTTATTAAGAGCAGCGAGTTATCGTGAAAACTATGCTATAAATAGATTTGTAGAAATCAATTAAGTAGGGTATGAAATAAATGAAAATACTTCTTGCAGAGCTGTTTAGTGTACGATCATGTACTGCATTTGTATAGGGCTATAATAATCTATAATCTAAGTTACAAAATTAACAAATAAAATAAAAAATAAGTAGAATAAAACAATGTTTATTTTTTATTTTTTTAAAATGGAGTTCTACAAAGCTTCCGCTGAAACATTTAATAAATTGTTAAGTTAAAATAATATATATTTCATTTGAGATTCATATTAAATGCATTCCGAGAAACAGACACGTATTAATTCGCGCTGTAGACTTACAATATAAAAACCCAATCTCAAATGAGCATAAGCCCTGCAAGTCTTGTCGACCTGCCCTGAACAGGGGTGACATTGGATTACAAGTAACATCATTTTATACCAAAAGTTTTATCAATAAAAACGCAAGCGCAACTAAGCTACACATATAGTGTAACTTCTTGCCGCGTTATCCCCGAAGGGGTCGCATGTGGCGAGTTGAACCTATTTATTTTTACAGATAAGGGGGCCGGCCTTACGCCAACCACTTCAGTTGAAGTGGGAACTTCCCAGCTCCCGAGGGGGCTGGTACTTATTTCTTGTAAAGGCTGAGTAAACCTCGCCGGTATTTATATTATGGGGTTCGAAATACACACCGAAATAGGAAATCATTTCTGACACCCTCCTCGGTGGGATTCGAACCCGAGCTCACGGGGTAGAATGCAAGCACTCTACCAACTGAGCTATGGACCGGACATCAATACTTACAGAAAATTGGCATCTATCTATCAACTATATTTTTCATTTGATGCAAAACTACCCATTTCACTTTCAGGGAGAATATCCTTTCGTTGAAATTATTTTACCCAGTAGCTATCATTCCGGTCCATAGCTTAGTAGGCAGAACACTTGTGTTCAATGTCAGAGGCCTTCCCGTGAAGAAAAAGCAACGGCACGACAAATCAAGAACCTCTAGGTCAGAGGCGTGCCCATGACTCTAAAAGTACGTGGTTCGATGTTACTGAAGCTGGTAGCATACTTCGGGTGGCACTCCTTGTAGGATTGTTGCTAGATCACGGGTAGCGTAAAGAATATAGTAAAAATTATAATCGGAATAAAAAAAACCAAATCAAATAATGCAACTAAGCTACACATATAGTATAACTTCTTGCCTGCGTTATTCCCGAATGGCGCGCATGTGGCGATTCTGGACATATTTATTTTTACAGGTAAGGGGGCCAGCCTCACACCAACCACTTTCAGTTGAAGTGGGGGTTTCCCAGCTCCCGGGAGGGCTGGTTCTTATTTCTTGTGAAGGCTGAGTAAACTTTGAGATCGAACCCTTGCTCTCGGTATGGAATGTTAGCATTCTACCAATTGAGCTATCGACCTTTTTACGAGCTTGATCGTCGTCGCTACAAAGCGCCAATTCTCAAGCAAGACCCAGTTGCTGTAAGGCTGGATGGACCTTTGGTGACCGGTCATTGGTAAAGGTTTATGAATTTTTCAACCCAGCGAAGAGCACATTTGAAAATATAAATGGTATATTTTTTGTATATTCAGAGTCCGAAGTGTACTACGGACCGGTCAAATAAGTTTCAATATATATATAAATATATATATATATTTGGTCGATTTCTTGATGAATCTTGTGGTAGGCTCTGGTTTTAATTTTGATGATGCTGGATGTGGAGATTATTTGAAACATGTATTTTAGTTTAAACAATTTAATTGGACTTTATTCCATAAAGATTACAAGGAATTTTGACAAAGGATTACGTGAATAAAATTAGATGAACAGTTTGAGACAAGTTACCAGCACGACGTTCAAGAGAGAAGAGAAAGTAGGAAGTTGTGCCCGCAGCTTTCTGTCAAAACAATATCAACCCAACAAAAAGTACCAAAGACAACAAAGATTGATATTCTTGGTAGGTATATTAATTTATTTATATTGGTCATTTTAAATTTAGACCAATATTTTTTTTTTTAATTTAGGTGAATAAACACCGAAAATTTTAATGAAAAAAAACGGCGGCCTGGAGGAGCAAACAGCTGGATTACAGAGGGATTGGAATACTGCACTTAAAAAAAGTAAACGGATCCGTCACAAATTACATTGACAAAAAAAAAGTGACGTCAAACGGCCGGTATAAACGGTAAGGTAAACTGATATTTCATAAAATTTCTGCAGCTTGTACATTTACGGAGTGAATCCATTTTCAGTTTTTTTTTTTATGAAACTCATCGTTTTATTTTCGCAGTTTATTTGAATTGTCAAAATAAAATAGACCTGTGACGTTTAACCGCCGTGACAAAAATTAAATGTTAGGTTTTGTGCAGACTCCATTGTTGCAACTGCAAATTATTAAAAATTTAATAAAACACCAGATTTCATTGGATTTCAACCTGTAAGAATGTTTGTTTTATTTTCATTGTTTTTTTTTAATTAAAAAAACATTATTTTATCTGATTACTGTTTATATATTTTAAAAATTGTTCAATAAATTACGAAAATAAAATGTTAAGTAAATGAGGAAAAAAATTGACAAACATTTTGACGCATATTTTTTTTTATCGATTCGAGTATAAACGATTTACGTAATAAGTTTTATATTTTACTGTACATAACAAAGAGATACATAAATATTAATTAATTATTTTTACACTGATTCTATTATCTTGCAAATAAGGTGTAGGAGTGTTAATAAATTTTTTAAATAAATTTGTATTTATTTATCCACATTACAGACGTTAATATATTACCTTCACTGATTTTAGCAGTGCAGCGCTACTAAGCTGCACATCAAGTGAAACTTTTCAGTGCGTTGTCCCCGAAGGTGTCACTCAGGCTATTGCCCCTTTAATTGTAGTTCACAGGGAAGGCAGCCAACCTTACGCCAACTACTTCAACTGAAAATAAAGGGAAGGGGGTTTCCTGCTCCCGAGATGGTAGGTTATCATTTATTGTGACTTACTTATTTGTCAGTATTATTTATTTTGTGTTTCAAATAACCACCAGAAATTATATATCACACTCGTACATTTTATACATTTAAATAAAAAGCAACTCAATATTAATATTTGTTTTAGTCAAAATTCACTTGTTTCAGCATTTTCCTAAGCCCAAAATAAAATTTATACAGATTTTCAGGAACCATTTTTCATACAGAGGGTTTTATTTTTTACAGGTGTCATTTTGCAGGAAGAACGTTCATTGCCTTAAAGTTTCGTTGAGATTGGCCACCCATATTGTACAAATTGGTTCATTGTTGTCAATGTCAATAAATTGTCGTCAATTGCCAAGTGGGCTGATCTTTCTAGCGTATTTGGAATAGAATAACGTTGGTTCGATCCTAGCTTGGGTCATTTGACCATAACTTCGACCCTGGTTCAACAGATGTAATTGGGTAAATTCATTAAAATAAACAAAAATGAATTATTAATTGATGATATCAATACCTGTTTCTGGCCGGGCAGAATAGGTTAGTGAATTGCATTCCTTTTCACAAATCTATTTAAAAAAAAGTTACTTCTATATTAGGAAACAGCGGCTAAGCATGGAAGATTTACTATTATTTGAGATTTTCTTTGATACGTTCCTTGACTTATAGTTTGGTGTGCGGCTGACCACCCATGCTGTAAAAATGGTTCACTTTGCCAATGTCACCCCTGTCTCAGGGAAGGACGGCAAGAGTTGCAGGGTGTATGTCAATTTGAGATTTGGTTTTTATGTTGAAGGTTCACATGAGGCATGTGCAAGCGCGAACTTGTACGTGTCTGGTTGTGAGAATGCATGTAATGTGAATCTCCAATGTAACATATCTTTGCAACTTAGATTAGATTAGATGAGACAACATGTTTATCCGGCCTGGGACAGCTAATGGCTTATTATTACAATTGTGATAAGTAAAAAACACACACTAACTCGGTTAGTCAATTTTGAGATTGAGTGCGTTTCTCCTGTCCTCTAACCCCCCCCCCCCTTCTTTCCTCATGGTGACAATTTGACTGTCATTTGTCAAAGTGAGTGCATTTGTCCCCCCCGTCGAGTATTCGTTAAATATTACTAATTTGAAAACAATTCGACTATGCTGTTCATTTGATTTTTTATCTGTTGATAACAATTTTGCTATTTTTTATTATTTATCTTGAGGTAAACAAAATGTTATTATGTAAGTACCTAAATCCAATGAAATAATGTGATAAATATAGTTTTATTATTGGTATTTATCTTTTAATTATTTGATAAATCAGTTTATCAAAAAAGATTTATCATGATTTTTTTTTGTCACCAAGCAACAGCAGAAATATACTTATTGTGAATAGGATAGCATTGTATAGTATTATTGTTCTGTGAATTATAAGGCTTTCTCTTAGAATAGTTATAATAAATTTTGAAAATATAAGAACATCAATTTGCTAAGAGGATTGCATTTTTACAACCTATTTTCTCCTTGACAGAAAAAGGATTCACAGTTAAATATTCATCAATTGTATTTGGATTATTATCCAACAACATACCTACTCGTATTTTGTAAGCTCAGAGTCAAAGCTATCGTAAAAATTCAAACCAGCGCTACTGTATTTCAAACAAACGGTATTGTAATGACATCACATAGTCCGCTTGACCATAGCTCCAACAATGACGCACTAAGAAATAAGTAAAAATACCACTTTACGGGAAACAAACATTTGTAGGTATAGTTTGCGATTGCTCATTGTGCACTCATTGAAAAATGTATGCACCTAAGTATGTTCTATCTAAGATGCAAAGATATATTGACATTTAAGGTCAGCAGGTACTTGTAAGTTCACGCTTACACATGTTCACGTGTACATACAAAATAAACTGAACCTCACATGAACATAAACTTTGCAATTCTTGCCGTCTTTCCCTGAAACCGGGACGGCATTGGCGAAAGTGGGCCAAGTTTTTACAGCATGGGTGGTCAGTCAGAGGAAATTTTTACTACAAACAAAAAAAATGTGGCGATGCCCAGATACAAATTAATCTTATTCATTGAATTATTTTTTATCAAGAATAATCTAAGTACGTAGAAATTAAATGAAAATATTTCAGATGATAAGTCACTGAAAATGATTCTGTAATCAAAAGAGATTATAATAAATACTTTAAGGAAAACATCAATTAATTATTGAGTACATGGATTATAATCAAAAGTGTACATTTTCACTGGGATCACCATATTATTGGATGGCATATATCTGAGAGCTTTGAATGAATATATCCTTGCAACTTAGATTATAGATTACCGAGGAGTTTATTTTTTATTTGATGCAAGCGATTTTTCTTATTTCATTGAGATGCTAGAATGCAATCGATCGAAGTTCTTTTCTAAGATTTTATTTTTACCGACAAGCAAGTTTGAGTATAGACACTCGCAGTATACTGTCGGTTCATGCTCAACAAGTAAGTACCTACCTACCATATTCTAAGCCAATTAAGAGTCTCGACTCAAGTCCCCGGTTGCATTCCAGCAACGCAACGAGACCACAAAGTTTCTCCTTTTAGGGTAGCGGGATAGTAATTAGAATTGAATCTGAGAGGAAGTCGGACGGTACACAAAAGCCGCTGAAAAAGTCACGTTTCTTTCAAACATAATACACCATTCACAAGCTGTGTTCTGCAATTTTAAACTTGAAAACTTCGTATGAATTGAGTGCATATTGTAATTTAGTTTTCCCGCCTTATCGTCTTCATTCATTTACTTGACTAATTGTTGCGTTTTGTATACTACAAGTTCAGAGTGCAGCAGTTGAAGTATGAGGAACTATCGAAAGTCACTTATTTTTTACCGTCACTTTAAACTGCTATGTAGTCTAATGGTAAACGCTTCTGACTCTAAATTGGAAAGTAGAGGGGTCGATTCTCGTTGGAGCACAAAAAAAATGCTTTCGACTGGGTTGAAAAATAATCTGCCTATACTAAATATCGGTCACCACATCTAACCTTACGGCAATTGGTTCTTGCTTAAGAATTGGCGCTTTCTACAGTGACATCCAAGTTTGCACAGGGTTTTAGGTGTGTTTTTTACAGAAAAAAACACCCACCAAATAAATCATCCTAATATTATAATTATGATCCACCATTTATATCTCAAGAGTGTTATATAATTTAAGGCTGAGGCTTCGTTTATCACATTCACAGCAATTAATGGAGTTGAAACAAAGAAAAAACAATCTGTTACAATGAAGTTTCTCACTAGACATAAATAATTAATCTGTCAAGGTAAAATTTTTGGAAGTTCGCTGGCTTAGCGATCAAGAGAATGAAGTTGCATTAAGTAGGACGAAATATGACATAGGAGAGACCTCATTTGTAGGATGGATATAAATAAAAATATATTGGTGAAGTTTTACAAAGCCGTCTACCAAAAGTACGCAAAGGATGTTTGTCGACTCATGAACAAGGGTGGTATTGTGTCCGAAACGATAGGATCATCTAGGGAAAAGGTGTGTTTTGTTACAATTTTTGTTACAAATCGGATCCTGTAACAATTACCATACTAATTTGTAAGTTTGAGGCATTCAAGAAACCGTAGTCTTCGTATTCCAATGGGACGGCAGACCCTGGAGCATTTTCATTCAAAGTACACAAGGTCAGAAGCAATCTATAAAACACTTACTTTTTTTCTTCTTCCTCTTGTTATAGATATAGGATCTGTTTATTGTGGAACTCCTTCCTGTGATGCAGAAGACCAGCTGTTCTTCCATCTTTTGGGAGGGTGATTTGGTAGACGCTGGTCATCCGGTATCCCCTGTGCCACGACTCGGACTATCCTTCCTTCGTTCATGCGGTCTATATGGTTCCTCCAGAACCGTTTCCTCCTCCTGCTTCATCTGACGATGTCTTCAGTAATTTTAAAATATCATAAAATTTGGTTAAAAAAAGAAAAAGAAAATACAGTATTGGGTAGAGTAATAAAAAATAACACACTGTTTACATCAATAATATGTTTTATTGTTTTTAATATGTCATAAACATATAGTCTCATCAATAAGATTGACGACGAAGAAAAAAAGGTTGCTTGTATGGGGTTACACTTATAGAAACTGTGAGTAGTTTTATAATACATTCGTATTCGTAAGTAATTCAATATTCAGACATATAAGATATTCATTATATTAATTTAACCCTGACTTGGATGGGCATTAGAGACTATTTTATTCGCTTGCAAAGTGAAAGATGCGGCTGCTCCTGGAAAGTTCCTCTCGTAAAACGGATTATATTTCACAGTAAACAAGATTACTTACTTTGCTTCTCCGTTCTCAGAAGGAAAACTGTTTTAAATCCGTTTTTTACACAGTGAAACTTTTTAAATTAATGTGAGATTCGATACACGTACAAATGTTCTTACATGGAAATGTTTTTTAAAACGAAATTAAAAGTCAGCAATAAATTAATTATATTATCTAGATTTTCAGCAGTAACTTTGTGAAAGTTCATTTTAATAGATTAAAATAAAAATTACTTTGTTGTACTCATGTGAATTAAAACAAAGTAATTTTTATTTTAATCTAATAAATTAATTATGTAAGTAAGTAAATTAAAAGTTTATGCATACGTAAAGTGGATGGAAGGTTTAGTAGACGAGAAATACTCGTGCATCATCACAGATGAGTCCTTTACCACGTGTGTTTAACATTATATAAATTCCTTGTAATTGTAAAGATATTAAAAAAAAAAATTAAATTAGGCTGATTTATTTGGTGAGCGCTGTTTTTGTGTGTATCACACCTCAAGAGCCCTCTGCGAGCTTGGTCGTCGCTGTAGAAAGCGCCAATTCTCAAGCAAGACCCAGTTGTTGTAAGGCTGGATGGACCTTTTGATGACCGGTCTTTGGTAAAGGTTTATGAATTTTTCAACCCAGCGAAGAGCAAATTTGAAAATATAAATGGTATAGTTTTTGTGCTCCGCCGGGATTCGAACCCACGACCTTCCAGTTACGAGTCCGAAGTGTTACCACCTGGAGTACGGACCGGTCATTATGTTTAATTTATCATATATCATATGTTTAACATTTAAGATTCATATTAAGCGCATGCCCACAAACAGACCCGTGTAAGGTCGCTCTAATAAATGCTGCATGTGTCCTTACAATTTAAAATCCAAACCTCAAATGAATATACATACATCCTTCAACTTCTGCTGACCTTCTCTGAAACAGGGGTGACGTTGGCAAAGTGAACCACGTTTTACAGTATGGGTGGTCAGCCTCATACCAACCTATAAGTCAAGGAAAAATCTCGATCGCTTAAAAAGAAAAAAAAACTTACAAAGGTTACTGTCATATCTTCAATGGGTATTTTTTCGAGTTAATGTAGTATTATATTTTGTTATACTCAGAATACTTATTGTAGGTACGTGTGCTGTGATGGGAAAGGAATGGTATATATGAAAAGATGTTAACTATCGTTCCGTTGCATCCAAGTTACGTATGCAGTCCTTTACAAAACAAAATAATATTTGAATGATTAAAAGCACCAAGTACCAATATGCTAAAATTCAGGAAAAGAGAAAAACGTAGGTAGGTACATGAGGTTAGTTTTTTTTGTAGAAGAATCAACAAAGTTACTTATTTATGCAGCTCACACGACACTCTCATTTTCGCTTTACATATTGGTACAAACTGTCGTTTACCGCATTGGCATTTAGACCTTTTATTAATCTCCAAAATCCAACTCGTAGTGTACTGTAAACCTGTAATCGTACGTTTAAACCTTTTTATCGTTTCTAATTTTTTTTTAAGGACTTCGTATTTAATTTTTTAAACGTCTTTTATGTGAAGAACCAAACTGCTTGCTTTGTCTAAAATTGAATATATTTGGAACACCGTGCCTTACTTAAATCAAACATTCACTTATTGATTTATTTGAATTCTTCCAACTGATTTATCAGTTAAAGGATTAAAAAAAACAATTGGATCATAATCACTGGCATATATGTAAAATTTACGATATGAATATATGATTGAACTAATAGTTTATGGAAAAAAGAAAGAATTACCATTTTTATTACAAATACATGACATGTTAGACAATTGAGGAAATCGCCGCCTTAAAGGTAAAACTGAATAAGTGCTTATTCATTGATTTGAGAAAACGCGGATAAAACATTTTATTGGGAGTAACTTCTTATATTCAATGTACTAATTATGAGGTAGTACTCATAAAAAACTATATCTGAGAAACCCATGTTAGCTTAACATGTCATTTATTCAGTTTTACCTTAAGGTATCGAAAGAATACCTGTAGATTTCTAATAGTTCTAGAAGGGATCTTATATATGTTAATGACACAATTGTTAAGTGGGTAAGATCAGGATTCCATAACATTCAGTGCAATACTATCTGTTGGGAAACTAATTGGATGAGCGACAGTCAGCGACACAACGCATGTCTTTCTTAATGCTACCATTTGAATGTGGAGTAGATATATCTAAGGTGACCAAGAGTGTAAAAAATATTCTTATTAATTTTGAGAAAGTACTTTTTTTAGAATCTTGTAAAAAATACTTGTTGTTGCATTTCACATGAAAGAAAAAAACATTCGAAACATTCAAATGAAACAAAGACAGCAATTTAAGTTTTTTTTTTTGAAAATGAGATTAATATATGAAAACATGACAAATCTCAGTTTTAGTGTTGTCATTCATAGGTAAAGCAAGGTAAAACTGAATAAGTGCTGATTCATTGATTTGAGAAATCGTAGTTACAACATTTTATTGGGTGTAACTTGTCATAGAAAGTGAATTAATTAAAAGGAAGTGCTCATGAACAACTCCTAAACTTCAGGATTTTCACCCTTTCTTAGTGTTTTCTCTCATAGGAAACAGGGTAAACATGGATAAATGCATTTATTTGAATAATTCATCTTAGCTTAATATGTCACTTGTTTAGTTTTACACTTAAGGTACCGATATTTCTCTCGATTTGGAAAAATATCTTACATTGTAGTTTTTGGTTCTTTATGACTCGTATCTGCCGTTTTTTCACTGAGGGTAGTCAGTTCCTTTGCATTTTAGTCTCTGCATGTTATCCTAGCATAGTTTTGTGATTTCTTCAACATTCATTACTCGTATTGGCCTTGTTCATCTTTATTTTTGACTGCAGATTCCAGTCATTCGTGATCGTACCTTTTAGATCAATAGATTCTTTATTTAACCACGCTTACCTTCGATACTCTCCATGCATATTTTTTTACTTAAAGACGTTCATCACACCTTCCTTCAAGACAATTGAATGATCTCAAATTCATCACAATCATACAAAACTCTATCTGATAACCATAAATGCTTCAACTGATTCGTTTTCATTAACCATCCACGCTTCACTGCCATACATAAAAGTCGGTTACAATATGCTATTGTGTACCGCCTAATTTTGTAAACATATTTAAGGTTCAGCGGTTCGATGCACGCGGTGCAACAAAACAGCTTTATTTTTTGAATGATGAGATTTTTTCACAGTCTTCGTGCTAGTCGAATTAGTAGTACAATACTTAAAATCGCAATGGCATTTAATCACCCACTCCATATTCACCATGTGAACACTTTTTTCAGATAATTTTTCAAAAATATGACTCCACGATTTTTTATGGTTCTTCTTTCCAGATAGATACTTAAAGAAGGGTTTCTCAATGATTTTGAATTTCTCTTCTTTGATGTAATCTTCTGACACCCATAGGTTTTCATTTGGTTTAATGAATGGGATTAAAGCTTCGTTGATATCTTCATTTTCCTCATCGATGGGGAAGAACGGACACATCATCTCCACCTGTAAGAAATATCATGTATTTATAAAATTTATAATAAATATTCGACTGCTTCGAAGTTTGGTCGTTAGCTCAGATGGTAGAGTGCTTGCATTCCATGCCGTGAGCTCTGGATCGAATCCCACCGATAGTGTCAAAAATGATTTTCCGTTTCGGTGTTTATTCAAACCCCAAAATAAAATACCGGAAGGTTTACTAAGCCTTCACAAGAAATGAGTACCAGCTCCCTCGGGAGCTGGGAAACCCCCACTTCAATTGAAGTGGTTGGCATAAGGCCGGCCCCCTTACTGTAAAAAATAAATATTTTTTTTACTAGCCATATGCGGAACCCTTCGAGAATAACGCGGCAAGAAGTTACATTATGTGAGTAGTTTAGTTGCGTTGCGTTTATTTATATAAATTAACGCTTAAAATCACTCCGGTCTATATTTAGCTTAATTAAACGATAAACAAATCAGTAATTGATGAGACATTCATTTTGTAACCCTTAATTTTTTAATTAAAAAGGAATTGCATTTAAGAAATGTGTCCGAAGCCGGTCGATTGTGAATAAATTTTACTTGCATCGTAACCAAATAGGTACAATTTCTTTAGACTTTTTAATTATTGAGATAAAAATATGATCTGGAGGCTATCGTCCAAATATACGTATTTGATGCATTTGACAGTGGCCCACTTTGACTTGGCCAACATGTTCATAGAAAATATGGCCTTCAACGATTGCAAATATTTTAAAGTATGTAAGTATGTAATTATGTAATGTATGTACATAAGTATGTAATTCACACACATCAAATCCATGTATCAACTGCCACTTTACGTGGATTTTCCATACAAACAAGCCAATGATCCATGGATCAGCTATGAATCAAATGTGTTGTGAATAACCCTGAAATTTGTTATTTGATACTAGCTAAGCTAGGGTATATATATCAACGAGGTAATGGGGCATAAGCGACAAAAACTAAATTGTCCAGAAGAGCAGTTTTAAGTTTGAGATTGCAGAAAAATGCCATAACTTTTTTTTTTATCATATCGTTCAAATCAAAACAGCTCTAAAATTAAAAAAAACATGAAGGCATATATTGGCTTTCCTATTAATGTGGTTTTACGATGTTTTGATTTATTTATTTATTTCAGAAGTGAATTTAGGACAAAAAAGGCCAAAATCTTGTCGGTTACACCAAAACCATACTTCGAAAACGCAGCTGTTTGCTTGGGCATAAACAACAACAAAAAAATCATCGTAGAACTATGGGAGTAAGCGCATTAGAAAGAGCGGAAAATTGTTAGTAGGATAGCATTCATAACTCATTTTAGACCAAAACGTCGCTTATGCCCTACTTCCTTTTAACCGAAGATATTATAGCGTCGGTTCTGCGTCGGTCTGCGAGCGAAATAAGCTGTGTGCATCAAGTCTCCAGGGACAGCAGGTTTTTTTCAAAAGGAAATGAGCAATACCATCGGTACAGCTACTCTAAGTTAAAATATGATTCGGATGTCTACTTTCTTGAGAGTCGATGCTTACCATTTTTAAAATTATGTTACTAAATGTTTGTAAAACTTTGGCATATATAATTTAAGTTTGAAAGATATATTATCATTTAAAATGTATGCCCACAAACAGACACGCGTAACTCCGCGTTTACGAATGCTGCATGTGTACTAAAAAAGAAAAAATAGAAATTTAACCTTCAAATGAATATAAACCCTTCAACTTTTGCCAACTTTCCCTGAAACAGGAGTGACTTTGCAAAGAGAACCATTTTTCACAGTATGGGTGGTCAGCCTCATAGATACCAATTTATAATTCTACAGATCCTTAAAAGGAAATCTATACATAAAGTATAGAGAGTTTAAAAAAAGGCTAAAAAAGTAATCCAAGGCAAGATACTCGTTCAATAAAGAGACTGTTTCATTATTTTTTCAATGAAATATGAATTTGAGGCTTAATAAGCTGCTTTCGCATGAAGACAACTGACCAGGCTAAATAAGTTGGTGAATTGCATTCTTCTTCACAAATCTATTTTTAAAAAATACCTTAAGAGTGGTGGTCCGTTTGGGCACGCAGCACTTTCCTGGCTGGACGCAGGAGCCGCACAGGCGCGGGTGGTAGCGGCGGCGTGACGTGCAAGGGCCGACACGCAGGCGGGAGACGCCCAGGCGAGTGGTCGCCTTGCAGCTGTGGCCTCGCTGAAAGTATACGAACACACCTCCTCAAAAAATAAGTCAATGGTTGTACGTTGAAAGGGTCCTGAATGAACGGAAAGAAAGTAGTGATTGGGTCAGAAACAGTCTTAAATATGCTTTCACTTTCATGACCAGATTTGAATTAAATATTCCGTTTTTTTTTTCTGGGGTTCATTTTGTTGCACGTACTTGCTAATGAAGAGAATTTTTTGTTTGGTTTTTATGGATGAGTTGATAAAAAAAACCGTCATATCCAGACAAATATTAGTCTTACTTGCTAGGTGTCCCCTTTCTTACATAGTTAGAGGTCTGAGCTCGAATCCGATCGTGGATTTCCTAGTTATATTCACTGTTACAAAATTATGAAACCTGGTTTTTCGAGAACAGAAAATAATTGGACTCTTAAAATAAATATTTAATCATTCCACCTGTCCGTCAGAAAATGATTTAAAAACTAAAATACTGACATGAAAATGAAATGCAACCTGAAATAAGATGTGAAAGTAAAGGTACAAAAATGATCAGATCGTATGGAGATATAAAAATATTAGATGATAAAAGACTGACCAAGTGTGTTTATATACGAAATGTGAAAAAAGGAGGATAAGAAAAGCCGAGAAAAAACGTAGTCAGATTGGTGAAATTATTAAGATTTTGGAAATGGTGAGTGAATGTAAAATTAGAAAATTTTGTGAAGGTTCTTTTTTTTTAAGAAATCCTGTGCGGGAGACTCCCTAGATTCTAGAGAGTCTAGGGGTCTATGACACTTGTTATAGTGCCGCAGAGGTGTACGAGCTTGGTCGTCGCTACAAACCGCCAATACTCAAGCAAGACCCAGTTGCTGTAAGGCTGGATGGAATGCACGCCCCTGGTGAATAGGGATGAGCTGGTCTATCTATACACATCAAGAGGTCTTTTGAGACAATTGGTGACGTTTAGTACGAAACGTCATTGATTTGTTTCACATTCGAATTTTTAAATTGATTTTGTGTTGACCCCTAGCGGAACGCCTATAGAGTAAGTACCAGTTACAGTTACAGCTATCGTAGCCTCATCAATAAAATTTGTTCTTGTGTGGCAAAGCGTTAACCATTTAATGTAGTGTGAGTATGAACGATGAAAGGGTTAAACAAATAGGGACAATACATCATTTAAGTGAAAAGAGTTGATTCGTCATCGAGTGAGTTAAAGTACACTTCGTACACTTCATCCAATTGACTTTAAGGTCACTGACTTTCTTTTCAATTACAATGATCAGCTTCTGCATCTAAACATCACAATGGATTATTCTTAATCTTCCATAACTGTTGCTTACGGTGCGATACTTTTTAACAAAAGAAAACTTATTTTTAACTTGGCTGATGTTTGTAATATTTTTAATATCCCGTATTCTTTAATACATCATCTAAGTTGCAAAGATATATTACATTTAGGATTCGCATTAAATGCATTCCCATAAGCAGACACGTATAATCTCGCGCTTACACATGCCGCATGTGGACTTAAAACATAAAAAAATCCCCTACTTTACTGCTCCCAGCCTCTAGGGAAATTAAATAACTAATTTAATGTTTTAAGTTTAGTCATAATTTGTACCAGATGATGTTTTTAGTTTTTATAACAAAAAGGGTAATACGTTAATAAATTGTACTTATCCTAGAATCACATAGACGGCTCTTGTTTCAAACGCATTTCTTTAAAAAAATAAGCCCTTAATATAAAATAAAATAAATTGTTCGGTCCCATAGTAAAATAACAATTCATACAAAATCGTTAGTTAAGAAAGGTTGAATTATGAATTTTTTTTTTCAAATTTGGGTTTTTCTTTTATATTTTTCACATGCGGCATGTACAAGCGTGACCTTACACGTGCCAGCTTGTGGACATGCATTTCACATGTGTCTTAAATGTTAACATATCTTTGCAACTTAGATGGTTGATAATAATTTTTCTAAAGTTTGTACATTTACGGAGTGAAAAATATTTTTAAATACCAATTAAAAATAATTGTTTATGAGTAAACTTCAGAGGCAGATGGACGGATAAAGTTCGATAGCGCAATAATCAATAAAGTATGAAAATAAAACTGTAAACGTTTATTGAAGTGAAATATATGTAGGTTCATCTTCTTCTTCTTCGTGTCAGCTTCACACCGTATTGGCCCAGTAACGAGCAATGTCTACAGCTCTTTGGTTTCCCGCAAAGAGATCATCCATGGAGCAGCTTGTCGGACAGGAGGGACAACACCGCAGGTGCTCCATAGTTTGCTGAGCTCCACACTCACATAGTGTAGGTTCATGATAAATAATGACTCAAAAAAAAAAAAAATTGTACACAAAACATCAGTACGTTTTACATTATATGAGAGCCTGTTGTTTCAATGTTAGTTTACCCGCTAAAATAACAGACTCGCGAAAATTTTCTAGTTAGCCATTTTATTCCGTTCAAACTACTCTCGGAAGCAAAGCGCAGACCCTAAAGGCTTTTCAATTAATTTACAAAATTGATGGATTATGGTAAATCAGCAAAGAAAATACAGATTGTTACGAATGTGTGTCTGTGTGTTTTTACTTGTCTGAGTGTGTCTGTGTCTCTAAATTTAGGTGTATAAATAATTATACTTGTATTTTATATTTGATTTGTATTTGATATTTACACCTGAAGATGGGAGGTACCTACTGCTTCTCCCGAAACTGGTTGTGTTTTTAAAAAAATAAAACTCAAGTGAATTGTAACAAAGTTAAAAAAGTATTTTAATTAATTAAAATGTGCTTTCACAAAGTTACTGCCCAAAATCTAAATAATACTTGTATTTGTTCAATGGTGTGAGCATTTGCTCGAATCTTCCAAATAGGAATATTCTTGCGTGGTCTTGCGTGTGCCAGAATAGCCCTTATACACCGTGTATACGTGTCGGCTTCTGGGTATGCATCTAATATGAATCTTAAATGTTGTATATTTGTGCAACTTAGATTATAGATTATATTATAGACCTACAAAAGCCTTTATTCTTCTTGTAAAAATTCCAAAATGAACATTATTTAATGTGCCCATTGGATGTTAATGAAATATTAAGATGAATCCTCAAGGCACACAAGCATTCGCTTTCGCCTGAGGGTTAGATTCTTAAAACAATGTATAAAAAAAAATGTAAATAAATAATGTAATCTATTTTTAAATAAAAAAATATATGTATATATGTAAGATTGTAATTTATAGATAAATTAAATAACTTTAATTTTATGAAAACATATATTTGTTTAGAATTTAAGACAGTTGAAGTTGCTTATTATTTATAGGAAACTACAATCACGTCGTTTAATTCTTTTTACAATCTTATCGACTTGCACGCGCACCGTCCGGCAAAATGGCTAATGGCTGTTCACCAGAAAGTAGGTAAATACCTGAGTGCCGACCGAGCGCTACAAATAAACAAGAATACCTATTAAAGGAGCTTAATACGTAGTTGTAGTTCCTTTACATATATATGTGGGGAGCGCTGTTTTGTGTGAATTGAACCTCAAGAACCCTCTGTGAGCTTGACCATCGCTACAGAAAGCACCAATTCTCAAGCAAGACCCATTTTCTGTAAGGCTGGGTTGACCTTTAGTGACCAGACTATTTTTAAATCGATTTTGGGAATCGAACTCACGACTTCGGATTCCAAGGCTTGAATGGGTAATTCTTACCTACCGAATATCGGTAATATTTGTATGAAAACTAATCAGCTGTTCACTCGCGGCCATCTTAGATTGACAGGTCTTCATAGAAATATTACCGATATTCAGTAGGTATTAATTACCGTGGTGATGAGACTTCCAGCTATTGCGTTAACCACTAGACTACAGACCGGCCAGAAATTGGGTTATAGATTGTAGATACAACGTTTCCATTCATCCAACTGCTATCAATATTCTCTGTTGCTGGTGCAGTGCGGACGGCATTATCCCGGGTGCATCGGGACTTAGTGGATCAGCATTATATGTACACAATGCTCCACGCAAACAATTAATGGACAATTTTGCGGACTGTTTGATCCGAATGCGCGGCTTTGTCGCGCTCAAGAACATAAACCGCGCCCAGGGATTTCATAATTCCGCGCATCGCATTCCGCCCGGCGAGACTTAAATGCACTTTTCACGGGAGACTGTGGAAATGGGATTTTTCCGACAACGCCAACCGTACTTTGTGGCAGTGCATCTGAAAACATGTGATTATTTTCAAAATTTTACAAAAAAAAACGTAAACAGCCAATCAAAATAATTGGAGTAGGTACGTATTTTTTTTAATAGATTTGTGAAGAGGATTGCAATTCACCAAACAATTTTGGTATTTAATTGTTATTATTTGTTATTAATTGTTTTACATTTATTTTTGTAAATTTTACCCTGTGGTTGTGGGCGCGTCAGGTCAGCCTGTGCTAAAATTGATTCACCTTTGCCAATGCGCCCCTGTTTCAGTAAAAATCAGCAGTTTATGCTCATTTAAGGTTTGGTTCTTATTTTGTTTTGTTCATCGAAACTTTTCGTTTAAAGACAAAAGCCGTAAGTACCTTCATGTCTACTTTTCGAAACTGTCCTACTCTAGATGAGTATCGAGATTATCAAGCCTGGATTATGGGTGGTTTGAGCGAGACTACCAGACCAGAGTCTCCGCCTTCAAGACCACCAGAGCTCCGCCACCTAAAACTATTTCCGGAATTCACTTTTTTAATTTAGATCTGTTAGCTGTTCTCTAGGTAATGGTGTGATAACATCAAAAGCGCTCGAGGAAATAAATCAACTCAGCAAGAAAAAAATGCTTTTTATTGTTACAATATAGATGTCAACATAATTTAATCTCCTTAGGTCCCCCTTGATCGTGGAAACCTACAAGAATGTGAAGAAATTATAAAAAAAATTCAACGTTTATCTCTTTTGGGCCCCATTTAAAGTACTTACTTAACCTAGCTCTTTTTAATCGGCTTTGACGCATCAATTTAGCTGTTTTAAAGTCACTTTATTTATATTTTAAACGCATAAATGAAATTCATCAACTTAAACAACCCCTTATACCCCTGTTTCAGGGTCGGTGGCAAGAGTTGCAGGGCTTATGTTCATTTGAGATTGGGTTTTAATACTGAAGGTCCACATGCGGCATGCGTTAGCGCGAACTTATATTGTACATGTCTGCTTGTAGGAATGCGTTTAATGAATTTTAAATGATATATATATTTGCCGCTTAGTTTTAGATTTAGATACAGTAAATTGAAACCTATCATGAAAATTGTTTAACTCAGCTAAAAATGCCGTAATGAGTAGTATCTACCTAATTTGTTTGGCTTAATTGTTACATTGCCTGACAAGAGCGCCACTATGAAAAAGCTTGAGAACTGCTTCTCTGTGGTGTACTCGTATATTAAAATATCTCGACGCGTTAAGTCCAATGTTAACGCATTACTAGCAAGCCCCTACGTAAAAAAACTCGACCCTTACACGTTTAATGCACTTGATGTCCAAATAAAAATGGTTCAACTCCTTGCAAACACGCGACTATAGCTGACTTTTAGGTCTATAATTGAAGTTGCAAATGTAAGTTTTATATTTAATCCGTACTCACAAGCAGACATGTGAGCTCGGACTTACAAATTCTGCATGTGTACTACGAGTATAAAGAAACTGTGAAACTAAATCTCAAATAAATATATACACCCAGCAATTTTAGTGACCTTCCTCCGAACATTGGCAACGTGAAACACTTTTTGCACAATGAGTGGTCAGCCTCATACCAACCTATTGGTCAAGGAACAAAGTTTCAATTTCAAAATGTGTTAAACCTGAAGTAGTGTTATTCCCAATATATTGAATCCACAATGAACAAAAAAACTTTTTTTTAAAAAATTAAATACTTTCCTTTGGCGGTGGATGAGCCATGGATTTATTGCGAGTGAATAACTCCGTAGAACTCTAATACCCCAACAAAAGGCAAGTCCGCACTATTAAAACCTGAATTTAAACTGCAGCACTGCAGGTATAAAAAAGGGGACATAAATAACTTAGCTGAACCATTTTCTACTTTTCTAATCTAAATCTAAATCTAAGCTGCAAAGATATGTATCATTTGAGATTCATATTAAATGCATTCCCACAAGCAGACATGCATAATTTCGCGCTTACACATGCCGCATGTGGACCTACAATATAAAAAAACCTAATCTCAAATGAACATAAGCCCTGCAACTCTTGCCGACCTTCCCTGAAGCAGGGGTGACATTGGCAAAGTGAACCATTTTTTACAGTATGGGTGGTCAGCCGCATACCAACCTATCAGTCAAGGAAAAAACAATGCTTCTAAATTACACCACTACCCTTGTAAGCTAGATTATAATTGGATATCAGGTGCCTCTGTTTTCTGAGAGGTGCTAGAATTTTTTCCTTATTCCTTGACCGAAAGGCTGTTCCTTGGCCAAACTATTGTTCTTTGTTTAATTGGTTGTACCTTGACTAATATGTAGGTTGTTCCTTGACTAATAGGTTGTTCCTTAATTAATAGGTTGTTTCTTGAGTAATAGGTTGTTCCTTGACTAATAGGTTGTTCCTTGACTTATAGGTTGTACCTTAACTAATAGGTTGTTCCTTGACTAATAGGTTGTACCTTGACTAATAGGTTGTTCCTTGACTAACAGGTTGTTCCTTGACTAATAGGTTGTATCTTGACTAATAGGTTGTTATATGACTAAGGCTCAGTATTTTCAACGTTAGCTTACGTGACTTTAAACTGATAAAAAAAAGCTACCCACACGTTTGACATAAGTGCGTCCTTTTTCATTCAGTATAAAGTCGCTATGCTAACGTTGAAAATACTGGGCCTAACAGGTTGTTCCTTGAGTAATAGGTTGTTCTTTGACTAAAAGGTTTATCCTTGAGTAATTGTAGATTGTTCCTTGACTAATAGGTTGGTCTGAACCTGCCCCTCGTGCTGTAAAAACTTGGTTCACTTTTGCCTATGCTACCCCGGTTTCAGGGAAGAGCGGTAGGAGTTGCAAGCTTTGCGGTGGCCGGGCCGGTTGCCTGGAACAATTTGCCCGTCGATGTTCGCGCGAACCAGCCTACCGCCACCTTCAGAAAGGGACTGAAGACACTGCTTTTCTCCAGAAGCCATGGCGCCCTTGAGATGGTCCTGGACCATTAAATGGCGTCACAGGAAAGAAATCATCCATCATCATCATCATCATCAAGGTTTTGTTCATGCGAGGTGTTTTTTTGTTAGGGCACATGCGAACTTACGCGTGTCTGTTTATGGGAATGCATTTAATATGAATTTTAAATGTTAATATATCTTTGCAGCTTAGATTATAGATTATTATTATAGATCCAGTTGATTTTTTGGTTCATTTCCATGATTGTCCTATTGTTCCAATTACATGATATGTTTTTATTTTACCCGGGAAAGACACGTCATCGACGTGTATGGAAAAACAGTAGAGAAGTATTATAATTCATGGAAATGTATTTAATCCATAATTCCATCATTCCACTCCCGAGATAATATGCTATCATTTCAGATGCTTACGTCATGCGTCGAGCCGATCCTATATAAAATTCATGTTCACTTATAAAATATGAACATTTTAAGAAGGCGTGTATTTCTATTTATTATATATTTATTTATTATGAATATATCGAACATTTTCGCCTAATGAGGCAACTTCAGGAGCAGATTGGTTACCTGGTTTCGATGCCTTATTAAGCGAAAATGTTCGAGCACAAAAAATAAATAAATAATTGAATTAAAATTATGTTTTACCCATTTGAATTTTTCAATAATTAAAAATGGACTTTCACTGTGTTAATAGATCAACATTAAAAAAGATATATTTATTTTATTATTTTTACGTACTTTTTTCGTACATTTTTCAATCTTCTAGCTTCTTTTTTTATCTATATATTTTTTATATTTTTTATGGTTTGTGTATTAACACTGTGAAAATTCATGTTTTTTTTATTGTTATATAAATAAATAACACCTTATTAACTTTAAAACACTGTTTATATTTCACAAAATTATCATAAATTTAAAAAAATAAATTTAGATTCTTTTTTTATCCGTTGCTGGGTGTTAGCTCAGTTGGTAGAGTGCTTGCATTCCACGCCGAGAGCTCGGCTTCGAATTCCACCCTAGGGTCATTGGTAAAGGTTTGAATAAATTATTGAACCCAGCGAAGAGCATATTTGAAAATGTAAATAGGATATTTTTTGTGCTCCGCCGGGATTCGAACCTATAACCTTCCATTTACGAGTCCGAAGTGTTTCCACTGGACTACGGACTGGTCGGTGGTATAGAATTTGCATTCTCTTAAAATATATAACCTTAAAAGTATTGGACATCCACACATCTTGAATGGGACAATATGTCCCAAAGCAACCGTTCACATTAAACTATTGTAGGTACACTAGCAGTGGAATCTTATCTAATCTAATCTAAGTTGCAAAATATATGTAACATTAAAGATTCACATTATATGCACTTTCACAAACAGACATGCACAAGTTCGCGTTTAAACATGTCACATGTGGTCCTACGGTATAAAAACCCGAATCTCACATAAACATACATCCTGCAACTCTTGCCGACTTTCCCTGAAAACAGGGGTGACATTGGCAAAGTGAACCATTTTCTACAGCATGGGTGCTGCAACAAATTACATTTTTAAAATCAACAAATTTTAAATGTATGGACATCAAAAACTAACAGAAAACAAATTCTTAACCTAACCGCCAACATCACAGATCAACCGCCATTTCTTTCTATCCTTACACACTTCTTTCATTTCCTCCAAAGTCACAACCTTCTTCATTCAGGCTCTCTTTTTATTATGACTCTGGATATGACTGGAATGATTTCCAAAAATGCAAACGACATACGTATCTCGGTACAGAAGCGAACGGTTAAAGATCCATTTCGCTGCCAGCGCGTCTCGATTGAATTGCAGACAAAACCACGTCGCATGCAAATATGAAATACAATTTATGGGTACATAATATAGCCCTAGCGGGTACCTATGAAATATAGAGCAGGCAGCGTGCCAAAAAATATCAGCCGTAGTCGATTGTCGTTAGGAGGATATTATGATAGTTCCTTGTAGCGCACTTTTGCATTGCTTACTTTTTAATCCAGCGCAATCTCCCCATATACTTAGGGCTGCTATTGAACAAACTTGGATATTCGTCAGCGTCATAATTATGATGTCGGATTTTTTTTATATAACTTAATCATTTGTGAAGAGGAATGCAATTCACCAACTAATTTTGCTTGGCCAGAAGCGCTATTCTGCTAAATTCCTTACACTTTTGATATCCATACAAGTCGGGAGTGCTAGCGCTTGCGAAAGAACTCCAAACATAAAAAATTACAGTACACCTTATTTTTGGACACGAATCACCAGCTCATCGCCTTAAGGTCGTAAGGAATGTAGCAGAATAGCGCTTCAGTTGTCTTCATGCGAAAACGGAAGTTTGCGTGCATGCAATGATATCTGTTGAACCAGGGTCGAAGTTATTGTCGGTAGGACAAGGCCGGGCTCGAACCGGCGTTTGTATCAATAACGCGAATTCGAGTGACAACGCCTTATGCCATCGACCATCCCAGCGACCAAAGTTACTCGTAAATTAAAATAAAGTCTCAGCGGTTTTACTTGAGATTTTTTTATTTTGATATTTATAGTATTGATGAAAAAGAACAGCGTTTTATTGATACTTGAATAATGCTTCAGCGCTTTTGACCTTTATGCAGTCATCGTCCAGTTGGCTTCGGAAACGTTCGAAAGCTCTCGAGCATTATACACTCGTTTATAGCTCGAGCATCATATACATACGCTTTTAGGAATACTGATGAATATTTTAAAAGAAACACTCCATAAATGTGTAAAACGCTACGCTTATAAAATACACATATACTGTAACTCCTTGCCGCGTTTTCCCCGAAGTTGTCGCATGGGTCGAGTGGAACCTATTTATTTTTACAGGTAAAGGGGCTGGTCTTACGCCAACCACTTCAGTTTAAGTGGGGGTTTTCTTCATTTCTTGTGAAGGCTGAGTAAACCCGACCGGTATTTTATTTTGGGTTTGAAATAAACACTGAAACGGGAAATCATTTCTGTCAATTTTGGTGGAGTTCGAACCCAAGCTCTCGGCACGGGATGCAAGCACTCTACCGACTGAGCTATTGACACTTTTCTAAATTCACAAACGCTTTTTTTTTTAAATATTTTATTTTGATGGGCTGATCCTGAGAGCAAAATAAACGGTTTTTATCCGTGACAGAGGGCTTATTTTCGTGTAATTTTTTGATTTCTCGATTCCAGTGAGTTCTCGATTCCAGTGAGCTCTCGATTCCAGTGAGCTCTCGATTCCAGTGAGCTCTCGATTCCAGTGAGCTCTCGATTCCAGTGAGCTCTCGATTCCAGTGAGCTCTCGATTCCAGTGAGCTCTCGATTCCAGTGAGCTCTCGAGATAAATGGGTTGGACCCTGCATGCTTACTACATTCTCCTAGAAAGTTCTAAAGTGTAAACTATGTGTGCAGCGAACGTTGCAATGCAACATGTAAACATAAAGACAAACGATGAACACAAGTAATTAGCTTGTATGTAGATATTCTAACCACGAGAGGTATGCAGGTATCAAATTCCTGAACTAATGAATCAATGGGATATCCTCAGTCACAGTAAAACAATAGACTAGTATAAAAAAAAATATGACCGAAAAAATGGCGTTTGATCTGCAATGTTGGCGGCTGAGCATTCAAAAGTATAAAATTGATTGACTTGAAAGAGTCATGAAAGAAAGGAAGAAATCGAGGTATGTAGCTCTGCAAAGGTCCCGGTCTAACAAATGAAACTCGTAGATAACATAAAACAAAAAAACTAATTGGATTATTTAAAATTTGAAATAAATAATTTCTTTATGCATCAGGTGTCGCGTATTTTGTTACATTTTTATTGTACTTTCCATACGAACCGTGTCGAATCAAAGATGGCAATCTAGGATTTTTTGTAAAATGAAAAAAAACATGGAAACGGTGTAAAACCTATTTCCGTGGTTTCCATGTATTTTTCTGATTTTCGAAAAGACGATCTAGAATGCCACCTTTGATTCCATATGCCTCATACAATCTCACATGCTACACAAGAAATAAGTAAGAAATGGCAAAAATATTATCGCTAAACTGTGGCACTCTCGGGAACGCTGAATTCGCAATTGCCCTCCGGATACAAATCGTCATTGGGCGGTGACGTTGGTGCCAGGGGCTGTGAGCGACATGTTTTAGAGATTCCCGGTATAATAATAAATATTTCATAGAACCAAAATGCGCATCGATCAGACGCTGAACGATATTCTTGAAAAGCGGCAAGATTTACTTTATTTTCGGTTTTTCAAATTTGCTTGTATTTTCTTTCTCCTGAAGAATTTGTACTCTTGTACCGACAAGTAAATGATTGTGTTAGTACGAGGGGAATAAATTTTAAATGTTGAAATATTTGTTTCTACAACATTAACTACAGATTATGGTTACCTTTTTCATCAAAAGACGATCTTTTCCTAGCTTAAAATATTTATAAGATAATAATATTTTTTTTTGTATCGATATTATGTACACTACTAAGTTAATTTCATTATTTGTTTCTTTTTCAATGGATTTAAAGGTCGAATAGGAGTTAAAACCAAGTGGAAACTATTGCGCCGGAAAAATCGCGAATGAACAAACGTCAAGGATTTAAAAAAAAACAACAAATTCCTATGAAAAACTACATACTGTATCGTAAAAATATGGATTAAAACGTCTTTAAGTATAAGGAGTGAAAGAGATTTTTGTAATTTTTAACTCGCATTGCACAAAATCTCTGAATACTTTGACGATTATATAATGCTATGCGAACTCTTAAAATTATTTTATTGATTGTAGAGGCATTAACTTTGTAATCGTTCATCATTAAGGATAAAAGAAAAACAATTTTGTTTTCGGTTAGGTACTTGAGTATATATATTTTATACAACAGTGGTATAAAATATATATACTCAAGTTAGCGAAAACAAAGCTGTTTTTCTTTTTTTATTAAAATTATGCTCACTAAAAGGGCTCTTGAGGTGTGATTCACACGAAAAACACAGCTACCCACATAAACCATCCAAATATATGTATACACCAGTCTATCTGTGCATGGACTCCAATAATGTCATTGGTTGTTTCAAATTAAAGTACTTCCATAGGTTCACGAATAGTATTGACAGTTCTCATAGGTCGAATTGTTTGCGAAAATGAGCATTATCCTGAAATTCATCGCGGGTCTTTGACGTAGGTTTGTCTGCTTGCGTTACGTTTATTGCTTTACCCCAAGTATAAACTTAGTGTTTAAACTTCAACTATAGAGTATTTAAAAATATATATTGACAGTTCTACCCTATCGGAAAGTTTATAGCTCTGTGTGCTGGATAGCTACGGTTCGGGAGAGATGTATGATCTATTTTACGAGTATATAGTAAACCTCTCCCGTATTGATATAATGGCGGAACATGCCTCAATTCCAAGTATAAGAAACTATTCAGAAATAACGCATTCTGCCCGGATCGTAAATAGATTAGCGATTGTGTGAAAGCTTTCATACATCTCAATTCGCTACTGACTTCCAACCCGGCACCGCATAGAAAATTACATTGGTAAACCTGGCACAACGATGATACAATGCATGTAGTGTGAAAGGCTCTTACTGTTTTTAACTCAGCAGACTTTGATATTGTTACGAATGTATAAGTTCATGCTTACGTGTCTTTATGATTGTGTGTCTAGGCGTATTTACTTGCTTTATTTTTATGTGTGTGTAGAAATAACTGAACTGTTGGTCCTTTTTGTACTCTCTGGAAACATCCATTCAAGAGGCGTCTCGTATGATCTGAAACATGTGAGATTAGGCCTTGGTCATAAAAAAAATACGGGTCACGGTTCTGCGCATGATCAGTAGCCCTTTGATACCCAATCCGTGAAGCCGCCAATACAGAAGTGAAAGAATAAACAATTTTTAATCGATTTGCTTAAAATAAATTCAACTGTAATTTTATTAAAAGTGAACTCGAAATGAATCCTAACAATGTATTTAAAAAAAATGTAATCAAAAATATAAATTCTTAACGATTTCATCAAAAAGTTTCTTCCGACATGTTCATGAGTGTGTGAGTAACAAGGGTAACCTGTTCTGCGCAAAAAAAAAACAAGTTTTAAGTTGAATAAGAGTTTTAGGCTTACACGGCCGGCTGATGATGCTGGAGTGATGTTTTTCAGGATCTGTTGCCGTGGTCTGTAGGAGCTGGAGCGTCTCTTCTATCTTCCAGTTTTCATCAAGATCATCTTCATCATCATACTTCACGCCGAAGAAGCCCATCGTAGAAATGGGCGAAACGTACGGAAGCTCCAGCTCCGGCAGACCACGGCAACAGATCCCGGGAAACATCACTCCAGCAAGTTTTAAGTTTTCATTAATTTTTCGTAGAACGCTTCGAACGAGTTTAAGCGTGTGGTTGTTTAGTAGGTATATGATTCCCGGTATTCGGTGCTATCGGGCTGGCGCGGCGTACTCCCTGGTGTAGGGCGCAGCGTGCTACGACGAGCTATTTCGGGGTCGGCTGATCGATGCGCGCCAGTACATGTGTACGTATGTACCGATGCACGCGATCATACAGAGTGCCTTATGGGCCATGGCTTACCATACAATCATAATATTATAATTGTGCGCAGCCGGATTCAAACAGAGGCATTGCTTAAATAAATAAATGTCGTGAGCGTATAAGAAAAAAATGCATAAAAAAGGTGATGGGTATGAATAAATTGGAAGAGGTGTGTAAGGATGTAAGGAAATAATTGAAGGCATCTCTGTAGAGGCTCTGGCCACCCCTAGCGTAATGACGTCAGAGTGTCAGTTACAGGATGGTGCATTTGGCGAGCGCAGTTTTTGTGGGAATCACACTAATATCCCTTGACTGATGAATGTGTATCCTCAAATACCCTTGACTTGACTAATTGGTTGTTCCTTGATTAATAGGTTGGTATTAGGCTGACCACCCATACTGTAACAAATGGTTCACTTTGCCAATGTCACCCCTGTTTCAGGGAAGGTCGACAAGAGTTGCAGGGCTTATGTTTATTTAAGATTGGGTTTTTTATACTGTAGTTCAACTCGCCACATGCGACCCCTTCGGGGATAACGCGGCAAGAAGTTACACTATATGTGTACCTTAGTTGCGTTTTTTAGGTCCACATGCGGCATGTGTGAACGCGAAATTATGCGTGCCTGCTTGTGGGAATACATTTATTTATTTATTTATTTATTAACGGCACTTAGTGCCTTTTACATTAAATAGATACAGAGTTTCAAAAATAATACAAATACATAAAAATAACAAAAAGAAAAACATGTATTAAATTACAGTGAATAAAAAAGATATGCTAGTGCAAACTGATAATATGAGAATTTACAATAGGTAGGTTTAATATGAATCTCAAATGATACATATCTTTGAAGCTTAGATTTACATTTTAGACACCCCAAATGCCCTCTGCAAGCTTGGTTGTCACTAAAGAAAACGCCAATTCTTAAGCAAGACCCCAGTATCTGTAAGGTTGGATGGACCTATTGTGACCATCGTATTTTTCGTGAAGGGCATAAAAAAGATCGGTGATTATCTTGTCTGTTTTCAATTTAGACGCCGCGGCTCGAAATACTAATTTGTAAATTTTGAAAAGATTTTTGTGAAACACTGTGGGTATTCCGAAAACGTTTGTAACATACTCAAAAACAATAAAAGTGGAATAAAACAAAGTTTTTAATTTCTTTTATTTTTTAATTTTTTATTGAAAAATAATCAATTTTTTACTAATTTGTAACTTTTGTCAAACCATTGTTGCAGGTTTTTCAGTCAAAATGTCCTTCAGCGTCCTTAAGTTCTTCCGCTCTCAATTTTTCCTTGTCTGCTAACTACTTATGATAAGTTCCTTTACTAATAGTTAGGTATGAAGCTGACCCCCATGCTGTAAAACTTTGGTTCACTTTTGCCAATGCCACCCTGTTTCAGGAAAAGGCGGCAGAAGTTGCAAAGTTTACGTTTATGTGATCTTTTGTTCATTTACATGTACATTGTACACATGCAGCATGTGTAAGCGCAAAGCAACTTGTGTGCATGTATTAAATGATAAAATATCTTTAATTTATTAACATTTAATATGTAAAATTGTGTAAGTGTAAGTATTAATTTTATGTGTGTTTGTTTTTGTTGTTGCAAAAGTCAAATATTCGTGAGGACAACTATTGTTTGGGCGAGTTGTTCATACATTCAATCTTGGACGAACTATCTTTGACCGAGTTTTCTGTGTGCAAAATATCCATAACCAAATAGTCCTGTGAACGAACTGTTGGGTGACCAACAATGCCATTGGCAAAAGTGAATCATGTTTTTATAGCATGGGGATCATCCTCATACCGACTGTTAAAGAACATGAACCATGAAATTAGAATGCTAATTTTAAGTGAATTAGCAATGTTGTCGTAAACTCTTTGTATATGTTTTTACTGCCAATAAAGGTTAGTGCTAAACAGCTAAATTTCTGGCCATGTCTGATCGACACATAATATGGGCGAGCCGAGCGCGTGAATGTAAAATTACATAAATGTACTTTTTAAACATAATTTAATACAGCGTGTCACATTTTTAATTAAATTTTAGTCAGGTGAAATTAAAGGGTAAACTGCAAAACAACATTCAGTCTGAATCGTGTAGATCCTCAACATACAATAATGTGTTTTCATGAGTCTGACCTCTAATATTGTAGGAAAAATAGTTTCAATTAGAGTGAGGATTCATAACTAAATAAATGTAAGATTTATTTGGATTTTAATCCAAATAAATCTTTTGGATTAATAGACTCGATTAGTCCGGTCGATAACTCAGGTGGTAGAGTACTTGCATTCCATGCCGAAAGCTCGGGTTCGAATCCCACCGAGGGTGTCAGAAATGATTTCCCGTTTCGGTGTTTATTTCAAACCCCAAAATAAAATACCGGCAAGGTTTACTCAGCCGTCACAAGAAATGAGTACCAGCACTTTCGGGAGCTGGGAAACCTCCATTTCAACTGAAGTGGTTGGCGTAAGGCCGGCCCCCTTACCTGTAAAAATAAATAGGTTCAACTCGCCACATGCGACCCCTTCGGGGATAACGCGGCAAGAAGTTAAACTATATGTGTAGCTTAGTTACGTTGCGTTGCGAAAAGACGATTTCAATATAACAGTTCTCATGTTTGAGGGTAGCAGTGATATTGTTACGAATATGTAATTGCGTGTTTTGTTTGTCTGTGTAAGAGCCAGTAATAAGGTCTGCGAAGTTTCTAGATACAAGGTACTTATATAATTTGTATTATTCGAGAATGCTCGAGTGTTTGATGCTCTAATAAAGTCTTGCATGTTCCAATTCTCAATGATTCCGGAATTATTTGTAGTTTTATTATAAATAAGCACCAAATCTCTCTCTGCCCAGAGAAACGAACTGACCGTTGTATTGTGAAGGTGTAATGTGACTCTTTGTGAGAACCGTATCTGAAGTAAATTTTGTAACAATACATTACCACAAACCTAATTGAATTGAACCTGCGAAAATCTGGAATGGTTGTAGTTACGTAGGCCTACAAAAAATTAAGCTGAATTTGTTTTTTTTAAACATTCACTTAAAACGGATCTGCAAATTCCATGTAAGCATCATTGAACCAGTCTATAGTCTTATGGTAAACGATTCAGACTCATAACCAGAATGTTGTGGGTTCGATGTTCAGCGAAGCTCAAACGTTGTACAGATACGCTACCGAAGAACTAGAATCACTACCGAAGAGACTTGATGTCTGCTTGATTATGTGGATGACGACAAGATTTCTCATTTCAGTATTTTTTCTTGATACCTTTCTTTTTAATGCATCCACGATTGTCTTTAAAACGTTAAAAAATGTTACATTTCGATAAGGTTTACAGGTAATAAAAATCATGTGTAGGTTATATTCAAAGATAGCCTAGACATAAAAAAAGGCATAAATATTTGTACAACATATTGGTACGAGTGGTGATAGATTAGAACGGCACAGTGACAAAACATTACATGTGATGTGTTGTTCTGTGATTTGTTGTTCTGTAATGTATCGTCATGTCATATGTCATTTTGTCACTGTGTCGTTCTAACATGAAACCAGTACGAGTAAGGCGATTCATGAAAGCTAAAACCAACACCAATCCTTAATCATATCTGTATGCAGAAATGATTAAGGATCTATAATCAATAATCTAAGCTGCAAAGATGTGTTGTATTTAAAATTCATATTAAATGCATTCCCACAAGCAGACACGTGTAAGTTCGCTCTTACACATGCCGCATGTAGACTTATAACATAAAAACCCCATCTCAAATGAACATAAGCCAATATCAAACCCTTTCCAGAGTAAACCGGCTACGAGACATCACAATTTTGTTTATGTCAAATCACGTGCGGGCGTAATTCGACCTTATAATCAATTAATCATTAAATTTTATACATGAAAACAAATTGTTTATTTATAATACATGTATTTTAATAATTTTACATAAATGTGGAAATTTTTTCTTGATTCCTGGAAATCGTTAAAATCTCACAATATATTCCATCATAACAAGACCATCAATTGAAGCGAGTTAAAATTAATTTCGCCATCCAAGAATTTATCACAAAAATATTTCTAAAATATAACGTGCCTCAAAACATAAGACAAGTGTGCAAACATTTATAATCCTCGATTTATGTAATAACATAATTATTTCAGCTTGGGTATAAATCAATGCTTACAAAATTATTTCATGTATTGGTTTTTGATGGTCGTTCTTTGGTAAGGTATATGAATTTTTCAACCCAGTGAAGGGCCTTAGAGTCAATGTCACCCCTGTTTCAGTGAAGGTCGCAGGAGTTATAAAATTTTTTTTTCATGTGAGGTTTGTTTTTTTGGAAAGTACACATGCAGAATGTATGAGCGCAAACTTACATTTTTCTGCCTGTGGACATGTAACAATTTAATGAGCTTATAATTGAAGAAAAACATTTTTATATTTTGTTTACCAGAACTCAATTTAACCTCTCGATTTGATGTATATTTATAAATATATATTGTGATTTGTGGTGATTTACTTTGGTTTCACTTTAATAAAACTTCGCTTGAATTTACTTTAGAATTTGCTTACATTTGGTTCACACTTTCAATCTTTTGTACTGGTAGTTTACCGGCTCAGGTACTAACGGGGTACTGATCCTTCTTGAGCACTGAAATCCGTTTTTATAGAGTGACTAAAGGCGTGTCTAGCATGTACCAGCCTATTCCAGAATGCTCTCGGGTAGACGCTTCGAGTAAATACGAGAAGGTAACACCATCAAATACTTTCGTCTATACACATGTACAAGTAAGTAAAAATACATGGACACACAATCAAGAGTATTTAAAAACACAGAGACGCAAAATAATAGTAAACCAAAATAAAATAAAGTAAAACAAAATAAAGGTAAACATCCACATACATAAACTTATACATTCGTAATAATATTAATATATAAAAAAAAACGTGAATATGATTTACATGGAAATGCAAGCGTTTTATGGATACAACTTTTTCCACTTTGCCTCACAAATTTGCGGAAGGGAAAAATGAATATTAAAACAGTGATGAGTGCCACTCGTAAAGAAATTGCTGAAAGAGTCTTCACATCCCTCTTGCGTGAAGAAGCATGATAGTCATCTACAATATCTATAAACCGAGTGACATTCTTAGAGTAATGCAACTCGTTAGCAAAAATATTATCCAAGTTGACAAGATAAATTTACATTTAAAATTCATATAAAATGCATACCCACAGGCAGACATGTGAAAGTTCACGATTATAACATACGCGGACATATAACATAACAAACCCAATCTCAAATGAGCATATCCCTACAACTTTTTGCGGCTTTCCCTGAAAAGTGAACATTTTGTTAATAGTATGGGTGGTCAGCCTCATACTAATATAAGACAAGGAATAAAAATTATGCAATATTAAAAATTGTTATAATTACATATCAAAAATATCTATAAAAAAATGACAATTCATATTTTAAGTGTCTTAGCCGCCAACATTGCAGACCAAACACTATTTTTTTCGGTCTTAACATATTTCATTCAATTCATCCAGGGTTATAACTTTTTCATACAAGCCGTTCTTTTATTATGACTCTGGATTCATTCGCCATTTCAGGAATTTAAATAACGCTTCTTATTATTCAGCTATTTTAATCAGCATAATGAAATTAACAAAAACAAACAAATATGAGCCCACCAAGCAGTAGTTTTTTCCTAAATGACATTCGTTGGTAGCCGCATCACTCGAGAATGACTTTTCAGGTTTGAGGGTTTTTCCCCCATAAATGATGCTGGTAATCTAGGAAAAGATTATGAACAAAAAATATGGCTAAAAACAAGAACGATTTTGAAATTCGATAAAAAATAAATATGTTTTTTTTATAGAAATCAGGTATGAAACCATCACTCCATTTACGTAAATCTGAATCAGCAACATTGTATAAAACGGCCACCTTTAAAATTATGTTACTTGCACAGGACAACGCCTGTCGGGTCACCTAGAAATAAATAAAATTGCTTTGAATTTGCACTCAATCTTTTCACATAAAATAAATGCTAAAGATTAGGAATTAAAGCAGGATAAGTGTTTTTCAATTTTCTATGAGAAGTATTGGAATGGTCAATAAAATATTATAAACTTGGCGAAATGGTAAATAAGCACTTCACATAAAATAAAATAAAACCATTAATTTCCTATAAGGGTAAATCTCTGTGACACAAGTATTGTTGAAAATGAACTTATTTTTACTAACTGAATTTTTAATTGAATTATATTTTTAACTATGTAATAGAAGCTTCTTAGTTCTAATCTTATTTGCACATTCATTTTACTTTTTTGCATGGAAAAGAATGTCCATGTTCTTGTTCGATTTAAGAAAGGAAAAAATGAAAATTGTTTTAGAATTAATAGCAAGCCGACTTGACATTTGACAGACGCTATGACGGCTATAAAAATAACAATATGTACACACGAGTCTTCAAGGGCTACAACCCAGCGCTTTCTAATAAGCAGAAAGTGAGACTACGACTGGTATATTTCAACACTGTACGGCGAGTGATGTAATTATCTAATAGTAAGTTCGTAGTTTGCATAGAAAATTGAAATATGAATCTTTTGTGAAACAGCCGCTTCCTGGTTTAAAATGAAATTAGGTGAATGTAAGGGACGATGTCTTTATGTGTGTTTGCCAGTGGAATATGTTAACAAGTAGCTGAGGCCTAGGGCTAGCTCAGAGAAAGCTTATTGTTGCGCAAAATTTCAACGGCCAAGACTGTATAGAGTGAGCCTCAGAAATTGTAAAGCGGAAAGCAACAATGCTATAGCCAGGCTGAAGAAAGTTTATGCGTTGTGGAACGAAAGAAAGGTTCCTTGAACTGTTTATGTTTCCGAGCGACGATGCATTATTTCACACTCAATCACAATGTGTGTTCAAAAAGCTAGTTTCTCAGTTCATTCTTGCCTTCCGTCGAAAAAGGATGTGTCTTCTGATGATGTTGGATTAAAAGCCAACGAAACGTCGAGAAGACTATAACTAACTAACGATTCGTATAAATATCCGATTATTTAATTTAATTTCAATAATTTTACAAATATGTCTAACGTCCATAAACCTAACTTTAATTTGATTAGTTTTTTGAAGTCATCACCAGTATCGAAATGAAGCGGTTTTTACATATGGTTACTCGTCCATGTAGAAATCCATTTTAAGTTTTGAATTTGTACAAATTATGAGTAATTTTCTGTTATTCTCTCTGACATATTAAAATTGAGTAATTTTCTATTATTCTCTCTGACAGATTCCTTCAAACAGTCAAACATGTAGGAATGTTGTTAAGAAATAGTGTAATTTCCTTAAATATAAAAGTACCCTGATTGCCAGATGTATGTTTTTTCATTGAAACATTATCATAATGCATAAGACTCTACGTCTTTCTTTCTATGAGCACATAAATGCACTTGCCTCTTATGTATGTACGAAACATAAATATGAAGATAACATAAACTTTCTATGAATTTGTAAAAGTCTTGTCATAACTTCCAATCATAATACAGATCGAGCGTATGTATAATATAATTAAATGTGTCGAGGTTGACTAAAGAAAAAAACGTTTTGTTGCGATTTTTCAAGCGAACTCCTTTTAATTTTTGATTTTATTTATTAATTTTTAAATTGTGTAAGAGAATTCGCAAAGCGTTGAGATTTAAAGGCTCGTCTTTTTATTCTTATATCAAAGAGAAATACTGATTCCAAGAAAATTCTTTTAATGTCTAAATAGGCGAAAGCTTACTGCACGTGCCGAAATAAAAATATAGATAGCTTTATGTCGGTGTTGACTGCTGCCATACAATTTGCATAAATATATAAAACACATTCACGGCACTTTTATAGGTGGCAATAGTCCCTAACACAAATAAAACGTTCGATCTGCTAAGAAAACTTTTTAAGGTCCAATTTCATCCTGTACATTTCAGATTTTACGACTTGTACGCTTTAAGTAATTCCATAAGGTTTATGAGGATCAAATTTTACAGCATTGCGAACCTGTATTCGACCTTAAAATGCAATTATTGTGATATTATATGTTATTTTTATGGATCTTGTTCAAAAACAAATCAGCCACTCCATCTTGAAAGCGTTTGAATTAGTTTGCTCGGTAACATAAAACGAACTTTAACGAATTTATTAATTGTAATTCCATAACTTTTAAAATTGATAAAAGAACTAGATACTTACTAAAAAATTAAGAGCGAATTGAATAATTTAATAAAATGAGAATTTACATCGAAACGAAGAAGCGCAATAAATGAAATACAAATTCATTGGATTTTTTTTCGCGTTTGTAATTTGTCATGTATGTTCCTTGACTTATAGGTTGTTATGTGGCTGACCACCCATACTGTAAAAAATTGGTTCACTTTGCCAATGTCACCCCTGTTTCAGGGAAGGACGGCAAGAGTTGCAAGGCTTATGTTCATTTGAGATTGGGTTTTTATATTGTAGGTCCACATGCGGCATGTGCTAGCGCGAAATTATACATATCTGCTTGTGGGAATGCATTTAATATAAAACTTAAATGATATATATCTTTGCAGCTTAGATTAGATTAGATTAGATTAGTTTCATGTTTTCTTCGAGTATAAGAGCAGTAAACATGGTGTTACAAAAAAAACTAAAATAATTCAATTTGTTATCTAACTCTAAAATGAAACTGGATAAGAAAGTCTAACAGTGTTATTCACAAAGCATTTGATCCACAACTGATGCGTGGATTATCGTTTTTTTTGTATGGAAAATTCACGTGACGGTTGAACCATGGATTTGCTGTGTGTAAATAGCACGGAAAGACTTTATTTAGAATTTTTTTTTTTATGTGGTGTAGTATTGTAAACAAATAGGAAGGATATTTCATACGTTTATTGTATTTCACATTTTAAGCAAAAAACTAACGTAATTAATTCAAGAATGTTTTCTTTATAATTACCTACCTACTCTTTGTACGTCATCTGTTTTATTTATACATTTTTCTACTCCCATTTGGTAATTTACTAATTACAAAACGGCTAACGCAATCATAATGCCATACATTTCTACACCCGTTGCATAATGTTACATTATGCAACCGGTAACCGTGTTAAAATGAACATGTGCGCATGCGCATTGTCAGAATTGGAACCATTTTTTAATTTCAAATGTCAACCTTGTATGGGGGTATGAAGACCTGTCAATCCAAGATGGCCGCAAGCGATCAGCTGATTAGGCTTCATACAATATTAGTGATATTCGGTAGGTAGGAATTACCGTGGTGATGAGACTTTCAGCCCTGTTCAGATGAAAATAAATAAGTATATTTTATGTGTAGAGTCAAATAAAAATTGTTAATAGTGCTAAAATTTATCGAATTTATTTATCGGATTGCTCCAAATAAAGCTTACCTTTTTTCAATGGAAAATAAAAGGCTTGAAAGGAAAACAATACAAAAAATTTCACCGCAAAAAATAAACAAACTCAAAAAGTTACTTGGTTAATAGGTGAGTATGAGGTTGATCACCTATGCTGTACAAATTTGGTTCACCTGCCAATACAACTGCAGGGCATATGTTTATTTGAGTTTTGGGTTTGAATGTTTAAGCTTATATGCAGGATGTAAAAGCGCGACCTTATACATATGTGTCGGCTTGTGGGCATGAATTCAATATGAAACCTAAATATAATTTATTTTTACAACTTAGGTTAGATTAGATAATCGAAGGAAATGATAAATCACACGTTTTGACAAAGGTAAGGTTTTAATTACTTCAAATGGACGAGTACATTATAATGACTATTATTCACTATTTTGTTAATTCTCTCATGGTCGTAGAAAAAGTATTGTATGCCACTGCACGTAATTAGTCTTTTAACACTCGTGCTTTCAATTGTGCCATTCGGCTGCGCCTCATGGCACAAACTAGCACTCGTGTTAAAAAGACTATCAGTACTTGGCAGTGGCATAAATAACTATTTTTTGTCATATCATTTTTAAGGAATTTCAGTGTGACTGTAAACTACCGTTCCGTTAAAAAAACGACATTGTTTAAATATTTGTATTATTATTAAGAGCTACAATATTAAAAATGCCTTGCGTGGAACATATTGTGAGAGCTATTTTTTGAGTTAATAATATTTTCGTAAAATTGCATAAGTAACCTTAAAAGGATTTTTCAGCTTTACTTTTTCCACGGCGTAAATTAAATTGTATGCTTTCATGAACGTCGCTACAAGCATGTAAACAAAATATGTTACACTTTTCCTAGACTAAGGTGTGTTAGCCGTGGATATACCTTTACCCGTAAATCGTATTTTAATTTAAAATGAGAATCCATTTTACATTGACAAACAAGTTGTAACGTCACGTGGGCGGGTTACTAGGGTAGAGGCTAAATCTATAATCTAATGTGCAAAAAGATGTTGAAATTTAGGATCCTTATTTAATTCATGCCCACAAGCAGATACATTTTTCCTGACTTCTAGTTACAAAAAATGATAGGTTCAAACAAAATAATGAGTGTTTTATATGCGCCATGACATTGAGAGGCAATTAGATATATGCTCAAACCCTCCTCATACCCGTCCTGTATATATGTGTCAGAAGGACCCACAGCACATAAACGCTCATACAAAGCTATATATTTTCTCAAGTCGGTGTTATGGCCGAGGGGGTAGAAGCTCATGTTTGACTAGCGTATTTGGAACAGAATAACATTGGTTTGAATCTGCGTCTGGCCCACGTGACCATAACTTCGACCCTGGTTCAACAGATGCCATTGCATGCACACAAGCTTCTGCGTTCGCATGAAGAGAACTGGCCAGGCAAAATAGGGTGGTAAATTGCTTTCCTTTCCACAAATCTATTTGAAAAAAAAAGTGGGGAAAGGCCTTCCCGAGAAGTAAAAGCAACGGCACGACAAAACAAGAATCTCTAGGTCAGAGGCGTGCCCATGACTCTGGAAGATGAAGTATAATCAGCTTACCCTCATGTTGTGGCTGGAGATGCTGTTATTTGGAGTGGCGCACTCGTTGTTCTGGCACAGACGGACCTCTTGTCTGTCTCTGCAGCTGGAGTTAGCGTTGGTGTTTCTGCGTGAGGTACCTCCACCGCATGATGGACAGTCACTCCAGGGTTCAGAGCGCTCCACGCAGCGGGGTGGGGGGGCCACTGAAAGAATATTGAAAACAAGGTATTCACTGGCTTAAAATTGGAGGGAGGATTGAGTATAAGGTCTAGGTACTACTGTCTTTAAATTGACACAGTGTGTTGCCCCGCGGTATATTTCAGAGCTTTGTGGGATGGACACAGTGGAGGGTTAACACCTGGCATTTAGATCTGCAGGTAGTACTGATGTGAATAAATTGATTGTTCGAAAGCGATTTAATAAAGCAACATACTTGGATCGTGCCTTCTGCAAAGGCGGCCCTGTGCTGTGGAATGTACTACCCCATGAGCTTAGAGCCGTAGAGAGTGCAAGTGCGTTTAGCTCGGGATTGTAGACATGTTTGTTTCGGAGATGTTATACTTGAATAGTGCCCTTGCAGTGATTTATCACAAAATGGCACTATCAAGATTGTCTTATTATTATTATTATTATTATTATTCACCCCTATTATATGTCACTCCTGCTTCAGGGAAGGTCGGCAATAGTTGCAGGGCTTATGTTCATTTGAGATTGGGTTTTTTATATTGTAGGTCCACATGCGGCATGTGTAAGCGCGAAATTATGCATGTCTGCTTGTGGGAATGCATTTAATATGAATCTCAAATGATACATATCTTTGCAGCTTAGATTTAGATTTAGATTTAGATTCAGAAAATCTGGAAAATGATTGGATGCATTTGCTATAGCAGAAGAAATTTAGATAATGAGCTGATGGATTATTAGTATTTCAGTTTAGAACAGTGATTTCAGGGGTCTGTGACACTCGACTCAACGAGGGTCTACGCTAGCGTTGATAAAAATGGGTGTCTACGCCCTTTTGGAGCGCGTTTCTACCCCTTCAACTCCCGTTGATGACTTTTTTTGGGACACAAATAAGGTCAATATTCTTTCCTCGAAATTGCAGGGCATTTCAGTGGTTTACGAGAAAAACAAGTTTGAGAACCACTGGTGAAGATAAACCGTCTTAATTGTTGGTCCACGGGCTAAACCTTTATTAAAAATTTGACGATTACTTTTGAGATTGAATGCGTTTCTCCCCTTCCCCTTCTTGTAGATGATTTTGCATTTGGATTATTTTTGCATCGGGATCACTGATCGAAAAACAACGAAAACGTTTCCCAGTTCAAAGGAAGGTAAAGAACAATTAGTCTAGAATCTGGATGGTCCGTTAAAGAAAAAAGGAAAGACCAGTTTGACATCATTAGTTATTACTATACTTTTTAAATATTTTAAAGAGGTATAAATTGTTATCATTATTATTTTTATGGCAAATGGTTAGTATGTGTATTATTTAATGGGTCATTGTAAAAAAGGTATAATGTACCAACGAAAAGTCTAGAATAAAGTCCTCCGAAATCGGTTTGTCAAAGAGTCGAATTTGAAAATTAATTTTAATTAAAATCTGTAGACCTAAGTAGGTATTGGTAATTTCTTTATGTACTTTACTTTAGTAAGCACTAAGCAGTAAACTGAGCATTCATACCTATCAAATAAACAAACAAAACTCTTTGGTATTTCTTAGTGGTGTACTTCATATTGATGCTTTTGAAAATGTGAATAGCGTCACTAATAAACTATCATAGAAATTTGATACTTTTAAAAAGAGATGATTTTTGTTTCAAAATTCTTAAAGAAAAGTGTCAGTTTTTTGTGTGGCTGTTTATAAGAAAACAACATAATTGAGGAGTGCCAGCGGGTACAAGACGTCAAATGGTTGTTAAATGGCGACCTTTTAAGAAATTAAATCGCAACTGAAAAGAAAGTCAAAGACCTGGAAACTTGAAAGTCCACTGAGGCTGCCCGTCGAGGACAGGCTCTTGCTAGTTGCTACAAAGAAATGGAACGACTTCTCGCCGTGGAGTGCGTCGCGTCGTTCACATTACAATATTGAGCGCTGTGAACCTTCACTCGATGAAAATGCACCCTGCCCTTTCGCTGCATTGCCAACAAGGGTAAACATTATTAAATTATGCTTTTGCGAACGCTATTCGATCAGATCGAAGACATATTCGTATACAATGTTATATACAGAGTACTTCAAAAGAAGCGCCTTACAAAATGAAATGTAAAGATGTATTGGCTCAAAGATAAGTAGACAAAAATATTTTTTAGTCTACGATAATAATAGCTACGCAGTTAAAAATTTTACTCGGATATTAGACGAACCGTTATAAGAGAACTCACATTATTCTCGACAGTTCATCCACGGTCGTCGTGCAGAGTTGCAGGTTGTATGTCCATTTGAGATTTGTTTTTTTATGTTGTAGGCTCACATGCGGCATGCGCAAGCGCGAACTTGTACGTGTCTGGTTGTGAGAATGCATGTAATGTGAATCCCCAATGTTACATATCTTTGCAACTTAGATTAGATTAGATTAGAGTAGCTCTGGATTCTAAAGTTGCGTTGAAAGCTTGTTCTGCGAACTCTGTGTTTCTTCTTCCAGAACTTCCAGGCAGCTGAGGCGTGATGTATCTGACGCTGATGTACTAAATATGTATGTGTACGGAGAGCTGGATCGGACTGTTGCGCCCACAGCTTAATTATTTAGGAGGAATTCCTAGAATTGCTCTGCTTGTTATTACTCAAAACTTATGTTGAAATCCTTATGATCGAGAACCCATCAGAGATAATAAAATAATGTTACGAAATTAGGGTTCAATTGTCTTCAAATTAAAAATACACAGGTCTTCTTCAATAGTTATTTATTTTACACAGTTACAAAATTTATTTTCACACTACTTTCTCGATTATTCCACTTGGTTTTGGTTCACTGATCAGATGACTTCGATGTGTTTGTAAGTCTCTATGATACTGGCCGCTCTGCAGGCCATTTGCACCCTTTATACTCTTTAGAGCAGTATAATCTAGACCTATAGTTGCTAGAAGGTTCCAGAGTAATTATTACTTCTCGATGTTTCATGTACTACCTAGACACAACCAAAATCCTACCTACCAATGCAATACAGTATTCCTATAATTATAACAAATACCTACTTAGCCTAGAGAATTCTACACTTATACATAATTATCGATCTTACCTACCAATACTTTTGAGGATTCTTATAACTATCCATACTTATTTCAATATTTATATTTACATAACACTATAACTACCCATACTTATTTCAATATTTATATTTACATAACACTACCCCCCACCTAGACTGTTTCGTCCCGGAACAGTCTTGACTCTGTGTAGGTAGGGGCATGCTGATCCACGTCGACACCCTGTGGTCAGGAAGAAGTGGCAGTCCACGGATTTCTCCCCACTGGCTCTCGGCTGCGCTTGCTCGCAGCACACCATGACGCTGATGCCGACTCCCGAGAACACTGCTTCAATCATACTCCGGATTATCCGCCAGTCTCGATTAGCGCGGCCGCCACCCATCTTCGGTATTGCCAGACGCGCCTGCTGATCCTCCAACATGTAGTCACGCAGCTCAACAAGGCCGTCCCACAATGCCTTGTAGTCCTCTTCCAGGTTGCTGGAATCCGGGACAACCAGGCAGTATGCTTGTTGACGCCCCTTCGGTAGTCTCAGAGCTCTTCCTTGCGGGCTGCTCGAGGGTTGCGGTTCTCCGAATTTGTATCGGAAGACCCGTGCAATTCCTCTAGACATATCTAGATCTTCCGGTACACTGCATGCCAGTGTGTGGTCCCTAGTGACCTCAAATAAGTCCTTGTGGACTTCTGTGGTCACTCCATGGCGAAACTTCTGCCCTGCCTTCGCGTTCTCCCAAAACGTCTCAAAGGCTGGTGATCTTTCGGATGCGACGCACTGTCGTACTTTTTGGGCTGGTTGGTCATCATTATCGCCTAGGTATGGTGAGAGGCGATTGTAGTGCACGACCCTTGGTTTTCCGTTTGGTCTCTTTTTTATGCGGTAGACCACATCGTTGATGCGCTCCAAGATCTCGTACGGCCCGTCCCAGGAACGCTGAAGTTTCGGACAGTATCCTTGGCGCCTCTTGGGGTCAAAAAGCCACACCCAGTCACCAGCTTTGTACCCCATGCTGTCAGCTCTGGTGTCATAGCGCTCCTTCATTTGATCGCTGGCTTCCCCGATGTTCATGCGGACCTGATCATGGATGTCATCCAGCCTCCTGCGAAGGTCTGTCACATAGTCTTCTCCGGCTAGGTCTTCACCTGGTTTGCAGCCAAATTTGAGATCACAAGGAAGTCGCATTTCTCGCCCAAACAGTATGCTGCTGGGAGTCTTCTTCGTCGTTTCCTGAACAGCCGACCGGTAAGCCAATAAGAACAAAGGCAGATGTCGGTCCCAGTCCCGCTGATGGCTGGACACTACTTTGGCTAAGTACCTCCCCACGGTACGGTTCATCCTTTCCACCATTCCATCAGACTGTGGATGTAGCGCAGTGGTCCTGGTCTTGTAGATCCCTAGCCGCTCACACATTTGCTGGAAGATAGCAGCTTCAAAGTTCCTTCCCTGATCAGAATGTAATTCCAGGGGTACGCCAAACCTGCTGATAAATTCGGTAACTAGAACTTCAGTCACGGTTACGGCCTCTTGGTTAGGGATTGAGTAAGCTTCCACCCACTTGCTGAAGTAATCCATCACCACCATGATGTACTTGTTACCCTTCTCAGTTGTAGGAAATGGGCCAGCTATGTCGATGGCAATTCTTTCAAAGGGGCTGCCAACATTGTACTGACGCATTGGTGCTCGCCTTTTCCTTTGCGGTCCATTGGCCGTTGCACAGGTTACACATTTTCGACACCAATCTTTGACGTCTTCGCTGCAGTTGATCCAGTAAAATCGCTCTTTCACTTTCTCCAGCGTCTTCTTAACGCCTAGATGTCCTCCAGAAGTTCCTCCATGCAGCAGTCCAAGGATTTCCGGTACTCGGCTCCTCGGAACGAGGGTTTGCTTTCTTCTAAGTGTGCCGTCTTCCTTCTCGATCTTTCGTTTCAGAAACCCTCCTTCTATCACTATGGATCCCCATTGAGCCCAATAAGCCTTGACAGTTGGTGATAAGGGGGCGAGTTTTTCCCAGGTTGGCCTTTCTCCTTCTCGCGCCCATTCCATCACATACTTCAAGTCCGGATCATTCAGTTGGTCTTGCGCCAATTTTTCATCTTGCCAGTCCTCATCTTCGGTGGTCGTCCTTTGGACAATTGCTACCTTGTCCTCCATCTTGCTGCAATGTTTGCAGTCACTGGCGCATGGTCGTCTGGATAATGCATCCGCATTTCGATGAAGCGTGCCAGGTCTATGTTCGGAGTCATAATCATACTCCTGGAGCCTTTCAATCCATCTAGCCACTTGCCCTTCTGGGTTTTTGAATTTCAGCAGCCAAACCAGTGCAGCATGATCAGTCCGTAGTGTGAATTTTCTCCCGTACAAGTATTTGCGGAAGTGTTCCACTGATTTTATCACGGCAAGAAGCTCTCGTCTGGTCACGCAATAATTTCGTTCTGGCTTGGAAAGCACTTTGCTGAAGTAGCCCAGAACAGTCTCATGCCCATCCTGTATTTGGGAAAGGACGCCTCCTATCCCCACATTACTAGCGTCGGTATCCAGGATGAACTTTCCATCTTTTCGTGGGTAGCTCAAGATGGGGGCACTTGTTAATCTTCCCTTAAGCTCTTCAAATGCTTGTGCGCAGGAATCACTCCAATGGAAGCGAGTGTTTTCTTCCGTAAGCTTGGTGAGCGGTTTTGCAATGTCCGCAAATCTTGGCACAAACCTCCTGTAATAAGTGCACAGCCCCAGGAAACTCCTAGTTTCATGTTTGTCCTTCAGCACGGGCCAGTCTCTTACTGCCTTGATTTTGGCAGGGTCAACTTCAACTCCACGTTGAGAAACTATGTGTCCCAGGTAATTTACTTGTTTCTTGAACAGGTTACACTTTTTCGGGTTGAGCTTCAGTCCAGCGTCTTGTAGTCGCCCGAAAACTTGCTCCAGATTTCTCAACTGATGGTTGAAGTCCTTTCCCAGGATGATTATGTCATCCAAGTATACCAGGCAGGTTTCCCATGATAGTCCTCGCAGCACATTCTCCATCAGCCTTTCAAACGTGGCGGGGGCATTGCATAAGCCAAATGGCATCACGGTGAACTGCCAAAGTCCAGATCCAGTCGAGAATGCAGTTTTCTCCTTATCTTTGGCATCCAATTCAACTTGCCAGTAGCCACTTTTCAGGTCCAATGTGGAAAAAATGGTGCATCCTGCCAATGTGTCCAAGGTGTCGTCAATCCTTGGCAGAGGGTAACTATCCTTTTTCGTAACATCGTTGAGCAGTCTGTAGTCCACACAAAATCTCGTGGTACCATCCTTCTTTTTCACCAGTACCACCGGGGATGTCCAAGGGCTACTTGATGGTTCTATGATGCCATCCTTGCTCATGTCTTTGATGATCTTGTCAGCTTCTTCCCGCTTTGCAAAGGGTAGTCTTCTTGGAGCCTGTTTTATTGGTCTCGCTTCTCCGGTGTCTATGCTATGTCGCACTACCTTGGTTCTTCCCAGACGGCCATTAGAGTCCTCGAAAATGTTCTGGTAGCGGCAGATCAAACTCCTCACTCTCCGTTTGTTTTCCTCGGTTAGACCTTGGGAAGCGTCGTGGACCAGGGCTTCCAATTGTGTTGACAATTTGTTTCCTTCGCATGACATGTTTGTCATCTGTTGCACAATGGAAGTTATCCTCTCACATCTGCCCAAAACAAAACCTTCATTCATTTTAACTGGGTAGCTGTTCACATTCATGATCTTGACAGGAATGGTCTCCTTTGCGCGAATCACTGTTCTTGCCACCATGACTCCTTTGTTAACATTGTCCATGTTCTCCGGTTCTATCATACAGATTTGGTCATTTGTACTACTGGAATCCAGGCGGGCACTCACTATCATCTCGGATCGCCCCTTCACTTCGGTATTCTTGGCTAGGATAACACGTGCAGCCAGTTCTTTCCGTCTTTGCAGGATGACTTCTTCATTTCCAATTTTAATGGACCCTTTCTTTAAATTTAAACTGCACCCAAATCTGTCCAGTATGTCCATTCCCAATATAACGTCTTCTTCAATGTTGGCCACCAACGTCCGATGATCAAAAGTGGTGCTGCCAATTTGGAAGGTGGCAATCGTCTCCCCATACACCTGTGCTGACTCTCCCGTGGCGGTGTGCAGAGACCACTTTGTTGGTGCAATCTGCTTACCTCGTGCCACTATGTCGCGTCTCAGAATTGTCCTGGTTGCTCCCGTGTCCACCAGTAGTTCACGAGTTACTCCATCTATTATGCCATTGATAAAAATGCTGCTGGCTTTTCCTCTCACGGTTGCGACAGTAGCAGCAGATTTCAGGGCCTCTCCAGCGTGGGTCAACGGTTGCCCCTTCCCATTAACCCTTTCTAGTTTTCCGCAGCCTGTTTTGGGTTTCTGAGGCTTGGGACACTTGGTGCTAAGGTGGCCCAGCTGTCCGCAGTTCCAGCAGCGTGGGTCTCGTCTTCGAGGTCTCAGACGTTCCAGCACTTTTTCAATTAGCTCCTCGGTTGTAGGTAGCTTGACCTCCTCTGCCTCGACTGCACGAACCCTGGCGTGGCCCCTGATGGACTGTTTGACAGCCTCAAACTCGAGAGCTTGGCTGAGCGCCTCGTTCAAAGCCTTGGGATGGGCTAGTTTTACGGCTTGTTGCGTCTCCCATTCCCGCAATCCATTTAGGAACTTGTCCACTGCCAAGCTCTCACAGATGTCGTCGGAGGCTGTCGGGTAAGCGTCTCGTACCAGGCGGGCGATGTCCATTTCAAACTCCTGGAGGCTCTCGTTGGGCTTCTGCACCCTTGTGTTCAGCTGCGACTTGTACAGCTGCTCCAGGCACTTGTGGCCATAGCGCATATCCAAGCGCTGCTTCAGCTGCCCAAAGTCACCACGGTTGTCCAGGGGTATGGCCTGCAGAACCCTGAGAGCGTCTCCTCGGAGCGACAGGCTGAGAACCGAAGCCTTCTTCTGCTGGCTCCAGGCTCCCATCATGGCAGCCGTCTCAAAGAGGGTCAAATACTCCTCCCACGACGTCTTCCCGTCGAAGGTCGGAAGGTTGTGCTTCGACAGCGAAGGGTCGTCATCCCCTCTAGTGACCCTGGTTGGAGTTGAGCATCCCTGGTCGGTCTCGTCGTGAAGGCCGCCTTTGGGGGATATTCTGGTGGACTCCATCTGGCACTTGTCAGCCAGCTCGGCACGCAGACGATCCTCCAGGCTTGCCACACGGGCCTCAATCTCCGACATTGCTCGCGAGCTTTCTGCCACTTTCTTCTCCAGCCCGGCTAGGTTGCTGGTCATCTTCTCCTCCAGCCCAGTCATCTTCTCCTCCAGCCCGGTCAGGTTGCTGGTCATCTTCTCCTCCATCCCGGTCAGGTCCTCCTTCAGGCTCTTGGCGTTGTCAGCCATCTTCTCCTCCAGCCCGGTCAGGTCCTCCTTCACGGTCTTGGCGTTGTCAGCCATCTTCTCCTCCAGGGTCTTGGCGTTGTCAGCCATCTTCTCCTCCAGGGTCTTGGCGTTGTCAGCCATCTTCTCCTCCAGGGTCTTGGCGTTGTCAGCCATCTCAGTCTTCAGTCCTGTCAGGTTACTGTTGATGCTGATATTTAGCTCGTCCAAGGCGCGGTCCCCTCCAGACGCCATGACAAAATATGCCGGGTCTTCGCCTGACTGTTCCAAGGCCTCTATGAGGCGTGCTTGTAAGGCTGCCTTTCCTCCTGAGGTCTCCAGGTCCCTCTCCAGAAGCTCATTTTTAAGCTCAGTGACTTTGAGGTCCTTGACGTTCACTTTAGTTGCCATTTTTTTTCAAAATTTACGTCAAAACAAAAATATTTTCAAATTTATTTAATACAAGTTTTGAGTTTTATATATATAGCTGTTTTGAATACGTACTTTAGCAAAAATAATAATTTGTCTGATTACACTGATTGGTAGGTAGGTACTGTCTTTTAATATTTATTTTTAATTCACCAATATTTTTAACATAATAATGTCTGATAGTACATAATTATTTATTTCGTCTCAAGTCTTTCAAACACACAGGTAGGTATTTAATGTACATTCACACACTTGTAAACAAAGGATAGTTATTCAAAAACTTTTTCTCGATGAATCTGGAACGTTCTTTTGTAATATTTTTCAAGATTTTTATTTATTTATTTTATTTTTTTTAATCACACACAATAATAAAAAAAACTATGGTCCAATTTGATGACTTTCTCAATGCGGTAAAATAGTCATTATGTTATGTCCAGAATTATGTCCAGAATTATGTTCCATATGATGTTCCAGAATTTATAAACAACTTGCTTTTGCGTCTTTTCTTTTAACAAAAATTTATTTAAACACTTGTTTTCACAAAAGTCAGTTCACACAAAGTTCAATTTGAATTAAGTTCATTTTAACACTATTTAATTTATTTTATTTATTTTTAGACAGAAGATCTTAATTTTTCTTGACAATTCCGCACCTGACGCCAATTGTTACGAAATTAGGGTTCAATTGTCTTCAAATTAAAAATACACAGGTCTTCTTCAATAGTTATTTATTTTACACAGTTACAAAATTTATTTTCACACTACTTTCTCGATTATTCCACTTGGTTTTGGTTCACTGATCAGATGACTTCGATGTGTTTGTAAGTCTCTATGATACTGGCCGCTCTGCAGGCCATTTGCACCCTTTATACTCTTTAGAGCAGTATAATCTAGACCTATAGTTGCTAGAAGGTTCCAGAGTAATTATTACTTCTCGATGTTTCATGTACTACCTAGACACAACCAAAATCCTACCTACCAATGCAATACAGTATTCCTATAATTATAACAAATACCTACTTAGCCTAGAGAATTCTACACTTATACATAATTATCGATCTTACCTACCAATACTTTTGAGGATTCTTATAACTATCCATACTTATTTCAATATTTATATTTACATAACACTATAACTACCCATACTTATTTCAATATTTATATTTACATAACAATAACATTCTGATAATTTATTTGGTGAGAGCTATTTTGGTGAGAACCGCACTTAACGAGTCCTCTGCGAGTTTGGTCGTAACCAAAGAAAGCGTCAATTTTCAAGCAAGACCTACGTGCTGTAAGGCTTGATAGACCTTAGGGTACAGGCAGATGATTTGTTAACCCAAAACAAAGTTTATTTGGAAAAATAATGAATATTTTTTACGATCCACCGGGAATGGAACCTGCAACCTTCCCATTACGAGTCTGTGGCGATAACCACAAAATTACAGACTGGAATTAGATAATGCCAGATAAAATGAATTATGCAAGATTTCATATCTTGCAGTTAACCAATAGAGCTTTCGTAGGTCTATTGGTTAACTGCACAGACGTCTAATAAAAAATAAGAATATCAATGAAATCTAGCAGCACTTTTATAAAAAAATCTTACATGTTGTTTTAATCTTCTATCCTGTTTTAGGTATATTATGATTTACTACGAAATTCTACAGTAATCTAAGATTCGAGCATCAGACTGCCCCCTTTTTTGGTTTTTGCCAGTTCTTATGGATTTTATAAAAATCAGAGAATGGCAAAAAGCAGGCCCGGAGAAAGGGTGGTTCTAAATTAGTTAAAATACATAACAACAAAAGTATATTTGGGGCTAAAGGTAAATAATATTATATCTATAAGTAAATTCCTTGACTTATAGGTTGTTATGCGGCTGACCACCCATAATATAAAAATTGGTTCACTTTGCCAATGTCCCCCCTGTTTCAGGGAAGGACGGCAAGAGTTGCAAGGCTTATGTTCATTTGAGATTGGGTTTTTATATAGTAGGTCCACATGCGGCATGTGTTAGCGCGAAATTATACATATCTGCTTGTGGGAATGCATTTAGTATAAATCTTAAATGATATATATCTTTGCAGCTTAGATTAGATTAGATTAGATTAGAAATAATATGTATGTAAGCGCGAATTTATACGTGTCTATTTATAAAAATCCATGTTATATGAATCTTAAATGTGATACATCAAACTAAGATAATAGATTATTTTAATTCAAATTGTCAGTATTAATGTTAAAGCATTGATTTGAAAAAAAATAGAAATGTGGGTCAATTCAGTTAAAATCCACTTCTTGAAGAATTTCTTTTATAGTTTTAGAGCTGGATATGTGGTTATGTCATTACTGGCACATGCAGGTAAGTTCTTTGTTGCAAAACTATGAGATTAAATATTTACAAGTGAAAAATTGTTTGTCGCCAGTCAGAAAGTGAATGGTTCTCAGTTGACGTGTAGGTACCTAGATCGCGTGCGATTGTAAACTTCTATGCAACTTGAGAATGAAAGATATGAAATACAAAAAGTTGATTATTTTCAAGTTAATCATCATCATCATCATCATTGGCATGACAACCCGGGGTGGGTCTTGGCCTCCCTCATCAACTGCTGCCAGCGCTGTCTGTCCAACGTCTTCCTCCTCCAGTCCCATATTCCCACTGCACGGCAATCCGCCACCACTCCATCCAGCCATCTTGCTCGTCGTCTTCCCACTGTCCTGCGTCTTTCTAGGTTCGTCATCACAATCGTCTTCTCCAGGCTCCGATGGTCCATTCGCTGAATGTGCCCCAGCCAATGCAGTCTTTTGACCTTGTGGCGGACCACATCAGCGTCCTGGTACAGCTCATACAATTCGGAGTTTTTAAGATAATACTGGTAAAAAATGTTGTGAGTCTCACCTTAAGGGTTGAATAAAACATTAAACGCTTACCTCAAGTTTGAGATAGGTATTGAGTACTTTACTTCCCGATTACTAGACCGGTCTATAGATGGACGATATTATTTAAGAACGTTATCCATACATCTAAAATCTAAGTTGTAAAGATATATTGACATTTAAGGCTTATAGTAATTGTACGCCCACGGGCATACCTACTGCATGTCCACAAACTTAAAAACAAAGTTGAAAAAAAAATCACACGTAAATAAACCTTGCAACTCCTGCCGCCCTCTCCTGAATTCCGGGTAGCAAAGGAAAAAGTGAACCAAGTTTTAACAACATGCGGGTCAGCCTCATACTAACCTTTTAGTCAAGGAACCTACATGAGATTATATATTTTTTTGTTTGGATTTATATAGTTTCGTTATTTTTTTTTTTCATGAAATGTCCGCGAAAACTTTCTAGAAATACATTTAAAAATATATGAAAACAAACACTGTTAAATTCTGCAGATTACATTTAAATAAGTAGTTATAAAATTTATATAAATAAGTAGAATTAAACAGTGCATGTTTTCATATTTATTTTTTTAGTTTTGTTTTGTACTCGGGTTCCAGTATGATTTTCATTTCATAAGATTTGATAAATTTACTGGAAAAGTATGCGGAATGCTATTGTGGAAACTAATTCTTGTTATCAAAACACATACTATTGGAAATAGCTGTACAACCCAAGTTTGGCGCTTGGAGATAGAGGCACGTGGGTCGCCCGTAATAAAACAAAGGCCTTATCCGGTGTGAGGGAGCATTAATCATTTCTCTCCGAAGCGGTGCCATACATTAATTTGTTTATCGAATATCGTCACAGCAAAGGGACGTTTTGACCAGCAAGATCCATTTAGGTCACATCCGCAAAACTACATTCTGGGAATAAGCCGGGTTTTATTCAAAATGACGAGAGTTCTGCGGATTCCCATTTTAGCCTATCAACTGCAGCGTTGATACCTTTGATGGTGATTTTGATGACGACTACTCATAAATAAATAAATCTAAGTTGCAAATATATGCATCATTTGAGGTTCATATTAAATGCATTCCCACAAGCAGACACGCACAATTTCGCACTCACACATGCCGCATGTGGACCTACAATATAAAAACCCAATCTCAATGAACATAAGGCCTACAGCTCTTGCCGACCTTCCCCGAAACAGGGGTGACATTGGCAAAGTGAAGCAGTTTTTACAGCATGGGTGGTCAGCCTCATACCAACCTATAAGTCAATTCACTCATCATTTTCATTAAAAAAAAAATATGGTATTTCGGTTTGCACAGTGAATGTCTATTGTATTTTTTGAAATTTAAATGAAAACAAAAACAAAGTTTTAATTCACTTTGTATTCATTGTTTCCGTTAATCGTTTTCGCCTAATAAAGCATCTTCAGGAGCATAATTGTTATCTATAGGTAACATGCTATAGATTGGTAACTTGCTATAAATTGGTAATTTTTTAAAAATAGGTCACAAATATCTTCCTTAAGATGCTTTATTAGGCGAAAACGTTTGAGCGAAAAAAAATAGTAAAAAGTGAATTAGAAGTGTGTGTTTTCAATTCAATTTCTAATAAGCATCATTGTCATCTTTGCATGAGTTCAATCATATATCAGTTTAATATACTTTTCATTTAGATTTTCATTCAATCCATTAACAAATTTAAATTATTTAATTTCAAGTTGCTGATTGCCATCGGCCATAAAAGTCGAAATAAATTATTGTTAAATTTTGTTAATGATCTGATGTCTACTGTCCGATACGTAATATTGTTTACCCATTTACTTGTATGTTAAAGTTTAAATGCAAAATCTATTTTATGCTTGTAATTATGTTATGTGAAAATTAAAACCTGTGTCCTGTGAAACCATTGTATCAATATAATTACAATGGATATTTTTTTTTTACAAATATGAGTGAGAGCTGGCATTACAGACATTGCAAAGCGTTTATAAATGCAATCTATAATCTAAGTTGCAAATATCTATAGGAATTTAATGCTCATATTTAATGCACGCCCACAAGCAGGCAGATGTAATTTCGCGCTCACATGCTGCATGTGTAGATAGAAAATAAACCAAACCTCACATTATTCCTTGACTTATAGGTTGGTATGAGGCTGACCACCCATACTGTAAAAAATGGTTCACTTTGCCAATGTCACCCCTGTTTCAGGGAATGTCGGCAAGAGTTGCAGGGCTTATGTTCATTTGAGGTTTGGATTTTATTTGTAAGTACACAATCAGCATTTGTAAGCGCGAAATACACGTGTTTGTTTGTGGGCATACATCTGAGAGCTTTGAATGAATATATCCTTGCAATTTAGATTATAGATAGATTATAGACATGAAAATAAACTTTACAACTCCAGCCTCTTGACACCGGGTTGGCATAGACAAAAGTGAACGAAGTTTATACAGCATGGGGGATCAGCCTCATACCAGCCTATTAGTCAACGAAATAATGGAAATAATGTAATAAATGTTATTTTGAAAAATAAAAATATTAGAATAAATATTAGAATAAAACAAAGTTTATTTTCATTTTTTAATTGAAAATGGAGTTTTACAAAGTTTCCGCTGAAACATTTCATAAAATTAATAAATGTTTAAATTTTTATCTAGATTTTCAGCAGTAACTTCGTGAAAGTTCATTTTAATAGATTAAAATAAAAATTGCTTTGTTTAAATTCACATGAGTTCGGGAGGAACTGCTTCTCCTGAAACTGGTCGTCTACAATAATAAACTCATGTGAATTAAAACAAAGCAATTTTTATTTTAATCTGTTTAATTTTTTTTTCAAATTAAAGCTTTGGAATGATAATATGCAAATAAGTCTCCACCTGTTTCTCAAAGCGGACAGATATAAATTATGCACTCCTCCTTGCAAATTTATTATAAACGAAAACAACAATAACCAACCGAAACTTTGTCGAAAGAAATAAATCAAACATCGACTAGTTTGCGTTACAAATAGCGGGGGCCATTCTGAAGTTGTTTGCGGAGGGCGTTGCTGGGTGCGTGCCAAAGTGGCTTCGATTATTCGTCCTCCGCATCGATACAATACACCGACGATCTGAGCAAATATTAATTTGCAAATCATTTACAAGCTCGTTAGGACGGGCAGCGGTCAGGCGCGGAGTTTCCGAGTGGGTTCGTTATGCCAGGGACTTCACGCGGCGTGAATGGCAGCGCCGCGCGATCCCACTTGACTTTATTTGTTTTGTTGCAGTGTATTGGATCCTGCAGCTGAAATATAGCGCAGCAATACCGGGCTAACAGCTCAGTACAAGTTTCAATTAATGGAAAACATCGATCTGCGGAGAGCTCCAAGATTTGCGGTGGAAAAAGTAGCTGCGGTGTTAGATCTTTTTTTTATAGAATAGGTAGGTGTACATTTAACCACTTGATTACGAAAGTTTTTTACCTGTTCTGCTACTACTCAGGGTTGGTATTATTTTATTAGTTTTTAAAAGCATTGTTTTGTGAATTGCTACAACCGTTTGCGTGAAAATGTTGAGTTGCTTTCTTCCCACAGAGGCCAATGAAATCAAGAAAAAACACCTTGGAATGTGGAAAACAAATTGAACATGAATGCTATAACATTCATGTTCAATTTGTTTACTACAATAAAGAAACCGGTTGATTGTTTTTTGTTATAGTTTAAAAGTTAAGGGTATATTTAACACATTTTTTGCCTTTATTTTCCATGTTTTTCGCTATCAATTATCTATATATATTATATATATATATATAATTGGATAATTTATTTAAAGCGCCGTTTTTGTGTGTAGCACACCTCAAGGGCCCTTAGTATAAAATATATGAGAAATGAGAAGATATGAAGGGAATAATATAAATAATGGGGTATGTCCATACTCGTATACATGTGAATGCACATACATAATAATCTTACATTATAGGTAAATAATATATTCGTATAGTAATACATAAAAATAAAAATAGTTAAATAAAGTGTAGGATTAATTGGGATATGATACACTGAACAGGTAGGTCTTGAGTTTTTTCCGATCTATGCAAGTATAGAACCAAAGGCGGCTATGCAAGATGTTTTTCAAATTTAATATCTGTATATCCATTTACTTATATCGTTGTCAAATAAATCTACATGTCTTCCTTCGGTTTTATACGACTCAAATATAATTTTAAGGTCCTTCCTACATACAATAATTAAGTCTTGTTTACATTTTAGCATCGAGTTAGCTTGTAGTGGGTCTTTGACGTGTAATTTACATCTAAACCACGCCGGCATTTTTTCATGCATAAAAAAGAGTCAATTTCCACCCTTGACTTTGATCCGTGGTTCGGCGAATCCACTATGTGGCGCCCTACGCTGCCATGATGCATTATTGATTGAGATGAACTGGACTAGTTCCTTGTATATTCAGTCAGCCTCAGTGGCCTCTGCCGTTTCTTTGATGACAAAGCAACCTTCCGCTCTAGCAGCGAAGTGCATGCTGCCGGTTCATGATATGGATTACATGCAGCGTATACGTATGCTCCCCGTACTCGTCTAGCTCTCTTCATAAAACTTTATCCATTAACTAGGTCGGTTGAAATATTTAGAATAAGCCTTCGTTATTCGATGCCGGTGATTGCTTTTGTGTGGGTAAATTTTTAGTCGCCTCACGTTACATCGGGAAGAATTGGATTTACGAAATGAAAAGCAAATATATTGTACACATTGCATTTAGTACTGATAGGATTTGTGATAATTGGGTTATGAATGAGTGCAGTATTCAGGGAATTAAAAGTACAATAGGAGTCGATCAGATGATTTCGGCATATTTTGCAATGAATACCAAAACAGTGTTTGCTGGAAGAATAATGGGACCGGTCCGTAGCTCAGTGCGGACTCTGAATGGGAAGGTTGTGGGTTCGATTCCCGGCGGAGCACAAAAAATATACCATTTATATTTTCAAATTTGCTCTTCGCCGGGTTGAAAAATTCATAAAACCTTTACCAATGACCGATCACCAAAGGTTCATCCAGCCTTACAGCAACTGCGTCTTGCTTGAGAATTGGCGCTTTGTAGCGACGACGATCAAGCTCGTAAAAAGGTCGATAGCTCAATTGGTAGAATTCTTGCATTCCATGCCAAGAAGCAAGGGTTCGATCTCAAAGGTTTACTCAGCCTTCACAAGAAATGAGAACCAGCCCTCCCGGGAGCTGAGAAACCCCCACTTCAATTGAAAGTGGTTGGTGTGAGGCCCCCTTACCTGTAAAAATAAATAGTTGCGTTGCGTTTTATAATACTGAGGAAAAAAAAGGTTGACAGACATTTGAGGTATATAAATTGAGAGACATAGTTTGTTTGTCCAAATTGTTGGCATAAGCGAGGCATTTAAAAAGTGCTAGTTGGAAGAAGACGTCTGAGGGGAAAAAAGGTAGACAGATTTTTGAGATACATTTGCAGAATTTGTCAAAATTGGGCATTAATTATAAGATTAATTTTACTTTATTTTAACTTGTATCTGTTATGTGTTTAATTAAGAATTTTTGTAAGTCATTAATATATTTTTATGCTCCTTGACTGATAGGTTGGTATGAGGCTGACCACCCGTGCTGTAAAAATCGGTTCACTTTTGTCAATGCAACCCCGGTTCAGGTAACGGCGGCAGGAATTGCAAGGTTTGTGTAAATGTGAGGTTTTGTTTATTTGTATGCACACATGCAGAATGTGTAGGCGCGAACCTACATGTGCCTGTCTGTGGGCATGCATTTAAAATGAGTCTTTAATGTCAACATATCTTTTCAGCTTAGATTATAGATAGATTATAGTTGGCGACAGCGAGGTATTGTTATAATCAGTTCCCAGGCAGCTTATATCAACGAGGACTGTTAAACAAAAATCCTTCGTACTTCATGTCATTTTTCTTGACAAATGACACCGATCTATATCCTTTTTATAACCTTTTTATTTATTTATAACCTATTTCGTTACGTGGCACATATATACATGACTATGAAAAAACTTAAATATGTCATCTACAATATATTTTATAATGATCGATAATTGTAAACAGTGCATTCATGAGAAATAAGTCTTATTTATTTATAATTGTTAAAAATGAAAAACTTTGTTATAATTCACTGTGTGAGCTTTATTTTTAAAACACTACTAGTTTCGGTGGGTCAATATCCACCATCGACGGGTGTCAACTTAAAACTAACATAGAAATACAAAAAATACAGTCAGAATTTAATCAATTATAGAAGGCAATTTATTGTAAAGATGAACTTTCACAAAGTTACTGCTGAAAACCTAAATACGTTATTTATTTATTTTTATTTTAGAAAGAATGCTGTGTCCTACTTTTGACAAATCGATTTTTTAAATTTCACAAAGTGTTCTAGTTAATTCCATGTACTGGTGCATGTAAGAAATAAAACTTTCAGCGAAATAATGCATGGAATCACACTTCACAATTGCAATAATGATTTGCATTCTTTGATGTTGAATGTTAACAAGTTTGTACTCTTTCCTTGTACAAAACTTTATCTATTGTGTACATTATTGATGAATTTTAAATGACGTGCCATTTACACATGCTTTCTTACCCGTTTGGTTCTAGCCTAGTTTGTAAGAATAGTTAGTAACATTATTTTTCTGATTTATAGGTTATTCACCTTAGGCTGATCACCTAGACTGAAAAATGGTTCACTTGGCCAAAGTCACGCTTGTGTCTCAAAAAGGCGGTAAGAGTTGCCGGGTTGTTTTTTGTAAACACACATGCTGTTTGTGTAAGCGCGGACATACACGTGTTTGCTGGTGAACATGAATTAAGTATGATTCTGAAATTTGAATATATCTTTGCAGCTTAGATTATAGTGTAACTTTTAATGTATAAATTGTAGTAAGTTTGCGTAAGGTTGAAAGCTCGGTTGGTAGAATGCTTGCTTTCCACGCCGGAGAATCAGGGTTATATCCCCACCAAGGATGTCAGAAATTATATTTCGTTTCGGTGTTTTTTGGAAGCACAAAATAAAATATCTGCATAGAATGAGGCTGCCCACCCATACTGTTAATAATGGTTCACTTTGCCAATGACACCCCTGTATCAGGGATTGTCGACAACAGTTGCAGGGCTTATGTTGATTTGAGGTTTGGATTTTAATTTGTAAGTACACATCGACGGTTGAAAGGAAGTTCATAAGTGACGTTTTGGTCAAAAATGAGTTATGAATGTTATCTTATTTAAAATTTTCCGCTCTTTCTAATGCGCTAACTCTCATAGCTCTACGATGATTTTTGTTGTTGTTTATGCATAAGCAATCAACTGCGTTTTCGAAATATGGTTTTGGTCTAACCGAGAAGATGTTGGCCTTTTTGGTCCTAAAGGCGCTTGTGACATAAAAAAATCGTAAAACCACATTAATAGGAATGCCAATAAATGCCTTTATTTTTTTTAAATTTTAGAGCTGTTTTGATTTTGACGATATGATAAGAAATAAAAAAGTTGTGCAATTTTTTTGTAATCTCAAACTTTAAACTGCTCTCATGAACAATTTACTTCTTTTCGCTTATGCCCTACTTCCTGTAAACGTCGACATGCAGCATTTGTAAGCGCGAACAAACACGTGTCTATTTGTGGGCATACACTTAATATGAATTTTCGCAACTTAGATTATTCCTTATAGGTTGGTATGAGGCTGACCACCCATACTGTAAAAAATGGTTCACTTTTCCAATGTCACCCCTGTTTCAAGGAAGGTCGGCAAGAGTTGCAGGGTGTATGTTCATTTGAGATTGAAATTTTAAATTGTAGGTCCACATGCGGCATGTGTGAGCGCAAAATTATGCGTGTCTGCTTGTGAGAATGCATTTATTATGAATCTCAAATGATACATATCTTTGCAACTTAGATTTAGATTTAGATTTTAGATTACAGATTTTAGTTTCTTTGCCTTGGTGAGATAGAGTGGAAGTAGACTGTTTCCCATTATTTTTAAAGGCTGAGTAAATCTTGCCGGCACCATGATTTTGGATTTGAAATAAACATTGACACGGGAAACATTTCTGACATTGTTAGTACGGATCGAACCACAGATCACGGAACATAAAGATCGAACAGTACCAACTGAGCTATCACCATCTGAGCTATCGACCAGACAAATCTTGGAAAAATAATAAAGACATCATACAATTCTTTTGGAAGCAATACACCATTATTTCCTTTTTTATGTTAACCTCTTACCTCCCACTACATGTATTAGCAAAATAATTTCCTCGTGGGGTTTCCATTTCAGTCTCATGGGCATTTAAATCTCTTGTTACATAACACGCCGTGACGCCAAGAAATACGATAAAAAAAAATACTAATGATACAAAAGATAATTCACTAATTTTGTATGAAAACTATTCATTATTAAAAAAGGTTTTATTTTATAGAAGAAAGGTCTAAATAAAGGTACTTCGTATCCGTATAATAGTGCTCTGTTATTATACGTTTTTAGACCAATACAAATTATTATAAGTTTCTACTCACTTCTAGAGACTTCATAGATTTATTATCAAATCAACACAGACAAACCAAACACAACTTCTAATATCCTGCACATTCGTATTTTTTTTCATTTAGATATTTATTATTGTATTTATTGCAGCATTATTGGCTAGATTGTTATGATTGAGGAATGGGTTGTTTAATGTAAAACTGATTTTATAACAATATACTTTCTAACTAAAATTTTTAAGGAAAAAAATGATTTCAAAAGATTTTTTTACGTTTAATAAATTTTAAAAAAATTAATAAATTTAGAATGATATTTTTGGTGAGCGCTGTTTTTGTGTGAATTACACCTCAAGACCCCTCTGCAAGCTTGGTCGTCATTATAAAAATCGCCAATACTCAAGCAAGACCCAGTCGCTGCACGGCTGGATGGACTTTTAGTGACCGGTCTTTGGTAAAGGTATATGAATTTTTCAACTCAGCAAGAGCATATTTGAAAATATAAATGTTATTTTTTTTGTGCTCCGGCGGGAATCGAACCCACAATCTTCCGTTTACGAGTCCGAAGCGTTACCACTAGACTACAGACCGGTTACAAATTGATAGAATCCAATTAACTTTCACACAGCGCATGCAGGGTTAAATATTTCTTAAAGAGCAAAGCTTTCTGCAGAAAAACTGATAAAAGCCAATAATGCATTTCTTCTAGGAGCTCAAAGAATGATTACGATTTTTTCTTGTCATACGGACAGCAAAAAGCTTTGTATTAAATTGAATATAATCCTTGGATTTATAAACAAGCGCGGTATTCAATCCGTACTTTATTTCAACGAAGATTTCTTGAAAAAAAAAATATTTTTTGTAGCTACATACATACCTTAGATAGCTTTTATAATGTCAATAGTTTTTGAGAAAACATGGAAAAACTGAAACTGCTTACTTAATTAAATTTCTTGGAAACAGTTTTTCCATATTTATTAAAAAAATATTCACATTATAAAAAATGGCCTATAGGATGATAAAGAATGTTTAATCTGCAATTTATAAGCATAAAAATATTTCCAAAATATAGCACATACGAAAAAAAACAAAAAAAATGTGAAAATAAAGTGTTTTTAAACTTAATTTTTGTGGTGCCAATTTTTAGGTTATAATTTAGATACAAAATAAAAATAAACTCGAGTGATTAATTGACGCTTTCTACAGTGACGACCTTGCTCCCAAAGCGCTCTTGGGGTATGATTCGCACAAAAACAGCGCTCAAGAATCAATCAGCCTAATTTATTATTATTATTAACTATCTTCAAAAGGTTACATATTTTTTTACCTATCTTATATTAAATTGATATTATTTGTCATAAATTCTTCTTATAGAAGTTTGCACAAGTATCGCGTGCAGTTTAAAGAATCAGCTCAAGTGATTCTGCATCGTATCACTGGCTCGTGAGTAGTTGTGCAATCGAAATAAGCTTTCGCTTATCGGATCGCAGGGGATTGACATTTAGAGCTTTAGACTACGCTTACATTTTTCTTCTTTCACTTGATTTTTCAAACACAATCGCACTCTGGGATTTTTTTTGTTAAATTGTCAAATGATTATTTTTTGCATTCAGCTGAAAAGATGAATTATTTTTCTTCTCCCTGAGTCAACTTCTGGATCTGGACTGGAAGTTTGAGATTGCAAAAAAATGGCATTACTGTTTTTTTTTCATATCATTAAAATTAAAACGGCTCTAAAATAAAAAAAAGGCATTTATGGGCATTCCTATTAATGTGGTTTAACGTTTATTTTTATGTCACAAGCGCCTTTGGACAATAAAGGCCAAAATCTTGTCGGTCACACCAAAACCATACTTCTAGAACGCAGTTGTTTGCTTGAGCATAAACAACAACAAAAATCATCGTAGAACTATGGGAGTTGGCGCATTAGAAAGAGCGGATTTTTTTAAGTAGGATATCATTCATAACTCATTTTTGACCAAAACGTCGCTTACTTCCTTTTAACCGTCGATATGAAATAATAGGTCGGGGAAAAACATTTCTTCTCGTCCTTTCGAAGTCCCAAAATTTTTACAGCAACGGGATCATGTCTCTACCTACAAGATGTCAGATAGTCTACGAACAAAATGGCACATATGTACTGTAATTAAATGTAAATCAACTTTGAAAAAAAAATGACCTGAATTTTCATATAAAATGGGAAGAAACTTTTTCCCCGACCTCATATATCATACGTTTGAGATCATACATTTTGCCTGTTAATGCATTGCATGAGGCGTTGACTGTGATGTTAATTTATCTGTGTAACCAAGATAATCTCCTAGAAGATCTGTGCCTGTTCATTTGGAAATATCAGTTCTGTGACATGTGTACGTGTAGGTGTACGTACAACATGCAACATACTAGAACATAAGTCTTATTGCATCGGAAATGAGCGTTCGACTGAAATAGTTTCCATTAGATTTCTATCCGTGACAATAAAGCAATATTTGATTAATTTAAACATTATTTGAATGATGAGAGACTCTAAGAAGCTGTTTTCTCAACGATACTTTGTGTAACTGAAAACTGAAAAAATCTACCTTCATAAATCTCATACTTTTTTTTAAGGCCCTACCCTAATTACAGTGCATCCTCACAGCCATCAAACAGCTGGAAGGAACTCTTTTATCACAATTAAAAAGGTTTTTTTAATTACATTGAAACATGCCAATTTTTGACTCGATAATGAGTTAGACACACATGTTAAAGGATGACATCACATCGGTGCGGCTCATCGGTAGGTACATGAAATAAATCATGACCTCGGCCCCGATTGTAATAGTTGGGTACAAAAAACCTGAAACCCTCCAACACGATGGGACTGTTAATTAAACCATTGATGACCTTATGAGAGAGCACCATAAGGGCCCCGTTGCGCCTAATTTGTAAGCTCCTGAATCCAGTTTCCCGAAGCAGCTTCTCATGGTGGATTAACTGAGGATTAGTTTCCTTGAATCCTCATGAGGATGTACCTTAGGAACTTCTTCTGGAGCTACTCTAACATGTTGCTACAAATGTATAAGTTTATGTCTGTGCATGTTACCTATGATTGTGTGTCGATGTATTTTTACTTGCTTGTACGTAAGTACTTTTCGTATTTGCTCGAAGCGTCCACTCGAGAAACTTCTCGTAGAATCTGAGACATGCAGGAATATGCTTTAGTCATCTTTAAATACGGACTGCGGTACTTTGGCGTAGTCAGTACCCCATTAAAACCTGAGCCGTGAAGCCACCATTACAAAAGTAAAAGTGTGAACCATATATAAGCGCAAATTCTAAAGTAAATTGTGTAAAATAAATTCAAACGAAGTTTTATTAAAGTGAACCCAAAGTAAATCGTAACAATATTGATGTAGGTACTATTTCGCTGGTAAGGTGGTGATCAAATGTTCAACTTATACAAACAAAACACTGTATAATTTTTTGTATTTTTAACCTAAATTGCATGGATATATTAACTTTTAAAGCTCTCAAATGCATGCCCACAAACAAACACGTGTAGTTCGCGCTTACAAATGCTGAATGTGTACTTACAAATAAAATCCATTTGTATTTTATTACTATTAGTATTCCTTGACTTATAGATTGGTATGAGGCTGACCACCCATACTGTAAAAATGATTCACTTTGCCAATGTCACCCCTGTGTCAGAGGAGGTCGGCAAAAGTTGTAGGGCTTATGTTCATTTGAGGTTTGGATTTTATTTGTAAGTAGGTACCTACACATTAAGCATTTGTAAGCGGAAACTACACCTGTTTATTTGTGGGCATGCATTTGATATGAGCTTTAAATGTTAATATATCTTTGCAACTTAGATTATAGATTATAATATAGATTACTTCTCATCACATAATGCTAGAGGTTGATATGGATTACCTGGAGGAGCATCACACAGCCACTCGCGACAGCATTGCCCCGGCAGCTCCACAAGCCGAGGCCGATGACAGGCGCCTGTCGGAGAGATATTCTCCTGGGGGCACCTCGAGGCGCAGGCGTATGTGCCGTTCTGAAAAAATAATTGCACTTGTACAGTAATGAAGCTTTATATTTGCAGTCGTGAGGTTTAGCGTTTTGTTGAACCGAGCTCAACTAGAATATCCGAGTTGTAAATAGTGTTACGAATGTATAAGTTCATACTGTAACTGTAACTGTAACTCTGTCACTATTCCACCAGGGGTGGCCAGAGCCTCTGCAGAGTTGCCTCCATTTTTTCCTATCCTGACAAACCTCTTTCAATTCCTTCATATCCATAACCTTTTTCATGCATTTTCTTCTTTTACGCTCACTTTGTATATCCCATTCTTTCACAATCTCCACAATCTGATAACTCCATACTTTTCTCGGTGAACCCTTTCCTCTTTTTCCTTTCACACTTTCTTTATATACATACTTTGTCAGTCTATCATTATTCATTCTTTCCACAATTCATACCTATGTGTTTTTACGATTGTGTGCCTAAGTAAGTTTATTTACTTGCTATATATATGTGTGTATAGGCGTAAATGTTGGTACTTCTGGTACTCTCTGAAAACATCCGTTCGAGAGGTATGGCCCTGAACACGCGAGATTAGGCCATAAGTCATTTATAAATACGGGCTGCTGTTCTGTGAAGCTTCAGTAATCATTTGATACCCGAGCCGCAAAGCCGCCAAAAGCTGCAGAAAGGCGGCAGGATCTGCAAGGTTTATGTTCGTGTGAGGTTTTGTTTATTTGTATAGACACATGCAGAATCTGTAGGTGCGAACCTGCATGTGCCTGTCTGTGGGAATATATTTAATACGAGCCCAAAATGTTAACATATCTTCGCAGCTAGATAAATTCATTTGCTTTTTTAGTGTTGATCTTAACACAGGGAAAGTCCATTTTTTTAAATATTTAATAAAATAAAATCATTTGAATTTGTTATCAATGACGCTTTGTTTCACAGGGAAATAAAATATCTACTTCTAAAGATTATTTTATCATACAAAATGTACGTCAATGAAATTATGAAATTGTAATGCCAACGTCCCCGCGGATTTAATTTTAATGGAAGTATTGCGTGGATGATAGAGGGGACGTGGGCGACTATAGAATTATGAAAGCAGCAAAAGACGGACCCGCATGAAATACCTGGAGCGACTGTCGCTGGCTTCATTACCATTGCACTAGAAGTAAACCGAGGCTGGTGCAAAGAAAGGCGGGAATAATTAATTCCTTAATTAAAACCTGGAATTATCCTACCGCGTACAATTTACGGTGTGCAACCGTATAATATTGCACACCGTTTGACAAAAAATAGTTAAAGAAGAAATCTGATGTTTAAAAGATATGTGAGAACAAAATTCGGCATTGCACTAAGAAAAAATCTCTTTAAAAATATGTTAAATGAAAGAACGAAAAAATTATGTATGTTATACATTTCAATAATGTTATTTCTTCCTACTTTAACTTCAAAGGAGTAGTTTTCCAAAGTGAAACCTTTTTACTTTCGATGAAAATTATCATCATCATCTTCTAAAGGGAGTATCTTGTTGTGATACTACCTGTCTCTATCGGTTGCTTTTCTTTTGAGCTGCGAAAAGGAGACATCTATAAAATTTTGGGCAATCTCTTGTTTGTCTTCCCAAGATCTTCCTATGTGCTATTAGTTTCTTGTCCCTTCCCTTGATCTTCCAGTGTCCTATTAGTTTTGTGTCCCAATTCAAAATGTGTCTGATACACTCCTTTTTTTCTTCTACTTCGTGCAACACCTTTTTGTTGATGATGATGATGATGGATGATTTCTTTCCTGTGGTGCCATTTAATGGTCCAGGACCATCTCAAGGGCGCCATAAAACTTGAACTTTCTTTCGATCCATAATCTCTTGGTCATCTTCCTCCAAACCCATATCTCGAATATCTTTTGACGGTCCCTTCCGTCTTTCTGGATACTCCAGGTTTTGCAGCCATGCAACCAAATGCAATGAACAAACGCTTCCACGAACCACTTTTTTTTATATTCATGTAAAGGATGTTATCCTTATTATAATCTCTCTATAAGATGTAAAAGTTTTCTCAGTATTCAACAGAGTGCGTTTTCCTTTTCAGTGAAGATTGTATGAAAGTTATCGGTTCTATCAGCTGAATAAAAACACTAAAACGAAGAATTATTTCTGACATCTTTAGATATTATTAGGTTTAGAAATGACAGGTACCTACCTAAAGATGCTTACTTTCCGCTAGCCATCATCATGATTATCGTCATCTCTCAGGGCGTGGGATTATTTTTTTATGAGTTTGTTAATTATACTTTGAAAAGGTTAAATAATAAAAATAAAACATTATTTGAGTAAAACAAAACAAAGGTTTATTCAAGAATTTAGGGAAGGATGAATTTGTATAGATTTCTTTTTAAGATTTTGTTGTTGTTTTTTTTTTATACTTAAATGTCATTTATTGCTCGTATTCCTTGACTTATAGGTTGGTATGAGGCTGACCACCCATACTGTAAAAAATGGTTCACTTTGCCAATGTCACCTCTGTTTCAGGGAATGTCGGCAAGAGTTGCAGGGCTTATGTTCATTTGAGGTTTGGATTTTATTTTTGTAAGTACACAATCAGCATTTGTAAGCGCGAACTACACGTGTTTGTTTGTGGGCATACATCTGAGAGCTTTGAATGAATATATCCTTGCAACTTAGATTATAGATTATTATAGATGAATAGAAATAAGAATATGGTCAGAACTGAATTTTATCATGTAATGTCACTTCCACAAATCACTCTTCTGGCGGGAGGTTCCGCCATAACATGTCGGAATTGGTAGCGAGACAGGCTTAACCAAAACTCTCGGGGTACGATATCCTATGGTTGGCCTCCACCCCAAAAAGTCCGTGGGGCTGGTAAGTCGGTCACTAACTGTTCAACCACCTTTTTCCTTCACTTTTGTCACTAATGGTGATCTATCTTAACGCAGCCAGATATCTGCGTGCCACGTCCACTGTCACCTCCGACTTCTTCTAGATCTCGCCCAGGATGGGTATCTGAAAACTGTGGCAGTCGTCTAGTGACTTGGAGCTTCGGGAAAACTCGGTTGTGTCCAGAAACCTTCGTCTCCCGCGACGGCACTGACCAGCACTCAATGCAGTAAATTGATGTTTATGTTATGTTTATGTAAATATAAAACAGAACAATATCTGAACACAGCTGAACGCTCGGAGAACCAATGAGGTTTGATTGAGTAATCTACTAAATGATGTTGAAAAAGAAGCATGGTTGATTTCAATAAGACACTAGCTACCAAAATATTCAATTATAAACGTAGTGTTTAGTTTGATTCTACATATAACATACAATCTACATCAACATACAATAAAACTTAAATATTGCCCTAAGGCCCTATTATTTATTGTTTTAATAACTGGTTTAACCATTGCGAAATATACTTTGAAACTTTGAAAAAAGGTCATACTTTGTAGTATATTCACACAATAAACGAAACGATTTTGTACAAAATTTCAGGGGTAGACTAGGGTGTCGTGTGAGCTGTATATTATACAAGTGACTCTGTTCTTTTTTTACAAGAATCTCAAAAATATTTCAAACCTTCGCATACCTACATATTATAGGTTTTCCTCTTTTTCTCAGTTTGACCACTATGGTACTCAGTTTCCTCTTTGAACCAACTATTCATGTAATGGGCACATAGTTTTAGTGAAAATTCGAAAACAAAAGACCGTCTAAAATTTATGGGAGCATTAAAGACGCCCCTTTATCTACAGCTATGGATCAGTATCTTTGGAGTGAAAAGTTTTCTCGATATGCCATGTAGGTACAGGAATCATCGTATATCTATAATCGAAGTTGCAAAGATATATTGTCATTAAAGGCTCATATTTAACGCACGACCACAAGAAGTGTGCGCTTACACAAGTTGCATATGTGCATACAAAATAAACCAAATCTCAAATCAAAAAAATTCTATATGGATCGGATTAAAAATCGTTTACAGCCATGTGTTGCGTAAGGCTACTCCCCTTACCGTGGAAATAAATTGATTCCGCAAGTTCGAATGGCGGGAAGAAACACGTCACCAGATACAGCTAGTAAATTCTAATACACAAAAGCTTTCTAAAGCGGATTCTTCCATTGCAGCGGCATAGTTTTGTAGGAATAAAATGTGCGCAGTAAATATAAATATTTTTCTAAGCATTCGCTCTTGCCGCTGACGGGTGACAGGAAAGTTTTCAAGAAGTTTACCTTGGAAAGCCTCCTTGGTAATTCACGGGAATCGAGAAAAGTTGCTGACAAAAATGTGGAAAAGTTTGCTCTGTTATTGTTCGCCGGGCGCTGCGGGTTCAGTACCCTTAGTACGAGTTGCAAAACTTGAGTAATGTAAAGTTTACGGCAATTATTTAAGAGTGATTTCCACCAAAATCTGCCGATTTTCTTGTTTAAACTTGATTTTCTTCATCACTGTAACTCTTTTGCTAAGACCATAAAGTGTAAGAAACAAAAACGGCAGATTTTGGGAGAAATCACTCTTTAATATTTTCCGTAAACTTTACTTTTCTCAAGTTTTGCAACTCGTACTAAGGGTACAGGTCTCAAAATGGCGTTTTAAAGAATGGACGAACCGACCGACAGTGTTAACCAAAGCTATAAAATGTTTTGTCACATAGCTCATCTCACGTTAAATTTAAGTCTTACCATAAAGAGACGAGATTTTAACAAAAGGTTAAGGGTTTGTGTATTGTGAAGATTTATTTTAACTTTATAATGTAACAATTAAACCTTTTCCGGAATCCACATCTGTAATTTTAGATCAGTTAGTTGTCCTCTTTATAATGATGTAATAACATTTAATGCGCTCGAGGAAATCAATCAACTCGTGAAGAAAAACTTTCTGATAGATTAAATAAAAATTGCTTTGTTTTAATTCACATGAGTTTATTTTTGTACACGACCAGTTTCGGGAGAAGCAGTACCTCCCATCTTCAGGTGTAAATAGAAATGTGAATTAAAACGAAGCAATTTTTATTTTAATCTACTAAAATGAGCTTTCACGAAGTTACTGCTGAAAATCTAGATAAAAACTTTCTGTTTTATTTTTACATTATTAAGAAATTTTAGCGATGGTTTGAATTTTCTTTTGTGTGTATGGAATGTTCGTCCCTGAAAGATTCTGTTTTTTCTCTCTCCACAAACATGCTAGGTAATCTATTGCTTATTTCTATATTCTTGTGTTGTTATTCACACATAGCAGATACATCGCTTATCCAATGCCTAAATAGAGTACACCATACAAAAATAACGCTGATCCGTGTATCATTTACAGAATAAAGGTTTTGTAAATATCATTGTAAGTTACAAAACTTTATTATATCCAATTTAAGATTTATATTTAATGCATGTCCTCGAGCAAACAGGGTTAGTTTGCGGTTTAATTTATATACAAAATAAGACCCAAACTTCGTACGAACACAAATCTCGCAGCTCTCGCTCAAATTTCCTGAAATGGGGGTCTAATCTAATCTAATCTAAGCTGCAAAGATATATATCATTTAAGATTTATTTTAAATGCATTCCCACAAGCAGACATGTAGAATTTCGCGCTAACACATGCCGTATGTGGACCTACAATATAAAAACCCAATCTCAAATGAACATAAGCCCTGCAACTCTTGCCGTCCTTTGGTTGGTCAGTATCATACCAGCCTTTAAGTAAAAAAATAATAAAACTTTAGGATATAACAAATATGGCTGGAGTTTCTGGTACCAATTCTTGCCGACTTCACGTGAAACAGCGCTGACTATGGAAAAAGTGGACATATTTTACTGTATGAGTAGTCAGCCTCATTAAAATTAACTTATGTAAAAAAAGGGCAGTCATATATTTTATACTATAATCTATAATCTATAATCAAAGTTGCAAGGATATATTCATTCAAAGCTCTCAGATGTATGCCCACAATCAAACACGTGTAGTTCGCGCTTACAAATGCTGATTGTGTACTTACAAATAAAATCCAAACCTCAAATGAACATAAGCCCTGCAACTCTTGCCGACATTCCCTGAAACAGGGGTGACATTGGCAAAGTGAACCATTTTTTACAGTATGGGTGGTCAGCCTCATACCAACCTATAAGTCAAGGAATACGAGTAATAAATAACATTTAAGGATAAAAAAAAAAAAAAACAACAACAACAAAACCTTAAAAATAAATCTATACAAAAAAAGTCGAAAACAATACAAAGATGGTAAAAGTTATTATTATCTTCACAAGGTTTTTGGTTAAAAAAGATCTTCATTTTTAGAAGAGTTCCAAGAAGTATAGGTCTCTAACGGTACTATTTTTATAAACAGCAAATCCATGGTTCAACCGCCACCTAACGTGAATTTTCAGTACAAAAAAACGATGGTCCATGTATCAGCTGTGAATCAGATGCTTTATGAATAGCACTGGAAAGGATTTAGTCGATATTACGGCGTTAAGTGCAACCAATTAACAAGCATTATGGAATTACATGAAACAAAGGCACTTCGGCACTTCTCGTTGCATACAAGTTGCGTAGTCGTTGTTAGTTGGTAGCTTTTATTTTTCTATTGATATCTCAAAGCAGCTTACAGATCTTACATTATCTATTCTACTTCAAATTTATACTGAAAATAAACATTTCAACTCACCACTTGAATACGATTAATAAATAGTACTTATTGGAAAATCGTTCTGCAGCATTATTTCAATGCAACTAAGCCTTGACTGATAGTTTGGTATGAAGCTGATCCCTAATCCTCTACAAAAGTTGTTCACTTTAGTCAATGCTAAATTGGTTTCAGAAAAAGACGCCTGGAGATTATGTTCATGTGAGGTTTGGTTTATTTAGTATGTACAGATGCAGCTTGTGTAAGCGCGAACTGCTTTTGCTAGTTTTGTGAATTTCATAATATTTCAATTAAAATAAAAATAAAATACCCAAGTATATTTCGATGGGAAAGTAATATATTTTTTTGTATTAACCTGCAAAAAATTAGCAGAAAAGTAAACCAAAAGAACACTTTTTTTTAATTCAAGCTTTCCACTGAAAAAAAACCGCTGACAAAATTAATAATTAATTTATATACAACCAAAAACGTCAAATCAAGTTTTTTAAAATTCAGATAAGATGGTTTTTGCGTTTAGATATCCATCTTATATTCGGAAAAATTCAAGATAGCCGCTTTTGGTTTTATACGACACAATTCATACTTCGAGCACAAATATTTTAAAGTTAAAGGATAAGTACGCACCTATACCCGACACCATAATGTGGATCGACATCTTTGAAGGGATTTTTTTCAGAAAACTTTCACATACAATAAAATGAGTATCCTGAACAGCGCTCTGGCTTAGTTGACATCAGTTTTCAGTCCATAAAACATCTAAATGGGAAAAATAACATAAAATACTTACGGATCCGAACCGAAGATTTCAAGTGAAGAAAACAAAGCTATACATGGCGAATTAAATTTAATATTCTTCTGCTTCTTCTTCTTTTCGTTTTGGAGTTTTCAATCTTTGACTAACAAAAAATACACCTCTCGTTTCATGAGCCCTCAGTCCAGCTATCTAACCACCTTTAAAGACGCCTTTTAGCTGAGCTGACTCATTGGCATCTCATTAGTTACAATGTGTGCGAGTTTTTCAGGACTAATTCTTGAAAGACGCTCTCTGAAAAATCATGTCTTGGATCTGCTCTATCTCACTATGTTCTCTATTTCATATGTAAGTAGATATTGCAAATACAATCTTTCAAAATATTTTAATCACTTTGCAAGTTTAGTTAGGTAAAAGAAGCTGAAATTAGAGTTACGTCTGAGCATGGTGAGTTGCTATATCTTTCCAACTGTACTCTGTGATATGAACTTACTCTTAAATAAGTAAAGATTTGAGAACAAAATCACATAATAGCCGTAGAATGATAAATATTGTCTGGATGGATTGAGTCTAAATCGAACCAGAGTTCCTTCTTGTATGAATACCAGAACCAAGCTCCTGATGTCCGTTAAAAGGCAAAAAGTTTATTATTTCGACTCCTGCATCTCATCATACATGAAAGAATTGAGAGGGGAACATCCAGGATGAAGAACCTCAGAAATTTGTTTAATAAAGGCACAAGGTCTCTCTTTCGTGCAACAGTATCGAAGATGCAATTTGCCATGACAATCTTCAATCCTTACTGAATTATTATTTTGACTCCAAGGTACATCTCATCATGCATGAAAGAATTAGAGGGAAACATCCAGGGTGAAGAAACTCAGAAATTTGTTTAATAAAGGCACAAGGTCTCTCTTTCGTGCAACAGTATCAAAAATGCTATTTTCCATGATAATCCTCAATTCTTACCTAAGAGAAGAAAAATTTTTTTTTTATTGCCGCTAATAGTTCAGGAAGTCAATCAACCCGTGACTTTTGGCACAATCAAGCTGTTATTCCTCATCCGCTCATATGCCAGTTGTAACGCACACCACCGCTTCCATATTTATTTAAGCGGATTCAAATAAAAATTGAATGCGCGTATTCAGAGTTGTGGGTCAAGCGGGGTAGCTGGCAGCGCGCCATGTCGAGCTATTCAACTAAACCATCGCGTAAGCTTTTTACTACCGCAAATTTCAGACGCGACGACGGACGGACGAGGCCCTGAGCCTACCCTCCATGCGAATATGCCTTCATTTAAAGGGTTCATATTTGAAATAGCCAGTTCCATGATGGATCGACACAGTGACACAATGACACATCACAGAACGACACATGACAGAATAACACATGACAGAACGGCACATATGCCAGAACGACATATGCCAGAACGACACATGACAGAATTACACATGACAGAACGGCACATATGCCAGAACGACATATGCCAGAACGACACATGACAAAGCATCATGATGAAAAAACATCACAAGAAAGTACATCACAATGAAAAAACGTCACTTTGAAAAAACATCACAGGAAAGTACATCGCAATGACAGAACATCACCTTGACAAAACATCGGAGGAAAGTACATCACAATGACAAACATCACAAGACAAAAGATCATATACCTAAAACACAATATACAATAAACTTCACGCGAAAAAACATTTTCATAATGATGTATTTTCTGTGTTGTTTTGTCATATTGATGTTCTGTCATGTGTCGTTCTATCATGTGTCGTTCTAACATGTGTGGTTATGTTATGTGTCGAAATCCTGTCACAAAAATAGCCGTAGCGTCGAAAACACAAGTGAATAATATTTTGAAAGATTTCAGTGTATAATGAAAAACAAAGTTTTCTTTGTGAGTTGAATATCTTGAACGCTTTTTCAGTGTTACCGCGCCATTTTCAAGAGAACAACTGTCTTTTTTTTTACCTAAAAACTATTAAATAGTGTATTCAGGGGGATGTTTCAACTCGTGAAGAAAAGCTTAATAATAATAATAATAATAATCTAAGTTGCAAGGATATATTCATTTAAAGCTCTCAGATGTAAGCCCACAAACCAACAAGTGTAGTTCGCGCTTACAAATGCTGAATGTGTACTTACAAATAAAATCCAAACCTCAAATGAACATAAGCCTCACAACTTTTGCCGACCTTCCCTGAAACAGGGGTAACATTGGCAAAGTGAACCATTTTTTACAGTATGGGTGGTCAGCCTCATACCAACCTATAAGTCAAGGAATTAGTATAATATTAGTATAATAAGTAAAGGAAGAGAAGGAAGCTTCGTTTTCATTTATTTAAAATGAATCTTTACCATCTCAATACACAGAGCCCAATACTTTTACAACGATTTTTGTTTATTGAAATTCAGATCAAATAATAATGTAACATCAGAAAATGACTGCCTTGACAAATGCCGTGTTATTAATTTCTACGAAAGACGTCTGTAGTCAGTAGACACAACTTTTGTTTTTCTAGGTATTTAGGCTAGATATCGCTGGTATTTGTAAGTTCAACAATCAAAACAAACAAGTTCTTTTTAACCAGAACTTCTATAATGTTAAAGAAAAACGATTCGAATACAGAAAGCGGTACCTTTATACCTATGAACTTAAAAGTAATTGGTAGCTATCTAAATTCCAAGTTGCACAGATATATTAACATCTAAGATTTATATTTAATGCATGCTCACAAACATATGCGTCTAAATCTAAAAAAACCGTTAACCTTGCAGCCCTTTCTGACGCAGGAGCGAAGTAAAATATATTTTAACGTATGTGTCGTCGGCCTCATACAAACCTATAAGCTAGGAAACAAATATTATAATTTGCATTAAACCACATTTAGTAAATGTATTAAAATATTTTTTTTACTAAAATAATCTCTATTTAGAAACTTTTATTTAATTAGAAAAAATCACTTAAAACTATTTTTACTACAGCTTATAAATTAGGGGTCTATCCGTAGAGCCACGCATGGAATGTTTCCCTTCTTGAAACTTACTAACTGCCAAACTTACTAGGGGTGATTTCGTATAATTTTTTTCTTGCTGAAGAAAATACACCCCCAGCCGTAATTCATAGCCGATGGGACGGGGCGACTCCGAATCGCAGACGTTGAGAGCAAAACTAGCTCCACGGCAAATCGGTCAAAGATAATTCGTCCATATAGCTCGTCGGTAGAAAAATCGGTCACACGGTAGTTTGTAAGTACGACTTTTCAGTTAACGACATTTTGGTGATGGACAGCACGGCCATAGAAACTCCCGTCCCAGGTCCCGGGCAATTCGATCACACGATAGTTTTTCCACACGAATTTTCGGTCAATGCCATTTCAGTCACATACAATATAGGCCCATAGACAACTCCATCACAGAATCAACATTTGTATTCCTTGACTTATAGGTTGGTATACCTAAGGCTGACCACTCATACCGTAAAAAATGCTTCACATTGCCAATATCATCTCTGTTTCAGGGAAGATCGGCAAGAGTTGCAGGGTTTATGTTTATTTGATATTGGGTTTCTATGTTGTAAGTTCACATGTGCATGTGTTATGGGAATGCACGTTATATGAATCCAAAATATAATACATCTTTGCAACTTAGATTTAAGATTAAAAAAGCTGTCTGTTTACCATTTCACTACTTTAAAGGTAAAACTGAACAAGTGCTGATTCACTGATTTGAGAAATGTGGATAAAATATTTTATTGGGTGCAACTTCTCATAGTAAGTGAATTCATTATCATAGTAAGGAAGTACTCATGAAAAACTTCTAAAATACAGGGTTGTCTCACATTTTTAGTGCTTTCTCTCGTAGAAAATAGGAAAAAGGTGCATTTATCTGAGAAACCCATATTAGCTTAATACGTCACTAATTCAGCGTTACCTTTTAGGCATCGATATATTGTATGTGACCGAAAGTCGTGTGGATAAACTATCAAGTGACCGAATTGCCACATTTTTTGAAATTGCGAGCTATCTGTGAACGCGTTATTTGTGATCGAGTTGCCGACTTAAATGTATGGAAGTGAAACTTGGACAGTGAATGATAGCGAAATGAGTATAGTATGTACAGTGGAAATGAAGCATTTGAGAAGCATGACAGGAAAAACTCTGAAGGATAGAGTTAGGAATGAATGGGTAAAGAAAGAATGTAACTTGAAAGAGGATGTGAAAGTTAAGGTACAAAAAAATATGATGAGATGGTTTGGGCATGTGGAAAGAATGAATGATGATAGACTGACAAAATATGTATACAGAAGTAGTGTGAAAGGAAAAAGAGGTAAGGGACGACCGAGAAAAGTATGGAGTAATCAGATTGAGGGTATTGTGAAAGAATGGGATATACAAAGTGAGCGTAAAAGAAGAAAATGCATGAAAAAGGTGATGGATATGAATGTATTGAAAGAGGTATTTAAGGATAGGAAAAAATGGAGGCAGCTCTGCAGAGGCTCTGGCCACCCCTAGCGGAATGGCGACAGAGTTACAGTTACAGAGTTGCCTGTCACCGAAATGTGGTATGGACAAACAGTCGTGTAACCAATTTGTCAATGGATGAGCTGTCTGCGAACGAGTTATCATTGGCTGATTCACTGTGACGCGAGCAGAAGTAGGCACTCGGAGAGTCTATCGGCCCCGCTACATTCCTAGATTGCTGTGCGCGGACCTTGACAGACAGTCTTGCGATCGGATTGAGAAATGTGCCGGACCATCTACATGGTAATTTGCAGATTATAATATTGTTTTCGAACGTCGAGTGGCTGAATAGAAATTGGCTTCAAAAAATCTGGGAGAGAAATGTTTTTTTGCTCGCATACTTGTTTCACAATCTATCTTTTACCAATAATATTATATAAGTTTAAAAAAAAAGTCGTGTCCTATTGACGATAAATTTTACATTCTTTCAGCAGATGCCATTGGTTAATTATTAATAAATAATTCATTTAAATATACATATGCCTGTTTCTGGCCAGGCAGTAATAGATTGGTGAATTGCATTTCTCTTCACAAAGTTGCAAATATATTTAAGGATTTGGGATTCATACGCAATGAATGCCCACAAGCAGATACAAGTTATTTCGTGGTCACACATGCTCTATATATACAAACAAAATAAAAAACCCAAAACTCAAATACATACATATACCTACATTATACATACACGGGTGAAACAGGGGTGACATTGAAAGTGAACCGTTTTTTGTACAGTATGGGTGATCAACCTCATACCAACCTATAAGTCAAGGAATTATTATAAACAAGAAAATTCCTTACAGGATTACTTAGAAAAAAATATACAAGAAACATATTATTTATAACTGCAGTTTTTGTATATTGTTAGTACAAATACACATCTTTTAAACCACTCAATATGTCAGTAGATTGCTGTGCTCGTAGAGCTCCAGCTGTCGGAATAGCCTGATCGTTTAGTGATCTCTCTCGACCGCGATTCCCTACAGGCCACTGAGTACAAACATTTGCTGCACGCTTTCTTCATTGAAGCTAAAAAAAAATTTGGAGAATTCTTTTCAATATAGGGCAAGTATTTGCTTGAGTCGAACCATCAAGAGTGAACCACAATAGTGAATCCATGTAAATTTGTTTTCCAGTAATCTATATAGTATCTATATTCCTTGACTTATAAGTTGGTATGAAGCTGACCACCCATACTGTAAAAAATGGTTCACTTTGCCAATTTCACCCCTGTATCAGGGAAGGTCGGCAAAAGTTGTAGGGCTAATGTTCAGTTGAGGTTTGGATTTTATTTGTAAGTATACATTCAAACGTTGCATTCCTCTTCACAAATATATAATAATTTCTCTCCTTTTGCATTGTGCTTTCTTTTACTTTCTTTGGCTCACAAGCCTTGAATAAAAAATCCAAAACTGAAAACTTTGCTACCCTTGCCACTTTCTCCCTGAAAAAGGAGTAGCATTGGCAAAATATACTATTTACAGCATACTTATTTTTTTTACTTACAGGTTGGTATGAGGCTGACCACCCATACTGTAAAAAATGGTTCACTTTGCCAATGTCACCCCTGTGTCAGGGAAGGTCGGCAAAAGTTGTAGGGCTTATGTTCATTTGAGATTTGGATTTTATTTGTAGTAAGTACAAATTCAATATTTATAAGCGCGAACTACACGAGTTTGTTTGTGGGCATGGATTTGAGAACTTAAAATGAATATATCCTTGCAACTTAGATTATAGATAGATATATAGGACCAATGTTCTTAGTATAAAACATTGCGTAAGCTCATCTCGATTGCGTGTATTGAAAAAAAGGTATGAAAACTAAATCACTCTTGTACATTTGATATGAGTTTTGAATGTTAATATATATCTTTGCAACTTAGGTTTTATAGATACATTGTTTTCTAGCCAAGATGTAGTCTACAATATAGAATATTCCATCGAAGTGGAGGGCACAGAGTAAGTTACTATGTTCGTCTGCTTTTTCGTTTCAAAGGACATATTGAACAGTTGCTCTTGATGTAGCTTCAATACTCGTAGTAGAATGTCACAATTTTGAAGGACGAATGAAAAAAACGCCGGAGTATGGGCGAAGGAGTGAGATGCCGAATTATAGAGGGAGCGCTGTATTGCGTCTCTGATTTGCGTTTCAAAATCATTAATTTTAAGCTTTCTGCTGCTCTTTTTGTGCAGTTTTTATTAGTACGAGTTTAATCACATTTTTGTTTTTTCCTAAATGACTTATAGGTTGCCATGAAGATAACCACCCATTCTGTACAAGATGGTGACACCCCTGTGTCAGGGAAGGTCGGCGAAATGTGCAGGGTTTATGTTCATTTTAGTTTTGGATTTTAATTTGTAAGTACACATGCAGCATTTGTAAGCGTGAACTTACACGTGCCTGTTTGTGGGCATGCACTTAAAATGAATCTTAAATGTAAATACATATCTTTCCAACTTAGATTATATCTAAGTACATCTGATGTACGATCCCTTTTTTTCTTTTCATTTAATTTATTTCTAAAGGCCATTTAGTTTTTTAGTTTTCAAGGTCATTCACCGCCTCTAGACCTTCTAATAAGCTTTCAAAGTGATAAAAAAAATTGACATCAAAAAAGTTTAATTTTTTGTACATCAATCAAGGAGATAAGGTTGAGTAAATTTTTACTAGAAAAACTTTTTTTCATCGACAAAGAAACTTTCGAAATGGGGTATTATTGATGTAGGTAATCAGCTGCTATTTTATTTAAACCTCCCCTAGTCTATGTAGATTGTAGGGAGTAGACTGGCATTAGCTATCATTTCGCTGTCAGTTGATTGGATCTGAGAATCGATATTATTCTCGAGGGATGATACGTTTGAAGCATTTCGAGGCGCTACAAATGCACCTTTATTTTCCAGCCGAACATGTTAATATCATAAAATAATAATGAATTTAATTTAAGGCTCTTACGAGTCTCTTAGAACAAGAGACGTATTTAATTTATGTAATAAGTTTGTAATTAAAAAGTTAGTCTACGAATCACTATTGAAATAGATGAAAGTTTATTTTGTCAAAAACATGTTTAAAGAAGTATAGTAATCAAAAAACAAATTAAATTATTACAAAGTGTAATTATTTCTTCATTCACATTTTAAATATTTTATTTGTACTTCACATTTTTTTTATTGAATTTATTATTTAGCGAAATAGTCTATAAAATGATATTTTGGTATATGGCATCCAATTTGAAATTAATGGCTTTGTTAAAACAACATTCTGTGAAATTATTCACGCGTAGCTATATATTAATATTTTTAAATGTGTAGCTACCGCATTCCATCACGTCATATATATAGTTAATAGAGTAAATAGTATAGTTAATAGAGTAAACTGGAAACTGTTATATAATGTGTATTGGAAGAATACGATTGTTTTCTATTCAAGGAATTCGTATTTTTCTCATTTGATTGACAAAAAATTTAACGTAACCGTACTGTTACTCTATTCCATTCCGTTAGTGGTGGCCAATGCTTTTGCAGAGTTTCCTCCACTTCTGAATATCCTGACATTTTTTTTTCAACCTATTCATATCGACTTTTTTTATGAATTCCTTCTTTTTCAATCTCTCTATTTATCCCATATTTTCCGTCTTAATTGCCCTCCATTTCCTTTCAAAAATTTCTTTGCAATTTTTACAAATTTGTATTTTATTTGAATATTTTCAGTACATAGGCAACTTATGTATTTTGTCAATAATATAATTCATGATTTAAAAATGACAAATACTTGACCAAAAAGTTATACTTACATGTTTATACGTTTAAATTGATCTAATAATAATATGATATATTTTTATTTTTTTATTCCTGGATTGTGCTGAGGTCTTAGTTATTTTTTTTTTACTTTCAACTGAGATTATCTCTTAATGCTTTTCTGGGGAATAAGTTATCGCCAGAGAATGAAGGAGCTTAAGACGTGATTAATGACAATTAAAAATAATTTGTTCTTAAAAGAAGCGATTCAAGATAATTGATGGGATTGCCTTTATATTAGATAGATGCCCGTAACGATGAAACCGCATTTTGGGTAAATCAATTGTTTGTTTTTTGCTTAATTATTTCAATGCAGATTACCTTTCCTTGAAAAACGTTTTACCTAATTCCCTCTTGCCTGTTTCAACGTGTTTTTTTGTTGTTGTTTTCAAAACTATGTAAATTATTATTATTTAAAATAATCTGCAACAAAAAGAAACCGATTGAAGAATGAAAACGATTGAAAATGGTTGCGATTGGTAACTCTACTGCTAGATCGCTTGAGGTTAAAAAAAATGCTTCAAATTCAGAGGGATAAAGTTCGATTCCAGGAAGAGTGTCAGGCATCTCTTCTCGAAGTAGTATTTTTTCCAACCCAAATTATAGTACTGAAAAAGTTTCCAGTTTCCACTACATCCATTATTTTAGAAGTTCTTCATGAGCTAAAATCTAAATCTAAGCTGCAAAGATATATATCATTTAAGATTCATATTAAACGCATTTCCACAAGCAAGACATAATTTCGCGCTAACACATGCCTCATGTGGACCTACAATATGAAAACCCAATCTCAAATGAACATAAGCCCTGCAACTCTTGCCAACCTTCCCTGAAGCAAGGGTAACATTGGCAAAGTGAACCATTTTTTACAGTATGGGTGGTCAGCCTCATACCAACCTATAAGTCAAGGAATGACACATCCTCATAATTAACTCAATTACTATTAGAAGTTACTCCCAATAAAATGTTTCATTCACGAATTCTCAAATCAGTGAATCAACATTATTTCAGCATTATTTATTATTTGTATTCGTATTCTTTGACTTATAGGTGGGTATGAGGCTGACCACCCATACTGTAAAAATGGTTCACTTTGCCAATGTCACCCTTGTTTCAGTAAAGGTCGGTAAAAGTTACAGGGTTTTTTACTTTGTGAGTACATATGCAGCATTTGTAAGCATGTCTGTTTGTGGGTATGCATTTCTTATGAATTTAATAGATTATAGATCAATAGATAGATAGTAGCGTGTTTTCAATAGTCGATGCTGCTTCTTTTGAAAAGGAAAATTTTTAAAGTTGAAAGGATTGCACCAACCTCCACTCAATATTTGATCGACACATCAAATTTAGTTGCTCAGTTCTGGTAAGGACCTCGGTTAAATATTTCTCGGAAGTGGATAACAATATGATGGAATTTGAACAGAAAAGATGATGTACATCAGCTGAAACCATTTTTTTTATTTATTGGAAGAAATCACACTCACTGTTACTGTACTGTTACTGCATCCTGCAGCCGCTCCACTAGGGGTGGCCGGTACCTCCGCAGATGCGTCTCCACTTTTTTTCTGTCCTTGCATACCTGTTTCATCTCTTCAACATTCATCACTTTTTTCATACATACTTTTCTCTTATTCTCACACTTAATTTTGATTTTTGGCTGATTGGAGTTTGGTGCTACAGGCCCTTAACGTGGTTTTGATTTTCTCTGACCTTGGATATTCACATTTGAGTTTTGTGGAACGCCTTATTCGTTCGCTGCAGTGAATAATAAATATATAAGCAATGCACTTCCATCGGCAGGCAATCGCAGGGTATTGTTCAGCCGTGCAATTATACAATGGAGGAGTTCCTAATAGTCCGACAGTGTTGACCTGGAAGGCGAGCTGTGAATTATGTCGAACAATATCAGATACGGAAATAACACCGAGTTACAATCGATACACTGAAGGCTAATCTACCGATCTATGGAATACAGACTGTAGACTATTCAGTGTTAAGTATTATTAGAATGATTTATTTGTTCACAGGTCCACGTGATTAAGTCTTTAGCAATAATAATCTATAATCTCTAATCTACGTTGCAAAGATATATTACATTTAAGATTTATATTAAATGTATTCCCAAAAGCTGACACGTATAAGTTTGCGCTTACAAATGCCGCACGTGGACCTACAATATAAAAACCCAAATCTCAAATGAGCATAACCACTGCAACTCTTGCCGACCTTCCCTGAAACAGAGGAGACATTGGTAATGTGAACCATTTTTTACAGCATGGATCGTCAGCCTCATACCCGCCCATAAGTCAAGGAAAATTTGAGTATACATACCAACCTATGAGTAAAGTAAATATAATAATGTATAAGTCCATGAAAAAAGTAAATATTACTATACATTTTCACTAGCGATCCGGCTGAGCGGGGTCACAGTTTTTTTGTCGCGCAGAGTCCATTAGTTTAAGTAATTCATACCGATAATTCTACCAAGTCAAGAGCAGCATACACTATTTCTTAATAACGCGAATTAAATATTCTTGATAAAATATGATTAAATGTATGAAAAGTGAAGGGTCGTGGGAGAACTGCAAGTGCTACCAAAAAGATGTAAAGAAGTTGAAATAACTCTTCACAGGTTATGGCCACCGCTAGCGGAAATCGACGGAGCAACTCACTAGAAATGAAAACATGTTCCGTTGAAAGCATGAAGCCCTTCACTTCAAATAAAGTAGTTGGTGTAAGGTTGACCTCTTAACTGTTAGAATAAATAAGTTTCACACTCCAAATGCAACCCTTTCGGAGATAATGCGGCTAGAAGCTGCAAATGCAGATTAGGTACGTAGTAACAGTAACAATATTAATTTATCGAGGCAAGAATTTCGTACACTTTAATTTAAAAACTAATTGATGAAATGGTTGTTTACAAATCTATAGTGTTAGGGTTCGATTCCTCAAAGCACTCCAGATATGATTGTCGTTTCGGTATATTCTTTGTTACCAGTTCCAGCAAGGACGATAGATTATTTTTAAGTACCTTCGGTAACAGTAAAGGGAAGGCTTGTCTCCAAATCTGGGGAAATAAATAAGTTCCACACATCAAAATTATGCTTGCGAAGGTAACGAAAGTATTGATACGAATATATGAGTTCGTGTGGATGTGTACCTAAGCACGTTGCTAGTGTAATGATGAGATAAGTAATAATAAATTGCTAAAGTACGTATATAATCTAATATGGATTCGCCCGACATGCACTTAGGATGATAACTCGCCTTGAGAATGCTTTCTGCTCGGGAAAGCGAAACGTCAGCAGATGTAGTAGCTGCAAATAGAACATGGTCAAACCCGAAAGAACACAAAAACGATTTGTTAATGAACACCAGCCATAAAAGGGAAAGTTAAAGTTTTAAACTTTATTTAAAAAATAGCATGTTATTTCTTTCAATATCTTCGGAATTATACACAAACCATTGAAAATATAAATATATTTTTGTTTGTACTTACATGGCACACGCACTGCGTTCGACAGTCGAGGGAAAACTTCTCTCCATGTCGAAAAGTCTGTCCGTCCACGAAGCATCCTTTCCCAGTGGGCACTAGAAAATTAATCAGACCAAATGAATACTCGCTGCAAGTTGATAAAACAATGCTGAAAGCGCGATCGTACCCACTAGTCCCTTTAGTGCTTGTTTGTATTATTTCTTTAATCTATAATCTTAGTTGCGAAGATATAGTAACATTCAAAACTCATATCAAAAGCATGCTCACAAACACACTCGTGTAATTTCGGGGTTACAAATACTGTGTACTTACAAATTAAAATCCAAACCTGAAATTATCATAAATCCTGAAACAGGGGTGACATCGGCAAAGTGTACCATTTTCTACAGTATGGGTGGTCAGCCGCATTTAAGTTTTAGTGTCGCGCTGACAACGCGCTGACCGTCAGCGCTGACCGTTCAAAATATATGAACTTGTAGGAAGCGTTTTAGAATGGCGCGTAGCTGTCAGCGCGACAAGTTCATATATTTGGCTGTCAGCGCTGACGATCAGCGTGTTGTCAGCGCGACACTAAAACCAGCCTTAGTCAAGGAGCATGCATAACAAATTACATTTTTAGAAATAAACAAATAATAATACGTACAAACATTAAAAAATATATACAAAATTCTAATTTAAAAAAACCTAGCCATCAGAAGTTATTTCACATGAGCAATGTTTTGTATGTGTACTGGACCAATGTTTGATTATGAAAACTGGAAATTGATTATAAAAATATACCTACAAATCAACTCTTACATTATCGTGTTTTATGTTTTTTACTTAGCTCAGATTGTGTAGAATTTGTACCTTAACACAATTTCATTGAGAGGTCATCTTTGAATCAAATGGTAGATAAGCCAAACAAGCACTGGAGGGACGCACTGCCTTCTCTGGAGCGCAAATACGAAACTGCAGTGTTCGGGGAAATAATAATAAATTCCGATGCAAAAAAGTGTTCAAGAATATTTTTGAATACAAAAGTTCAGCGTTGATAGCAATAAAATTTATTCTAAGCCCGTTCGGGCGGAAATTTACAATCCATTTTGCAGTTTTTCATTAGGATTTTTATTTGAAAAAATCGCTCACAAATCTTTATTTCCACTTCATACTTCGTGTTCTTCTTTTTTATTGTTTCTACTGAAATCATAAAAGCAGTAAGACTCTTTTAGTGCTTTGAAAACGATAAACTTTGATTTTAATTATTTCAGAATATTTCATATTAATAGCCTATTCTAATAAATAACTATTTAATATAATTGAGCAAGAAGACACACCTATTTAGAAAGTCTTATCCATGATCGGAGAGGGCCCTTGAGGTGTGACACACACAAAAATGGCGCTCTCTTATCATTTGTAATTTAAAATAAATTAGCCTGATATTATTATTATTAAGAACATTGGGCGATATCTCATGTTGTAAATCATTCATTCAAACCGAATGTTTGTAACTAATAAATTAATGTACTGAAAGTATAACTAATATATTGTTATTTTTCATTTAATTAAAGTAATAAAATATAAAGTATCTACAAGATACAAGATAAAACTCAAGCGAACGAAGTTACTTGAGTTTTACTCCTACAGTACTACGAAGAGCTACAGATTGTTACCTGTTCCTGTAATTGTAACTTTGTTGTCATTCTTCCAGGGGTGGCCAGAGTCTCTCAAAACAATTTTTCTCATACTTGCATACCTCTTTCGATTATTTCATACAATATCTTCTTATACTTTCACCTTGTACATACAATTTCGGTTCAACCTTGTTTTTTTTAAAAAATAAAAATCACAATGTTAGTTCTTAAATGTTTTTGATTGGTCTTTGGTCTAGTGATTAAGACTACGACCTCGTGAACGGAAGGTCGTGAGTTCGAATCGCTATTGCTCTGTTGAAAAATTCATATAGCTTTACCAAAGATCTGTCACTAAAAGTTCACCCAGCCTTACAGCATATTAAAGAAATTAATTTAAAGCAAATCTCAGGAAAATACGATTATTTCATATGGATTTATTCAATTTTCACAGTCTAGAAGAACCTGTCAACAAAATCTAAATTAAATTCATATTTAAAATCGAAATTTAAATATTGAAATTTATATAAATTGAAACAAAAGATGTCAGACATGAAAGATTGATTATTACATATTTTAGCGATGAATAGATTTTAATTAAATTATGTGCTTACAGTTATAACGTTAAATATATCATTAATTTGTACCTACATGGTATGTAGGTACATAATATTATGTACCTATACACTTTGTAAATAAATATTTATTGTGTAATTTGGCTTTTTTTATCCGTAAATAATTAAAAAATATATATCATCACCTTATGGGAGACAATCAATGCTACCATTTATTTTAAAAAATATGAAAAAAATGCTATATATAATAAGACATGAAAAAATATATAATCCTTTAGTTATTTTACAAAACCAGTCATACTAATTAAAATCTATAATCTAAGTTTCAAAGATATATTAACATTCAAACTCATATCAAATACATGCCCACAAACAGACACGTGTAAGTTCGCGTTTATAAATGCTGAAGGCGTACTTACAAATTAAAACCAAACCTCAAATGAACATTAACTGCAACTTTGGACAACCTTCCCTGCAACAGGGGTGGTATTGGAAAAGTGAACCCTTTTTTACAGTATGTTTGGTGAGCCTAATACAAACCTATAAGTCAAGGAATACTCAATGCTAAAATTAACAAAACCCCTGAAACTATTGCCGCCTTAGCTTTCAACAGGGGTGAAATAAGCAAAAGTTAAGCCAATTTAAAACTATAGGTAGTTAGCTTCACAGCAGTTTTATTTGCGGTAAATTCTTTATTTTGTATACTCTCACCAAACGTTTTCATATGAACTGCTAATTAATATTTATCATAAGACACAAGATGCAAAAAATAAAATAAATAAGAGGGGAAGGATTTGTAAAGGCATTGTAAATCTCGGTTGAATGCGGTCATTTCATGCAAGCTCTTGCTCCTTACTGTTCATTCGGCGACAATTCACGCAGAAGTACTGCCGCGCACATTTAATTAATTATCTAGTTTCAGTTTTTTTATATTATCTCGAAAACTGTTCTCATTACCTAAAATATTTTTCATAGACTCTCTAGACATTGTATCATTCTATAATAATGAAGAAAAAAAATATGTCCAAAATATTAAACAACAAAATTAGAAGAAAAAAATGTGAACAAAAACGTGTTTTTTTCAATATTTTTTTGTAGCGTCATTTTTTAAGTTTTATAAAATATTGTAACTTTAAAATTAAGATAAAAATCAATAAACACGCATAATTTTTTCCATTAATGTCACTTCTTTACAGAGGCCATAAAGTTTAAGAAACATTTTTCGTGTGTGTCGTCTGTCGAAATGGCCCCGTTTAAAAGAAAGACGCAACCCGGAAAGGCCTTGGCTGACTTGTATTCCTCGGCGGGCTTGTTGTTCGGCTAATCTTTGTTGGAGAGAAACTCTTTAAAGAGATTATTTACAAGGCACTGCGTACAATGCATTATTGTGTTCCGACGCTGAAGTTTTACTGTATACAAATCTGAGACGCACCAGGGCCTCCGCGTGTCCATACGCTTGCAAAAAACATTTGATTGAAATTTTCTTTTGGATTATAGTCCGGTCGCTTAAGTATAGACCAGTCCGCAGTCCAGTGGTAAGCGCTTCGGACTCGTAAATGGAAGGTTGTGGGTTCGAATCCCGGCGGAGCACAAAAAATACCATTTATATTATCAAATATACTCTTCGCTGGGTTGAAAAATTCATTTACCTTTACCAAAGACCGGTCACTGAAGGTACATCCAGCCTTACACCAACTGGATCTTGCTTGAGAATTGGTGCTTTGAAGCGACGACCAAGCTCATAAAAAAAGTCCGGTCGATAGCTAGTTGGTAGAATGCTTGCATTCTATACTGAGCGCAAGGGTTCGATCCCCACCGAGGGTGTCAGAAATGATTTTCCGTTTCGGTGTTTATTTCAAACTCAAATACCGGCAAGGTTTACTCAGCCTTCACAAGAAATGAGATCCAATTGCTCCGGGAGCTGGGAAACCCCCACTTCCACTCAAGTGATAGGTGGGAGGCCGGCTCCCTTACCCGTAAAAATAAATACATAGGTCTCGAATCGCCACATGCAACACCTTCGGGGATAATGCAGGCGAGAAGTTACACTATATGTGTAGCTAAGTTAAAGAACACGATAGTTACTAAATGGACGGGATATTTTTTGTATGTATTATTTATTTTACAAATGCGATTTTTTATAACTATAAAAAATGAATAGAATAGTTTATTACCCGTCAAATTTTGTGTTGGCATTAACATAAAATTTAAATTGCGGACATAAAAACGGCTTGATTAAAAAATACTGAATTATATGTGTAGCTTAGTTGCGTTGCGTTTTTTCGCGTATTATTTTTTTAAGTCCATATGCAGTATGTAAAGCACAAATTCACGAGGGTTTGCTTGTGAGCATACAAGGAATTATAATGACAAAGTACATTTAACTGGGTCTTGCTTGAGAATCGTCGCTTTCTACAGCGACGACCAAGCTCGCAGAGGGCTCTTGAGGTATGATACACACAAAAACAGCGCTCACCAAATAAATCAGCCTAATTTTTTTTTTTTTTTTTTGAAGTTAGGCTTACTATATCGTTAAACCCCATGTAGGCATTAAGAAAATTTTGTAAGTGAGGTCTAAATCTAAATCTAAATCTAAGCTGCAAAGATATGTATCATTTGAGATTCATATTAAATGCATTCCTATAAGCAAACACGCATAATTTCGCGCTCCCAATTCTTAAATGGACATAAGCCCTGCAACTCTTGCCGATCTTCCCTGAACCAGGGTGACATTGGCAAAGTGAACCATTTTTTACAGTATGGGTGGTCAGCCTCATACCAACCTATAAGTCAAGGAATACAAGCAATTAATTACATTAGGTAATTTTCATAAAATAAAAAACAAGGAAGTAAAACGTTAATTTCATAAGTAATATACGTATTACATAATATTAATTATCAGTGATCAGTCATCGCAATAAATACAATCATTTGTCATTGAAAACAATGAAACTCAAAAAGCTGTCACCGATAATTTATTACAAATAATATACTGACAGTATTCGACAGGTCTTGCAGTGCATATATTTAATCATTATTGGGAAAACCTCGTGAAATTAAATGAACTTAAATATAAACTATGTTCATATTTTTCATGTAAAACTGAAAACCTTTTTTTAACTGTATTTTTATAAGGCTACACACTTGTTATATGCAATTTATTCTGCGTTGTCTTGGAAAAGGTTGCATTTAGCGTGTGAAACGTATTTATTTTCACAGTTTAGGGGAGCAGCTCTATTTCAAATTTTTGTCAGCGGCGGGCGCATGCAGAGGGTATAGGCAAATATATTTCAGAAAAAATATTTACTCCCATTCCTTTACAATTCGAAATTGAATGAAGTGCTAATGATGGCTCCGATCGCACTTAAATTTTGAATTTTAAATCTGAATAGCAAGCTTAAATGCGTTTTTTAGCATATATTGCCTACCTATTAGGCGCATGTGCCTTTTTTATTTAAAGAAATCCTGTGCAGGAGACTCCTTAGATTCTAGAGACTGTAGGGGTCTATGACACTTGTTGTAGTTCCGCAGAGGTGTACGAGCTTGGTCATCGCTACAAAGCGCCAATACTCAAGCAAGACCCAGCTGCTGCAAGGCTGGATGGAATGCACGCCCCTGGTGAATAGGGATGAGCTGGTCTATCTATACACATCAAGGAGGTCTTTTGAGACAATTGGTGACGTTTAGTACGAAACGTCGAAGTAAAAGTAAATTTAACAATATTGATTTGTTTCACATTCGAAATTTTAAATTAATTTTGTAAACTTGTCTCACGACCGTTGTTTTACGAGTTTAAATTATTCAAAATAGTCGACTGTCACCAATCTAAGAAAAAGTAATTTAAACTTCAAACGCATGTAATTCAGTTTTTTTCAGTGCGATATATATTTTTTTTAAACTGTCTTGTGTCCCACATTGTTTATTTAAAACCTTCAAAAGGACTTTTTCACCAAAAAGTTGTTTTTTCTGTTAAGTTTTGCTTTCATTATGACCTATGTACATCAATGCTATTTTCTTTGCCTTTTTAATTAAAGACGAAGAACAATTCTGTAACATTTTATTTTTGTTTTTACCCTTAGATATTTATTTTGTCATTGTTTTTTAACGGCTGGCAATCTTAAAAAAAAAACCAGAAATAGTGTGAGAATAAAAGTAGACATAATAATATTATAGATAGATAGACTATCAAAATCATTTTTTTGTTTTGCTGTAAATCAAATTGTTCACTTTTGTCAATGCCACCCAGGGTTTATAGTCGTTTGGTCTATGCTGTATGTACGATTGCATGCATGCAGCATATTTAAGCGCAAAATTACATGCGCCTGCTTGTGGGCGTGCATTAAATGTGTGCCATATATGTTTGCAACTAACATTATAGATTTGTTCTGATTGTATTGTGACTTAGGTTTAAATGTACAGGAGTGTACATAATATATGTTGTTTGGTGCAGTTTCAGAATAAGGTTGTGTGAAATGAGGCAGTCGACCGCATTGCCATGAATTTAAAATAAATGCCCCAGCACACGATCCAGTCGTTTCTTCCTATCAAAACCCAATCACATGCTGCTCTCATGAAATTTATTCTCAAACTTTTGGCATAGCTCCTTTTTTTTAATCTAATACCACTTCGAAAACAAAACACAAATAGTGATGAATGAACAAAATATGAAAAGAAGTATGCAAGGACTAAAACATGGCGATTGATCTGCAATACTGACGGCTAGGGATCTTAATTTAATAATATCATTAATTGACGAGGCATTCACTTTGTAACCTTTCATTTTTAAAAAATTAAAATTAAAAATAAAAAACAAATTGTATAAGGCTACGGGGCGAGTAAAATTTAATAATGTACGACCGGTTTCGGAAACAATGTTTCCATCATCAGGTACAAAATATTACTGACTAACAAAATAAAATATAAATTAGTGTAACATTCTTTTAAAAGGGGTGAGAGTAGTGGAGGGGGGGAGGGGTGAGGAAGGGAACAGACATTGTTTCCGAAACCGGTCGTACATTATTAAATTTTACTCGCCCCGTAGCCTTTTACAATTTGTTTTTTATTTTTAATTTTAATATCTTAATTTAAGTTTAAATATATTTTATTTTTAATTTCCTAACAAGACATTGGAAGGTTAGATGACATTTTTAAATAACGATCGATGAATTTCTACCAAGCAAAGAGTATTTCAGAAATGGAAATAAAACACATTGTGATTCAAACCCACTACATTCCAATTTTGAGTCTAAAGCATTAACCACTAGACCACGAACGGTCAACATAATATCTTTACGATGTTATTTTACAATTTTATTGAAGGTTCAATCCCCCCAATTATTTTTTTCTGCATTCATCAAAGTTTCAAGGGTTGTTCAAACCCTATCCCCGTGTCAACTCACCTTATACTCGTACATATCATTATACGTACAGTAGCATCCACTATCTTAATGCCCGGCTTACACGGGATTAGTACTTATGATCAGTGCTGTGCACTTGGACTTAGTGTGACCCGCACTCGGATATATGTTAATACAAGCTTGACATGTATACCATCAATACGTATTGCTTAATTCTCAGTGTGCAAGTGAGCTGATGGAAGTGATTTTTTTAGGCATTTTTTTTTCGTTGCCTGTTGAGTTAATAAATAACAAATCTGATGTGAATTTAGTAATAATTCCTTTGATAGTAAAAAAGCAAAGAAATCACTTATTTGTAAAGTAAATTTGTACCCCAGACAATTATCAAGCAATAACCAGTTGCTGCGAGACTGGATAGACCTTAAGTGACTGGTCTTTGGTAAATGTATCTGAATTTTTCACGCAGCGAAGAGCATATTTGAAAATATAAATGGTATATTTTTTGTGTTCCACCGGGATTCGAACCCACAACCTTCTATTGACGAGTCAAAAGTGTTAACCACTAGACTACGGACCGGTCGTTTGCTACTTACGTGCACTTTAAAGTTTTAAAAATAACTTTACTTTAAACTTTTCTTTATGTTTACAATAATATTATATAAGCAATATCTAACATTATTTTTCGCTACTTATATCTTTTAAACAATGTCTCACACTAAACCGAGTCTATCACTGATGGAACACAAAACAGAGTACTTTCATACACAATAACTATTCATCCTTGGGAAATTTTATAGAACAAAAAGAAGACGAATCTTTATTTCATTAAAACGCTGTTTACTTTTACTTAATTTATTAATATAATATACTAACGTATTCAATCGCTCACGATCATCATCAGGTAGGTACAACAAAAATCCAAAAAATTCCAACATCACACAGTCATCCGTCCTAGGTACAAAATGTCAATTAGGTATGAAAATACAATTAGGTATATTAAATGTTAATTAAATCAAATTATAAGAGTAACTAAACAAAATAAGTCATAAAGGTGTATATCAGTGGCGAAGGGTGCCATACAAGCCGATTCCCATCGGTTTCCAGTTTGAAATGAGGCAAAAATGATAATAAAATAGACTGCGTGGTTTCATTGGGGAAAAAATACGGATTGTTTCTTTGGTTTTAAATGCATTTTTTTTATTATACTTTGTGCCTATATTTTTTAACTACTTTGTTACATCATTTTAAAAGGGAAGCCGATGGGAACCGGCTTGTATGGCACCCTTCGCCACTGGTGTATATCATAGTTAATTATATAATAACGAATTAATTCATTTTAAAATATTAATCAATTATTCAAAACATTAACATCTGAAAACATTAGTATATATTAATAAATTAAGTGAAAGTAAACAGGGTTGTAATAGAATACATATTCATCTTGTTTTTGTTCTATACAATAAAATAGAGATTAAACATAAATTTACAAACCGTAACAAAATATAATAACTATTCATGTAAGCCAGAAGCGATCGTGCTGGCTGAAAATAACTGGAATATACATTTTCGTAATTTGCCGGGCAGCCTTCACAACCCATTATATTCGTTTCACGGGCCTCATTTCAAATTACTACGCGTCCGACAAGCGGCCACAGAGCGTCGATTTTTGTGACAGGTCTCTATAACTAGCTGCTTACAAGTTTTTTCACCTCACTTTTTGGCTCCAACTATTCCAGACGATAATTTGACATGTAGGGAGTTTCGATGTTCTCCCTCTGCAACTGGTGACACGATTTATTTTTTATATTCAAAAAGCATCGTGAAAGATATTGTTTTGTTTGTCTTTATGATTATTTACTTTTTGCAATCAATCGACCGGTCTGTTGTCTAGTGGTTAGCGCTTCGGACTCGTAAATGGAAGGCCGTGGGCTAGAATCCTGGCGGAGCACAAAAGACATACCTTTTATATCTTTTTTTAAATGCTCTTTGCTGCGTTGGAAAATTCATAGCCGGTATAAAAGACCGGTCACCAAAGGTGCATCCAGCCTTACCGCAACTGAGTCTTGCTTGAGAATTGGCGCTTTCTATAGCGACGACCAACCCAGAGGGCTCTTGAAGTGTGACTTTCACAAAAACAGCGCTCACCAAATAAATCATCCTAATATTACTATCATCTCTCTATAATCTAAGTTGCAAAGATATTCCCATAAGCACACACGTATAAGTTCGCACTAACAAATGCCGCGTGTGAACCTACAATAAGGAAACCCAAATCTCAAATGAACATAAGCACTGCAACTCTTGCCGACCTTACCTGAAACAGGGGTGATATTAGCAAAGTGAACCATTTTTTAAAGTATGGGTGGTCACAATAACCTCAAAAAAAACTAAAAAAGCATTTGGATTATGTTTACTTAGAATTTACAACATTTTTTTTCTTATGAAGTACCTAATCTATGAATTATAAAAAGACAGTCTTAACAAAAATAATAAATCAAATAAAACTTAAAAAAATATTATATTTCTGACTGTTTGCGTATTAATACTGTGGAAATGCATTGCAATTTAAAATAAATCAAAATTAGCTGTTAACGAGTGCAGAGTACCTTGTTTCTCATTTTAATTTATTTGAAATAATAACTATGAAAAAGAGGTTGTTTTCTCATGAACTATAATTTACTTTATTCTTTTTGTTTCTTCACTTACAGGTTTGTATGGGACTTACTACCCATATAGTAAAAATGTTTCCCTTTTGCCAATGTCTCCCTTGTTTAAAAAAACAGTCATTGATGGCTTTATGTCCATTCAAGGCTTGGGTTTTATTTTGTAACTTCACAGTAAACATGTCTAAGGTCAAAATCATTCATGTTTGGTTGTGCGCGGACGTTAAACACAAAATTTAAATACTCATACTATATCTTTTCAACTTGTATTATAAATTATAGAGTATAACTTCCTTCACTGATAGGTTGGTATGCGGCTGACTACCCATACTGTAAAAAATTGTTCACTTTGCCAATGTCACCCCTGCTTCAGGGAAGTTCGGCAAGAGTTGCATGACTTATGTTCATTTGAGATTGGGTTTTTTATATTGCAGGTCCACATGCGGCATATGTAAGCGCGAAATTATGCGTGTCTGCTTGTGGGAATGCATTTAATATGAACCTCAAATGATACATATCTTTGCAGCTTAGATTTAGATTTAGAGTTAAAACATGAAATCACATTTTCTATTTAGCCGTCAGTTTTCTTGGTAGAGACGCTAATCCATGAGCCACGCTTATACAATAACATTCAATGTTTGTTAAAATTACTCAATGAAGAAAACCCAATTTCCGGTCTAGAGACAGGAAGTGTCACATGACGTCATGGCTGCAAAATCACGGCGTATCGCCTCAAAATAGTTTATCATTTTACAAACTAAAAAAAATGAGTAAAGATTGAAGCGGAAACAACTTCAATCTAACTAAGTATATTTGAGTGAAACTTGTTTCTAAGACTCATGTAACTTATTTTAAGATTTTATTTTTTTGTGAACTTTATTACAAGGAAAGATTTCGTATTTTCACTGAAACATTCGCTGTATCATCTTGATTTAGACATATGCATTTGCATAGGTTTGTGACACATACAATGGTGCATCCGACGCAGCGATGAGCTTCTAATCTAATCTAAGTTGCAAAGATATGTTACATTGGGGATTCGCATTATATGCATTCTCACAAGCAGATACGTACAATTTCGCGCTTGCACATGCCGCATGTGAACCTACAACATAAAAACCCAAATCTCAAATGGACATACACCCTGCAACTCTTGCCGTCCTTCTTTGAAACAGCGGTCACATTAGCAAAGTGTTACCAATATTGATCATAAAGATCAAGGTGAGACCCCACTCACCTGTCTTACTTTCAGTTCAATTTAAGTCATAATTTCTTATCCAAAGATGGAGGTTCGACGAAAATATTAGTTACGACTCAAAAAATAACATTAAAAGTAGAATGAAGTTGAAACATATTTTTTTATTCATTTAAAAAAAACAATATATTTTTGCAAATTTAATTGTATTATTGTTTACTAAAGAATGTTGTCCCATAGACATATGACGTTTGCTTACCGAGAAATAAAACAAATTTGTGAGTTCATTGAAAAGTCTACAAAGAAATAGACAATCTAGAATATGTTGTTATTTTCTAGAGCGTATCTTTAAAACAACATCATATGAATATATAATATTATTTGTAATTGTTTTTTTTTTAACATTGACAATAGAGTCAAAATGCACGTTAATATTGTACAAGCTTCACACAGTTTATGAATTTTATATGGAAAAGTCTCGAAGAAAATACGCTTAAAAACTATCCACGTCTCGGAGGTTAGTAATGGAGTTATTATTGGAGGGGAAAACTTTCAATGCGGCGCGAATAAAAAATAAACTAGTTTCAAAATTTTCCAACTTTCTATACGAGGAGAATGCATTTGTAATGTTCAATCATGTTGTGTATTTACCGAGGAGAAGTTGATGAAGTTTTAGCATAAAAATACAACATTACCATTCGCCAGTGAAGGCCAACTAAGCTTTTCAAGTAAAAATAATTACTGCAACATAAATTGCACTAATTATAATATCTTGTTATAATTTGAGTTAAGGTTATTTTATTTAAATTAATTTCCAAATATTTATTTTTCACAAAATCGTTACAATATACTGTTCACTATTTCAGTAAGGGTTATTTTATTTAAATTAATTTCCAAATATTTATTTTTTACAAAATCGTTACAATATACTGTTCACTTTTCACTCTCTGCTTACAGGTTTTCGCGTTACAATGGTAAAAACAACTCTGTCCCACAGAATCTTTGCTCGTATTTATATATGCGGCAGAGACGATTCTTGCATGCTCGAGATACTTCCACTAGCATTGTTCGACACTATACCAGATTTTTCGGCACTATTCCAGAGACATCACACACACAAATCACCTTGCTGAGGCTCATGTCCACATGAACTCACACGTTAGTACCACTATGGTTTGTTAGTACCAAATGTTTTTAAATATTGAAGATACATATCGTTACTTTAAATGTAAATCTGAATAAGTGCTGATTTACTGATTTTATAAGTCGTGGATAAAACATTTTACTGGCTATAACTTCTTATAGCCATGAAGTATAGTATAACAATTCAAATAAACATTGGGCACAACAATAAGATAAAATCTCATTTATTTTTACAGGTGAAGAGGCTAGGCTTACGCCAAATAATTTAGTTGAAATGGGGGTGTCCTAGCTTCCGAGGGGACTGGTACTCATTTCTTGTGAAGGTTGAATAAACCTTGCCGGCATTTTATTTTGGATTTAAAATAAAAAACCGAAACGGGAAATCATTTCTGACACCCGCCGTGAGATTCGAACTCGAGCTCACGGCATGGAATTCAAGCACTCTACCAACTGAGCTATCGATCGGACTAATAATAATAATAATAATTACGGACACATTATTTTACAACTGAAAAGGATTAAATTCAGCGTGTTTTAACGGGCGGATTATGGCTCACATTTCGAAAAATCATTTCGCAGTTCGACGAGCTAAAATACTAGTAACTTTTTTATTCGCATGGTTTTGCCTAATTTGCGATGTATCATATTTTTTGGACATTTCGTCACGTTTCGATACGATTTTTAAAGTTCGACTTATAACAACACATGAGTATCGATCAACATTCACCGTGCATAAAACAGCTCTAGAATTAAAAGCAATAAAGGCATTTATTGGCATTTGTATTAATGTGGTTTTACGATTATTTTGTCACAAGCGCCTTTAGGACAAAAAAGGCCAAAATCTTGTTGGTTACATCAAAACCACACTTCGAAAACCAGTTGTTTGCTTGGGCAAAAACAACGAAAAAATAATCGTAGAGCTATGGGAGTAAGCGCTTTGGAAAGAGCAGAAAATTTTAAGTAGGATAGCATTCATAATTCATTTTTGACCAAAACGTCGCTTATAACCTTACGTCCTTTAAACCGTTGACATTGTTTTTCAAATAAATCAATTTTAAAATTTTTGGTGTAATACCGTTTGCCTGCTTTCATGCGCATTTTTAAACTCCATTTCTATCCCAAGTTGAAAACTCAACATTAGCGTTTTACTGAAAATGTATAGAAGACAAAACAGCGCACGTATTGAACCTCTTACTTTCATGTCATTTTCTTTAAAATGCCATGATTGCGTTGTAACGCGATGCATTATATTTGGCGTACGCGTTTTGAAAGTCTTCAACTTCACTCTGTTCTAGAAAATTCTGGTTATCTCACATTCAGTCACATCCTGGTAATGGTTTTATTTCCCAACAATAAATAGAACCCTCGCCTTTCAGTACCAATCAGTTTCACGATTGTCGCCGTATTCTAGGAAATCGTCAGTGCAGCGAAGTATTAAGTGACTCTACTCTGCAAGTACTGTAGACTGTCGAGGAATCTCATTCGAACATTCAACAAGAGTCGACTTTCTTAGAATGTTGGTATCAGATGCCAAGCGTTGCAATTGTACGTTGCCATCAATATAATTAAAATTTCAGAGGATTAACACTTCATATACGTACAAAATAAACACTTGTAAGTTCGCGTGCCTATATTCTGCATGGTAACTAAGAAAAGAAACACTGCCTCGAATATATTTACTACATAACTGTCAAATTATACCCATTTCCTTGAAATAGGGGTGGAATTTGTATTAGTTGTTTTTTACTACATTATTAATTCCTTGACTTCCAGGGTGGTATGAGACTATCATTTTTTTTAAATTGCTTCATAAATATAGATAGTGTTAAATCTTATTTTTAGGAATAGCGGCAAGAATTTCAATACTTACTCGTATGTTAGTTTGAAATTTGTTTATTTTTATTTTTAAGCACACACGCAGCATGTGTAAGCGTTTACGTACATGTGATGCTTCTTACAACTTACATCATAGGGTACAGTTTATTACAGTTCAGTAATAAGCTTCTTATAAGCTTATTCAATAAAGTTTCCCTTTAAAAATACTACTTACAATTTTTCATAAGTATCTAAGTAAACTCATGAGCCTGTGTGAACAGTGGGCATACTACACTAGTTTTTTCTGGCACTTTACTTGATCGAAATTCCGTTTTTCCATTTTCTGTCTTGCAAACTGTCTTCTTAGAGCTCTACCAGAGCTAGCACCGATTTGCAGTCTGTCGTAATCAAGAGTGAGGTCTTGGAATAACAATAAAAGGAGCAATAAAGTATTTGATTTTTATGGTGCCATTTCATGACTGATTGTTATCCCAAAAGCGCAGGGCAGTACGAGAGAGAGAACAGGTGAGCCAAAAATTTGTTTCTAAATACTTTCTCCACATCCATCTATTGCAGGTCATTTGAATGACCGTTTTATAGAGTTGTAGCTGCCTTTTTGAAGCCTCGATTCAAACAAAATTTATTTTCCGCTTGTGAATCTCTTTTGGACTGCAATTTGACCCTGCTTACTAAAGTATTGCTTAGATATTCATTAAATATTTTACCCTATGAGCAATTACTCGTGCAAGTTTCTCAGATAGTAGTTTTGAATATTTTAAATAGCAAGGACGAGCAATCACCTGCTCTCGGAAGAAACCACACAAAGTCTTCGCTTTCAGATGGGCCGTCACGCCGCTTAGTGTTTCTCGGTAAAGTTGAATAGTGATTTTTATAACGTTGAAGACAGCGCTTTTCAGGTACCTACTTACATACGCCAAGTAGGTACCTGCCATATTTTCATTCCTTAAAAAAAAACCCCGTGCTCTAGTTTCATCATAATCACGAGCTTTGTCGCTACAACCCAGTGTGGGTCTTCACCTCTTAGAGGAGCTGCTTCTACCTTTCCTTCTCCATCACCAATTGGTCAATCCTAGAGTCTCTTTTCAGCCCTTTATTTCATCTTAGCTTTAGCCCCCCAACACTTTCTCTGCCACTGGGTTTTGTGGAGTAGATCATTTTTATTGTTAAACTATAGTTCGTTCATCGACGTTTCAACCATCGTAGTCAGCAATTTTTGATGTGTGTGGTAAAATGCACATCTTGATACAATTTCTACAATTCAGATTTTATATGGTTCGCCAGACTCCGTTTTCAATTGTTACGAACTATGGATTCGTAGTAGGTGCGCCTAAGCACGCTGGTGTGTGTCGAACAATCTGGAAGTATTTCTAAAAATCCATTATGGCAGTATGTGAAATATTCTTGAATACGCGAAAACCAACGGTATCTAATCTAAATCTAAATCTAAGCTGTATGAGCCGTCTAAATAGGGGCGGTGGTCATGTGAGAGCCAGATAGTCTCTTTCAACATTGTGCCGTTACCAGCCAGCCAGCGGCCTTACGCCAAACACCTCAGTTGAAGTGGGGGTTTCCCAGCTCCCGAGTGGGCTGGTACTCATTCCTTATGAAGCCTGAGTAAGCCTCGCCGGATATTTTTATTTTGGGTTTGAAATAAACACCCAAACGGAAAATCATTTTTGACACGCTCAGTGGGATGCGAACCGCAAATGGCAAACGCAAAACAAATAAGGAATTCAAAAGGAGTAACAAAATACTTTTTCAGTTTTTAATGAACCCGGCGCATTTTATGTGAGGGGAAAATGTGACGTCTCGTGACAGGACGGTCTTCATAACTGCAATACAATATTATTCGGATAGATTAAAAGACACTAGCGCTACCTACGTATTTGCATTCAAGATAACAGTCACCTGCATATATTTCACAATACAGTAGAATAAAATATCCTGATTATCGGTAATCCATTCTCTATAAACCATGGGTGACAAAGCCCAGGAATATTCTTGTAAAGCAGGTTCTATTGAGTCTATTAATGTACGAACTAACTATATTAATATAAAAGGAAGTCAGAATCCAATATTTTTTTAAATTATTTAATTACGGCAACTACTTTAAAAAAATAATTAATAATATCAGTATGATTTATTTGGTGAGCGCTGTTTTTGTGTGTATCACACCTCAAGAGCCCTCTGCGAGCTTGGTCGTCGCTGTAGAAAGCGCCAATTCTCAAGCAAGACCCAGTTGTAAGGTTGGATGGACCTTTCAGTGACCGGTCTTTGGTAAAGGTGAATAAATTTTTCAACCCAGCGGAGATCACATTTGGAAATATAAATGGTATTTTTTTGTGCTCCGCCGGGACTCGAATCCACAACCTTCCATTTACGAGTCCGAAGTGTTGCCACTGGGCTGCGGACCAGTCCAAGAAATGCCAACAACACGCGGTGTACCTGAGCGGTCACCCATCCAAGTAGCATCCGCGCCCAATGTTGCTTAACTTCGGTGATCTGATGAGAACCGGTGCTTTCAACATTGTATCGTCGTTGACTTGGCTGTTTTGAGGTTTCACCGCTATCAGTTTGATACATACGTATGTATCTAAGAAGGTAGATGGTTATTTCATTTTTATTTTTATTTTTCTATCGCATCATATTCACTGTATTATTTTTTTACTTTTTTTTATTTCAATAAAAAATGGATTTGTGAAGAGGAATGCAAATCATCAATTAATAATTCATTATATTAATATTTTGATGAATCAATTGTGATTATTTTAATATTTTGATCAATTAATTGTGATTATTTTAGTATTGTAATGAATTATTTGAACCAAAGTCAAAGTTATTGTCAATATGACAACACGCACGCGGGGTTTGAACTTGCGATTGTCTCAATTAAGAGGGCGCCTTCCAAATATGCCTTTGAGTTTTGACCTCTAATTGCTTCGGTTCCCGCGCGCTGCGGCGCGCGCATCGACTCTACCGCTCCGTGCACGCGCGATCACTCAAACTCAGATAAATCATAACATAAATGGAAGTGTTCATTTTTGATAATCATTATGGCTTATATTTTGCATTTTTATATACCTCATACATTTGAGGAATATGGATGTAGAATATAAGGTTAAAGGTGTACATACTGCGTGTGATGCCTGCATAAATTTTTTTACAGAGATAAATTTCATTTTTGTAAACTGTTACATACCTATTGTAAAAATTAAAGTTGGATTATACCGGTGGCATTTCAGTTCGGGCCATTGAGATGTGAATTACATGCAAACAGTAAACTCAACGTGATAAAATATATACTGTACGGCTGTATAACCAAATAATATTTCCATTTTTATTTATAATAAATTTACAGAATGATTTATTCGGTAAGCATTGTTTTTGTTTCTATCATAGCTCAAGTGTTCTATCAGTAGACAGGCCGTTCAATTTATTAGAATATAGGGCAATATCTAAATAAGAATCTAAGTTGCATAGATATAGTACATTTAGGAACTTATATAACATGCATTTGTACAAGTAGACACGTATAAGTTCGCGCTTACACATGCCGCAAATGGACCTACCTAGTAGTTAACAAAAGCACCAAATCCTTATTTAGACCTGCAGCATACATAGTAAAAATATCCATGATCATCGCCGATATTTGTTAAAAATGGTACCTACTGAAAGAAGAAGAAGAATTCCTTGTTACGTTTTGCAAAAGTTTTATTATCGAAACAACGATCGCATGCGAGAACGAATTTACTCTTATCTATTATATTTTTCTTCTCTTCAGAGAAGTACCTTTTAAGTAAAAAAAAACATACGTGTAAACTAAACAACAACGTTTAAAAAAACAAGGAAACTGGAACGCTAACTAGGAACGCTATTTAAGTTTTCATACATTTGCGGGTAAAGGTACGTCAAAAGTATATATTAAAAAAGTAAATACTTGGCGCAAGTGGCAAATCTATTCGAATCGAATATGTTTGTCTCTTTTCAACTCGAAGCGCTACCCGGCGCAAAATGTCAAGCGGTGCCGTGCGATATAAATGGCAAACATGTTTGCCTAACCAAATTACATTTTTCGGAAAGTAAAGGATCCAAATCAATGAAAATTTTAACACTATTATTCATACACATCAGACTTTTTTACTGCCATTATAATAAAGAGTTGCAATCGCTTGACAGCACGATTCTGAAAAGTTTGCTCGATAAAAAAAACACGAAAAACTCTAATTTTTCACTTTTTACTTGATTTTTTTCTTGTTTTCTGACATTTTAAAGCATAACATTACTTTTTTTCACGGGACACACGAAGAGCTAAATGCAATAGGTAAAATAAATGTGATAATAAAGACTTCGACAAAACTTAACATCTCAAGTTTGGAATAAAAAAGGGTGAATGCTTTAGTAATGTGGCATTCCACAATTTTTAAATAAAAAAACCTTGAATGTATTTTCAATTGTTTTGTCTTAATATCTGCACAAATGGTTTTTTATATTTGTTATTAGTACTATCTTTCAGACGGGCAAATACAATGTAAGGCATTAATCAAATTTCATCCAAATTTGAATCTTAGTTGCAAAGATATTTTACATTTGAAAACTCCTATAACATGCATTTCCACAAGCAGACATGTATAAGGACAACATAAAAACCCAATCTCAAAATAACATAAGCTCTGCAACTCTTGCCGACCTTCCCTAGAACAGGGGTGACATTCGTAAAGTGAACTATTATTTACAGTATGGGTGGTCAGCCTCATACCAACCTTTTATACAAATTAAAATATTTTTGAGAATAAAGCCTACCTTGCACGGTATGCTACGAGCCGTACCTGATTGTCATAATATTATACTCGTATCATTGAACTGACTGCTTGACATCAGCAATAATAATAATTCCGTTGTCCGTAGCGTAGGGCTTGCGTGAATATAATATGTATCTCACTGGAGCAGCCTCGACCTCGAGTATATAATAATATAAACTCCCTTCGATTGCGTAAATCGAAAATGAATGAAATATACGACGGCACGTCTTGATTTTGTTTTTTTTTTTTTTTCGATTTAGACAATCGAGATAAGTTTACACAAGTTACACTCGGGGTACTGCTGCCATGATCTATGGTAACTGAAGCTTCAAGAGTTGGGAAGTTTTGACCGTGATCTGCGTGATACACATAAAAACAGCGCTCACCAAATAAATCATCCTATTATTATATCTGCTATGAGCATTTTCAGCGCCATTATGTAAATACATTTTTGTATTTTAAAAAAGTAATCACGTTCATTTATGCATCCGTGTATAGTTCAATAATGCAAAAAAAAAACATGGGAATTATCAAGCAACATTGGGCGCGGACAGTACTTGGATGGGTGACCGCTCACGTACACCGCGCGTCGTTGGCATCTTGGACCGGTCCGTAGTCCGTAGTGGAAACACTTCGAACTCGTAAATGGAAGGTTGTGGATTCGGATCTCGGCGGAGCACAAAAATATACCATTTATATTTCGAATGTGCTCTCGCTGAGTTGAAAAATTCATAAACCTTTACCAAAGACCGGTCACTGAAAGGTCCATCCAACCTTACAACAACTGGGTCTTGCTTGAGAATTGGCGCTTTCTACAGCGACGACCAAGCTCGCAGAGGGCTCTTGAGGTGTGATACACACAAAAACAGCGCTCACCAAATAAATCATCCTAATATTATTATATTATATTATTATTATCATATGGATCACCCCTGTTTCAGGGAAGGACGGCAAGAGTTGCAAGGCTTATGTTCATTTGAGATTGGGTTTTTATATTGTAGGTCCACATGCGGCATGTGTTAGCGCGAAATTATACATATCTGCTTGTGGGAATGCATTTAGTATAAATCTTAAATGATATATATCTTTGCAGCTTAGATTAGATTAGATTAGATATGGAAGTAGAAAAATTTACCTTTTTTTTTCTAAACAATCTTCGATTACTTTTTTATTATAGTATTTTTGTTTTCGTACTCCCATATTTTCTAAAAAAAAAAACGAAAGACATTTTTGATTAATTGACACACATTTATTTACAAATAATATTTTACGTGAAGAAAATATTTTTATATACTAATCGGGTTTTTTTATTTGAAGCCTGTATTCTTTTTTCTGCGCGCTAGAATTCATGCGGAGCGAACAGACGTCCTCTCGCCTTCACAGTTTGCTCCAGACTGGCGGGAACGCCGAGCAAACCACTGCGTTTTTCTGTCAAATTGTTTCCCTACAAAATTAGTATGGGATTTTTGAAGCTGTTTTGTTTATTTTATTTTGTACAATTTACATGCATTATTACGAAAAAAAAATGCGATCAATTTTGAGTTTGATTAATAAACTTACCATTTATACATATTTTTTGTATCCTTCCATTCAAAAAAATCAAGTTATTCATTGAACCCAGATAGCATTATTTCGTAATATTTCATTAGTTTGTGTTCATTTTGACAGAATTCAAATAACTTCTATCATTTTTGGAAACGGTCAATCTGTAGTTTATACATTTCTTTATTGTATTCTGACAGTAAAAGATTTTAAAAAAAAAGTAAACATTATGGACATTTAAAACCCGGAACACCGTTTTGGACGTATTCGCTCTATGGGGTCTTAAGCAAATACGAGTGCCGACGCCTTATCCTCTCGACCATACCAGCTAACTTGACTTATTAAAAATGTATTTAAGCTTTCATGGTGACTTAAAATTGTTCTTTGGGGGCTTGACCATGGTCCATTGGTTTTGTCTTCTTCATAAGTTTCGAAACCAATCTGTGTTTAAGTTTTTCAGAGTTTCGTTACTCATTTTACATGTTAAAAAGTTCTGAAGAAATTATACTCAGATTTATAAGGAAACGAAAGCAAAATATACATTATATAAGATTAACAACGGTCAAATTCCTGGAAAACTATTTTTTGCACATTAAATGTTCCTTTTGTATATATTTGGATGTATTTTAATTTAAATATACTCAGTTTTTTATTACGTTATATTTTTCGAAAAAATAAAAGGCCGTAAATTACTGCACTAATTGGATTTCGATACATAAACATTTACTTTAACGCTTTGAGCTGAAAATTTACCACATTTTTTGCAATAAAATTATGTTCATCAAAAAACTATTAATACCTCGTTTATGTAGGTCATCTGCCTACGACTTATGCAATTCCAAATTTATTATTTCAAAAATCGTTTATTTTTTGCTAAAAACATACTGTTCCTGTATAAACGTGACTGAGCTACAGATATAGTGTAACTTCTTGCCGCGTTCTCTCCGGTGGGGTCGCATGTAGGGATTGCGGGTGGAGGAGCTTCCGAGAGGACTGGTACTCATTTCTTGTGAAGGCTGAGCAAGCCTTGCCGGTATTTTATTTAGGGTTTAAAATAAACACCGGAAAATCATTTCTGAATCCCTCGGTGGGATTCGAACCCGAGCTGTTGGCTTTGAATGCAAGCGCTCTATTTATATTCATTCCGCTAAGAGTTACCAATTCTTTCACAGATGCGTTTCCACTTTGTTATGTCCTTACACACTTCTTTCATCTCCTCGACATTCATCACTCTCATAATAAACATTAGGATGATCTATTTGGTGAGGTCTGTTTTTGTGTGAATCACACCTTAAGAGCCCTCTGCGAACTTGGTCATTGTTCCAGAAAGCGCAAGCAAGACCCAGTTGCTGTAACCCTGAATGTACCTATGTATGGTGAACAGTCTTTGGTAAAGGCAGATTAATTTTTCCACCCAGCAACGAGCACACTTGAAAAATGAAATACATTTTGTGTTGTGCCGGGAATCGAACACACTACCTTCCAATCACGAGTGTTGTCCACTAGACCACGAACTGAAACCACTGCACTTCTTGGTTTATCTATATTTGTAAGTCATTTGTAATCTTGCTTGTTTCCTCAATCCATTGACAATTCTTTCATCGGTTTTCTCTTTCTGTGCTTTCCTTTGGCATTCACTTTGCACATTATTTGTAACAATCATTCATCGTCCATTCTATCTAGTTGCCCAAACCAAATCGTTATACTCTTTTGTATTTTCGCTCTCACATTCTCTCGCACTCATTTGTAGCCCAGTTGTTTCGGACCCTATCATTCAGAGTTTTACAGCTAAAATCCGAATTTCTGAAATTATCATAGCAATGAGAATGTGTGAATGCTTTAATATTACGCATTCTGTTGACTGGAATCTCATTCTCAATTCCTAGTGCTGCATTATTGATTGTTAATTTTCTCTACAATGGAAATATATTGTTGATTTTAAGTATCGGTGATATAAACGTAGAATAATAATTAATTTCTCTAACGCTCCTAAGCTACACATATAGTATTCTTGTCGCGTTTTCCTTGAAAAGGTCTCATATTTACTTACCTATTTATTTTTACAGGCAACGGGACTCGTTTCACACTTCTCACTTCAGTTGAATTGGTGTTTATTATAATAAAAGGCATTCCCAATGGGAAAATGCAAAAACAGTTGCAACCTTCATTTATTTTTAACGCAATTGGACGGTTTAATGATAGTATCTATACCTGCGCACAAGGCCGAACTAGAACTAACAGGCCGTGGCGCGCCCTATCCCCGTTACGAACTTAGTGCTACCACACAATAATTCAACTCATACAAGAAATACTTACTTGTAACCATCTTGTAACTGATGATTTCTTAAATATTAACTAGTAATTATTTATCTCAAGCAGTCAGACCTCCAAATACTCCTATATTTACACAGTAATACTGAAAAGAAGTCAATTTTGCCCACATATACTCATAGTAGAAAACAAACAACGATAAAGGTTTCAAATTTTTAATTTAGTTATAATAATATATATGTATAAGTCAAGGAACTAAATTAATAAAAACTCTACAATATGACAAAAAGTAATATAAATAAAACATTGAAATAAACACAAATTAAGTCACTACACAAAAGACATCCGAAAACTTCAAAACTAATTTATCAACAGATTGATTTTTTTTTCTTTAATGACTTAGTTAGTTTAAAAAAAACTTTTTTTTTTTACACTTTACTAAGTTTTTCAAACGCATTTCACGTTTTTGAAACACTTATTGATAAAGGTATTTTTTCACAGCAGGAATTTGCACCAAAACATAACACCATTCAACAATATAGCTTTTCGGCATTTGTGTGACGTTCGGACAATTATAGGTTATGAACAAATTGAAAGAAGTTTTTAAGAAAAAACTTACAAAAACACATCTAATTGTACACAAATCCATACGCAAAAGTTCCGTGACCCGTTTACTATAATAAAACAGTAATGTTCCATGAAAAATTCAACTTATTGCAAAAAACACCACAAAAATATGACAAGACGTGTGATTGTAATTTGAATTATTGAGTTATTGTGTGAATTTAGTACTTTCTTAGCAAAATATTGTACTCAATACTTAGAAAAAATGATAAACTGTCAGACGCAGTAAAGTTTTTAGACAATAATATAGTTTTTATATTTTAAACTTATTTTTTAAGATTACAACTTCACTCCCGAAATGTCAAAAATGGCGACTAAATTGTACTACCGCAGTCGGCCGTTGGCGTTGCGCCGCACTAAGATGGTGACGTGATCATCCAAAATTTCAAACGCTTCCCGGCCTGTATCTCTAGTATGGCCTTGACCTGCGCACTATGGCTTCTGCTTTCTACTTATTTATAGGTAATTCTGTATGCAGAGAATTTCAATAACCCGCCAATCAATTTCCATCAGTCATATTGCGATTTATGAAATGAAAATAAAAATAAATGTTTTGTTTCCTCTCTACTCTATTTCACTTCTTATACCACTTTGACATGTGTCATTTCGTATCAAAGCACTTTTAACATGTACATAAATATGAATGGAATATCTTTCCATACATCACGTGCAATAAATTGATGTTTTCTCGTATTCTTTTACAAGTTTGCGGGTGCCTTTCTACCTTATCACAGCAAAGTTAAAGACGTAACGCAACTAAGCTGCTTATATAGTGTATTTTCTTACAGCACTAGCCCCGAAGGCTTTCGCATGTGGCGAGTGGAACATATTTATTTTTACAGGAAAGGGGGCCGACCTTATGCCAACCACTTCAGTTGAAGTGGGGGTTTCCTTGCTCCCCAGGGGGCTGGTACTCATTTCTTGTGAAAGCTGAGTAAACCTTGCCGGTTTTATTTTGGGTTTTGAAATAAACTCCGAAACGGGAAATCATTTCTGACACCCTCGGTGGGGTTCGAACCCGAACTCTCGGTATGGAATCCAACACTCTAGCAACTAAATTATCGACCGGACTTTTAGACGTTCGATAATAATGGAAAACACATTTATCAATCAATTATCAATCATTTATCAATCAAATAAGTTTTTATTTTTCTGCTGAAGTTAAACAAATAAGACATCACAACAAAATCCATCAATACCTTTATGTAATTGTCGTGTAAAATCTAAAATCTAAATCTAAATCTAAACTGCAAAGATATATATCATTTAAGTCATATTAAACGCATTCCCACAAGCAGGCATGTATAAGTTCGCGCTAACACATGCCGCATGTGGACCTCCAATACAAAAACCCAATCTCAAATGAACATAAGCCCTGCAACTCTTGCCGACTTTTCCTGAAATAGGGGTGACATTGGCAAAGTAAACCATTTTTTACAATAAATTAAATTACAAATAATGAATGCCAAAACTTGTGACTTTTTGTAAAATAGATTTTTGAAGTGGAATGTATGTAATTCACCAACCTATTCTGCCTGGCCAGAAAAATGTTATTAAAATCATCAATTCATAATTAATAATGGTTTATTTTGATGTGTTATTAATTAATAATTACCCAATGACATCTGTTGAACCAGGACCAAAGTTATGGTCAATTGACCCAAGCGGGGATCAAACCAACATTATTCTATTCCAAATATGTACACTACAAAGATCAGTCACTTGACTCCCTCAGCCATAACATCGATAGTATTAAGTTAATAAAATCTCTGCCTAGATTATGGATCTGACTTTTATATTGTGTTTGTTCTTATTCACTACGGAGTCCAAACGTTTAAATTGAGGAAAAAATGTGACATCACTTGGCCAGGCTGCTAGGCACTTGTGATCGGTCGAATGGTGATAGCTTAAGACATTGGTTTCCACTCATGTTTTAAAATTTAGAATGATGGTCTTCGTAATTGAAACAGCCGGAGATTTATTTTAAATATATTTATTTTAGTTCACAATTTATTTTCCACTCGTTCACTTGTAGGGTTGACTTTCACTGTCTGTTCTGTAATGGCAAAATGGTATCTTGAGACTGAACTACTTGCAGGCAATTCTCGCCTTATATAGCTACTACAATCAAAACATTCTGGGCTTAGATTCGTCTGGAAACATCTATCATATTCCACAAGGTTCCAATACTTATATTACTTATAAAACATTTGCTTACTCTAGGTACTAGGTAACAGCTGGAGTCTGTATACACCTACCCTATTTATTTTGTTCAAACCATTTACATATCAATATCTTTGAGAGGTGTTGTATCGGATTTGTGTGCAGGAGCCAATATTGCATTAGACGTAATGCTAAATTGTACAACGTTTACAAAGTGCCAAGCATATCGACACACAAAGGCCTCAGAATAGACCGAATATATTTAGCAAATTCCCAAAGGACATGCGCTTAAATATATTGTTACGAGTGTATAAGTTCATGGCTTTATTTTAATGATAGTGTGTCTTGGCGTATTTACTTGCTTAATATTTATATGTGTGCGTGGATGTAAGTGTTTTATACTTTGACCTGTTGGTACTTCTCGTACTCTCTGAAAACCTACATTCAAGAGGCGTCTCGTATGCTCTGGAACATGTGGGATTAGGCTTTGGTCATGTATAAATACGATCTGTCGTTCTGTGGAAAAGCAGTGATCCATTAACGCTCAAGCCGTGAAGCCACCAATACAGAAGTTAAAGAGTGAATCGTATGTAATCGATTAGTTAAAATAAATACTGTAAAATAAATTCAACTGTAAAGGAAGAAAGACAATTCTAATCTAATCTAAATTGCAAAGATATGTTACATTGGAGATTCACAATACATGCATTTTCACAATCAGACACGTATAAGTTCGCGCTTGCACATGCCGCATGTGAACCTACAACATAAAAAACAAATCTCAAATGGACATACACCCTGCAACTCTTTCCGTCCTTCCCTGAGAAGGAACAAAGACGCTGAAAAAAATTCAGTTGGTTTGACTAAAAACCTCAGTTGAGGATGGCAAACATTGGGAGTAACTTCTCATAATAAGTGAACTAATTATAAGGAAGTGCTCATGACAAACTTCTTAACAACAGGATTTTCTCACTTTTGTAGTGTTTTCTCTCGTAGAAAATAGGGAAAAAGTGCATTTATCTGAGAAACCCATTAAAATGTGACTTATTCAGTTTTACCTTCAAGGTGTCGATATAGAGCTTGCATCCTTGACTGATAGGTTGGTATGAGGCTGACCCTCCGTACTGTAAAAATTGGTTCCCTTTTGCTAATGCCACGCTGGTTTCAGGGAGAGGCAGCAGGAGCTGCAAGGTTTATATTAATGTAAGATTTTGTTTATTTGTATGCACGCATGCAGAATGTGTAGGCACGAACCTACATGTGCCTGTCTGTGGGCATGCATTCATTATGAGCCTTAAATGTTAACATATCTTTGCAGCTTAGATTATAGATGAATCGAAAAGTATCTTGTTACCTGTTCGAGATATTGAGAATGCTTATACATTCGTACATTACCTAAATAGTTAATGACTAAGAGATGTGGTTAAAAAACGTACTTGAAAAGAGAAAATAGAATGAGCTTCAAGGAACTGAAACAAGTGTGCAAGAACTAAGCTGCACAAATAGTGTAATTTATTTCCGCTTTATCCCCGACGGGTTTCGCATGTGGCGAGTGGAACCTATTTATTTTTACAGATAAGGGGGCCGGCCTTTCGTTGATTTAGTTGATTAGTTGAAGTGGGGGTTTCCCAGCTCCCGAGTGGGCTGTTACTCATTTCTTGTGAAGGCTGAATAAACCTTGCCGGTATTTCATTTTTGGGTTTGAAATAAAGACCGAAACGGGAAATCATTTCCGACACTCTCGGTTGGATTCGAACCCGAGCTCACGGTATGGAATGCAAGCACTCTACCAACTGAACTATCGACCAGACAAAAATACAAAAAAAACAAATCTCAAATGAACATTAACCCTGCAACGTATGCCGACTTTCCCTGGGTGAAATTGGCGAAGTGATCTGTTTCGAATGAGTGGTTAGCTTCATATAGAACTATAAGATAGGGAACCGTAAAATAAAATGTAATGAAATACATAGGTAGAAAAATGAGGTACCTTTTATGTCATTGTGCGTGCGTCCTGTAAAAGCAAAAGAAAGCAATATAGGCTTAAATAAATATAAATTTTAAATGAAAACTAAAGCATGAAAATTGAGTTTTTATCGTCTGAGCTATCGACCGGACCGTGCAAGGACAGTTAAGTAAATGGAGGCGCATTTGTTTGTGCAACTACCGGGATGTGATACGGCTTCAGTGATACTCTGCACAGTGTCCTCTTCACCACCATTCACTATACAGCTTGTTTGTGAAACTTAATTTGCAATTTAGGATGCAACCGTATATTATGATATTATTTCACGTTCACAGGCGAGGAAATGGATTCGCGTGCGACTCACGAACCGGGTGAAGGTTATACCATGTCGTGCTGCGGCCGCATCGACCTCGTGTGTGCCAACTGTACACTCTACAGCAAGTATAAAAAATTACGTCCAAACTCAACCATGCTTTCATCACAAATATATACAAAGTATAACAGCACACGTAGTGAGCGTTTTCGTTTCAAGAAAATATTGATAAAAGCTGCGGTTGAGTGTATATTTGAGGTACAGTAAACCTATACACAGGATACGGTAATGTCTACCCCATCGCGGTAGCACCCCCAACATTGATGTAAGAATAATTACAATGTGAGCCTTGTAAGACCCGGCCCTACGAAATCAAGTACAACGAGTTTTTAATAAGTTTTTAAGGTAATCAAATAGCCTAGATTTAATCGATAGGCCAAGTCAATAAAAAAATAACATATCGAATACAAAAGAATAATGTACTTACACCGTGTCTGCATTTATATAATTTAAAAATGAATTTCACCGATGCCGGGTCGATAGCTCAGTTGGTAGAATGCTTGCATTCCATGCCAAAACTCGGGTTTGAATCCGACTGAGGGTGTCAGAAATGATTTCCCGTTTCGGTGTTTATTTAAAATCTAAAATAAAATACCGGCAAGGTTTATTCAGTCTTCACGAAAAATAAGTACCAGCCTCCTAGGGAGCTTAAAATTTATGCTGCATGTAAGTATAACTATTTAATATTCCAATTAAATGCATGCCTACAATCATACTCGTGGATGTTTGCGCATGCAGCATGTGTACCTACTTACAGAAATATCTCAATGATCATAAACCCTTGCCCTTCCCTCAAACACGGGTCGCAATAGTAAAGTTTATCATTTTTACAGTACTTGTGGGTATTTAGCCAAGGTAGTTTGCTTCATCAAAGAGATTTAATTGTTCAAAATAGGATAAAATGCATACATGGAAACACAGAAAATTTCCTCTTCTGTATATTTATCTCGAATAAAACCTTGTTTACCGCTTTAGTTCTGAACGACTGTCATGCAGGGGCGATCATTGGTTTTGAAAGATAGTTAGGCAACCTTTTTTTCAACTTTCAAAAGCATGTTTTAGTTATAGGCCAGCAACAAACCAAAAGGCTGAAACGGCCAGGAACAGCAGAAAGTGTATGACAGGACAACATTTCTCTCTTTAACTTTCCCAAGTACTTCAATTTTATTTATTTCACTATTATTTATCAACATACTGTAGTTCGGCAATAACTTTTCATCTTTATGACATGTGCGGCCCTGCTGTCATGGTATATTTAAATTAAATTAAATTAAAATTAAATTTGAATTAAAAATATCGGATGTTATAATTATCAGGAAATGAATAAATAGGGTACTGTAAATCAAACGACGAAAAATACTTTAATTAATTTAAAAAATAATTATTACTGTAATTAACGTACAACCAGATTATTAATTATAAATTTTTGACAATAGTGATATTTTGGTGTAATTCACCGAATGCAAGCAATATTGGTTTCACTAACAAAGTGATAAGTTGCATGTTGACTAATTAAAACTCACGTGCATAAACGTTGCCTAGCAACGACAATCATCAGCCGTGCCTATTTAATTTTTATTTTTGACATCCACCATTGCTTTATCAATCCTTTTCAATACACTAATACATATAGCACGAGCGTGCAGTATAAAAAAGCAAACGCATGCCAGTATATATCTAATCTATAAAATCGAACAGATGCATGTATGTTTGTCCTGTAAGGACTCCTAAACTATAGAAACGATTGCAATGAAACTTACATGGGTAATTCTTTATATTCCCACTTAGTCTCCCGTATAAAATAACTGGAGCTATAAAGGAAATGAGAGCAGAAATATATAGATTCATTTTGAAATGATTAAACAAATATAAACTCAATTTTCATGTTTTGGTTAAATTTATATTTATTTACTCCTGTGTTGCTTTCTTTTGCCTATACAGGATGCACGCCAATGACATTAAATATTCCTCATTTTTCTCATTATGTATTTCATTACATTTTATTTTATTGTTCCTTGCTTAAAAGTTTAGTATGGACCTAACCTCCCATCCCTTAAAAAACGGTTCACTTTGCAAATTTCACCCAAGGAAAGTCGGTAATCAGAAAGTCGGCATAAGTTGCAGAGTTTATGTTCATTTGAGATTTTTTTTCTTTATATTTGTGTCCGGTCGATAACTCAGTTGGTAGAGTGCTTGTATTTCATGCCGAGAGCTTGGGTTCGAATACCATCGAAGATGCCAGAAATGATTTTCCGTTTCGGTGTCTATTTCAAAGTCAAAATAAATACTGGCAAGGTTGCTCAGCCATCACAAGAAATGAGTGCGAACCTCCACTTTAACTGAAAGTGGTTGGTGTGAGACCGGCTCCCTCACTCGTAAAAATAAATAGATTCCGAATCGTAACATGAAACTCCTTCGGGGATAACGCAGGCAAAAAGTTACACTAAATTAAATTATTTTAATATATTTTGTATTGTTTGTGTATTAACACTGTGAAAATTCATACTGGAGGGGCAAGGTGTAAGTTTTGCCCCTCAGGGGGTATATAAATACAAAAAAAGAACAAGTGGAGAAACTGCAACGTATTCTCCAATGCGAGATATAAAATACATAGATCTAGTGCCTATAGTATTTTCTCTCTCAAACAAAAGCCAACCTTCAGTAGGTGGCTTTCAATGTTGGACGACTTTCCCGTACCAAAGAAGCGAAATCAAAAGGACCGCCACTCACCTCAAATTGTGCCGCTGGTCCAAGATGATGCTCGTTTCTCAGGATCCTGTGGGGCTGAGCTCTGTTCACAAACTGCCACACTTGCAAGTTATATGTAAAACAAACCCACTCACTCACAGATTTTAACGGTAAATTTCAAATCGGTCGAGAGACATATAAAAACGTGTCTACTTGCGAACACGACGGAAATGGAAGTCCTCAATTCTTGCTAATCTCACGTTGCTCAGATGTCAAAAAAGTTGATACCGACATCTTGCGATTTTTATCCGCACTTTTTTTCAGATTGTGAAAGACCAACATGAAATTCGCTTCTTAGACTATTAATTAAAATAAAAATAGATGACGCTATTCATGCGTCACCACATACTGTTTTAGTTTACAATTTTGAAGGAATTCAAAAACACTGTTTATTTTCACACAAATATATTTAAAAAAGATTACAATCTTTAGAATAAGTTACAAACGCGTTTTCGACCTAGAAGGTCATCATACCTGATGATGACCTTCTAGGTCGAAAACGCGTTTGTAACTTATTCTAAAGATTGTAATCTTTTTTAAATATATTTGTGTGAAAATAAACAGTGTTTTTGAATTCCTTCAAAATTGTACACTAAAAAAATTATTTTAACTTCGTTGCGTTTATGAATCTTAAATATCTATATATCTTTGCAGCTTATATAATAGATTCTTTGAGTGATAGTGAGATATGAAATGGACCACCTCTACTTTAAAAATTAGTTCAATTTAGGCACTGTTACCCCTATTTCAGAGAAAGTCGGCATTAGTTGCATGGCTTATGTTCTTAATGTTGTATACTTGAGGCATAGGTATGGAGAAATGTTGGAGCAACAACAAGCCAGTTGCCCGTGTAACGAGACTTCTGAAAGGAAATGTATTCTTCTTCGGTTCACCTTAGACCTTTACATGACTGGCAACACACAAAAGTTTTAGAAAAGTAAAAACTACTGACGTTCGTAATGATGAATAGACTTCGGATTTTACAGAGATGCATGTGATATAATATTTTGGCTGAATGAAAACACTGGCATGGAGGCCAAACTTGCAATTTGAAAAGACGGTATCCTCCATTCTAAAAATAAAACACAAAGAAACCCTGTTGCAGCCTGCATATACCACAAACACAACAAAGCTGCACAAATAGTTCAACTTCTTACTGCGTTGTTTCTGAAAGATTCGCCTGTGGCGGGTGGAACCTATTTATTTTTAAAATTAAGGGAGCACGCTTTATGCCGACCACTTTACTTAAAGCGGGGACTTCGTGGCTCCAAAAGGTCTGATTTGCGGTATCTTGATTTTGAGTTTGAAATAAAAACCGGAACGGAAAATCATTTCTGACATCTAAGTGTGATGCATTATATTACGGCTATTATTTTTTTTTTTTTAATAAGAATTATCCGGTCGATAGCTTAGTTGGTAGAGTGCTTGCAGTCCATGCCGAGAGCTCAGATTCGAATCCCACCAAGGGTATCCAAGATGATTTCCCGTTTCGGTATTTCTTTCAAAAACCCAAAATGAAATACCGGCAAGGTTTACTCAACCTTCACATGAAATGAGTACCAACCCCCTTTGGGAGCTTGTTGGCGTAAGGCTGGCCTTCTTACCTGTAAAAATAAATAAGTTCCACTCACAACATGCGATACCCTTCTGGGATAACGCGGCAAGAAGTTACACTACAAGTGTAGCTTAGTTGCGTTTTTTTAAAAGCACCGGCACAGTTGCGTTTTTGCGTTACCAGAAAATTACGTATTATTGTCTGCAATGTTTCAACTTTTTTCTAGTTTTAGGTGACAAGAGTAAAAAAACTTCAATATGAAGGTGTTACTTGATGAGTTTTTCTGCATGCAAAGCTGATATTTTGCGTTAACATATTTAAGCTGCTTAATTTGCATATTTATGCCTCCTTAGCTGCTTACAACCCGCTCTCTAATTATAACAACTAACGAGCGAAGATCGTTAGCAATGAAAAAAAAAACTATTTTCCATTTGCATTGATTTGTGTGGAAAATTATTTCAGTCTCGTTCGGCATTTAAGAGTTTTTTTCGAGAGAGAAATTTGCGCAGTGAATTTGCAGCTTTACACCGCACTTGTAAGAGGAGATTTAAAAAAAAAATCAAAAACCAACATTTCTATGGGTTTGACATACGTTTCTGAAAAACACAAAATCGGGAAAAATATTTTTCTCAAGTAAAACGTAGCGGGATGTCTATGGATGCAATTTCAGACATAGCTCGTGACAGAAGAGGAATAAGAAAATAGAACTAAACGAATGCAAAAACATGGTTCAGTTTTGCCAATGCCATCCCGATTTTCAGGGAAAATAGGTTAGTGAATTGCATTACTCTTCGCAAATATATTTGAAAAAAAAAGTGCAATTATTGCGGTTTACACGCGTGTGCCTGTGAGCGTGCATTCAATATGAGTCTTAAATGTCATTATATTTTTGTAACTTAGATTTTGGGCATGCAACTCTTATGGGTACAACGTGGTGAAGAGTTACATTATATGTTTGGCTTATTTGTGTTTTTCCTCCAAGAGTAAAATAGTGATTGTTTTTTAGAAATTCGGATTTTCATATGTAAATATATTTTCATGCTATGAACGTGATCACGCATGCACACAATATGTCTGTTAGAGTGTAAATACATGTAGTGGTTATTTTAAATGTCAATATTCCCCGTGCAACTTAGATTATAGATGTGTAGTTTCATTTGCCATTCGCTTTTGAAATAATTTATGCTCGTTCAATTAAATACTCACAGCATGCAATCAATAGTTCCATGAAATATTTAGTGCCCGATGCAAGTCAACGTGGCTCTAGAAAAGCTTTTCGCAAATGGATTGAAATTCAAGGACGCTCGAGACCGATTTATATTTTAGCGGGTAATCGATACTACTAAAACTGCTAAAATAAATATAGACATTCATGATAATTACCTAAGCTACCTACCTTGAAGTTTTGTTTATAATCTAAGTCAGGAGTCTGCAAACTACGGCCCGCGGGACAAACGCGACCCGCAAAAGGATTTGGTCCGGTCCGCAGACGTCAATAAACAAAAGTTTTGTTATTGATATTTAGAACCTTTGTATTTAAAATGTTTATAACTATTTATTTAATTTTAACAAATAAATATGAATTATGTTGGTATAAAAAAGAGGTAAAAAAAACATGCATACGTTAGACTCAGAGACACTTAAAACTTATGTTTAAAAATAATTTATTTATGACTGGAAATGCTTTAAAACACTGTTTCCATGTGTCATTTTTTCAAAAATTTCCATCCTGGGTGGCAAATAACCCAGACCCTGTTCCACAGGGCCTGTTGGCCCGCCATACCACCTCTAAATTTCAATACGGCCCTTGGGTAAAATACTTTGGAGACCCCTGATCTAAGTTCCAAAAATGTATTAAAAATTTAATGCTTAAATTTAAAAGCACTCCCACAGGCAGAAAAAAATATAAATAGAACTAAAAAAACTACAAGTGTACTGAAAAAAAACCTCATCAAAATACACTTTGAGACTTCTTCTGCCTTTCGCTGAAACCTGTGTAGCGTTGGCAAAAGTAAACCTAGTTTTTATAATACGAAGGTTAACCTCATTCCAACCTATTAGTCAAAGAAGGAGTAAACGTACCTACATTATACATACATGTGCGAAATAAATACTAGCAAAAATTAAAGTTATGCTAACTGTAACGTAGCTCTGTAGCCATTTTTCTAGAGGTAGCCACAGCCTTTGCAGATGTGCAATATTTTTCTCCGTTCTTTGCATACATTGTTAATTAATCATTATCCTGGTTCATCCTTGATCACACCAAATTTCAAGGGTGTCTTCTAGAGACGTTGGTGACGCACTATTTACATTCACTTTCCCAAACATTCTAATTCCATTTATTCACAATTTTAACAATCAAATAAAACTATACTTTTCTCAGTCTTTCCTATCTATTTATCTTTTCACATCTCCTCGGTGTGAACACTTTAATAAACTTAATACTTACACAAAAGTTAATGAAAAATTGTGAAAAACAAATAAACAAGTTAAATAAATGCTTTAATGATTCTACGCGGGTTTTATTTAATTAAAACTGCGTGATCTATTTTACACATTTTTTTTAGATTCGGTTTGGATACAGTTGCACAATACAATGTTCAGTTGTACTCTCCAGCTACAAATAGTTTTGGGCCTTCTTTTATAGTAAGACTATGGAGCATTCTAGAAACATTGAGAATCGTTACATGCGAGACCTAACTAGAGCATCAGACCAAACACTCGAGCAATGCCGAACAAATTATTAGCCTTTTAATTACCAAGCATATATTTATTTCTTGAGGAACTCCTCAGGCTTTATTATAAACTCGCACAGTGAAACAAAACACGTAAACTACATATTCGTAAATATATTTAAAAAAATTAAAACACAAAAGCACATTGGTGTAAAATATTGGTATGGTAATAGAAGCTTTTGATGCGGAAATATTACGAATGAATATTCGAATATATTTGAAATGTGCATGTAGACTAATCTGGTAGAGTAGAAACATAAAATACAGATGGGGAGAAATATAATTTGGAAAAATAAATAAAACATAATCTGTAAAGTGAAATAGAGTTCACATTTTTTCTGCTTGCTAAAAACCCCTAGGTATGTTTTGAATAAAGTACGGTAATCCCATATGTGATACCTTAGTCCTGTTTAATTGGTTTTCAGATGTATTTTATCATCCAGTATAAAAAAAATTAAGGATTTTGGTTTCCATATATTTTTTCGTTATTTTTTTTTCGATATGAGGCCTGGACGGTGAATGAAAGTGAAATTAGTAAAGTCCAAAAGAAATTAAGGATTTTGGTTTCCATATATTTTTTCGTTATTTTTTTCTCGATACGAGGCCTGGACGGTGAATGAAAGTGAAATTAGTAAAGTCCATACTGTTGAAATGGACTTTCTAAGAAGTATGATTGGGAAAAAACGGAGTGACAGGGTGAGGAATGATTTTGTAAGAGAAGAATGTGGTGCAAGAGAAAGTGTGAAAGTGAAGATTAAAAGAAGTTTGTTAAGATGGTTTGGGCATATGGAGAGAATGAATGAGGAAAGACTGACGAAGAAAGTATATGTTGGTAGAATAGATGGATGTCGTGGTAGAGGAAGACCGAGAAAGGTATGGATGGACCAAATATCCGAAATTGCGAATGAATGGAATATCCAGAGTCATAATAAAAGAAGAGCTTGTATGAAGAAGGTTATGACTCTGGAGGAAATGAAAGAAGTATGTAAGGACAGAAAGAAATGGCGGTTGATCTGTAATGTTGGCGGCTAGGGTTTATTAAATTGGAATTTGTTTTTGTTTGTAAATGGATATTTTGTATTTGGATATTATTATTTAGTGATGTATAAAATGTAATTTGTCGTGTGTGTGTGTTCCTTGACTAATAGGTTGGTATGCGGCTGACCACCCATGCTGTAAAAATGGTTCACTTTGCCAAAGTCACCCCTGTCTCAGGGAAGGACGGCAAGAGTTGCAGGGTGTATGTCCATTTGAGATTTGGTTTTTATGTTGTAGGTTCACATGAGGCATGTGCAAGCGCGAACTTGTACGTGTCTGGTTGTGAGAATGCATGTAATGTGAATCTCCAATGTAACATATCCTTGCAACTTAGATTAGATTAGATTAGATTAGATATATATTTTTTTAATATACTCAGAAATGTGAGAAATTCTCTTAAAAATTTCGTACGTACTTTTTCGATATGTAGGTACATTAGTCTAACAGGTAGTAAAATAGCTTTGTGAATAAAAGCTCAATTCATTAATGGAGTCGACACAAAGAACATATGCAAAGATTGTGATGTCACCAAACCAGGTAGCTAGGGAAACCAATATTTGAATCGATATTTGTAGACTTTCATGGCCTGATGCTTAAAATTGTTCTTTCGTGCCTTGATCATTTTCAATGGCTTGACTTTAATATACTATAATATCTATAATCTAAGTTGCAAGGATATATTCATTCAAAGCTCTCAGATGTATGCCCACAAACAAACACGTGTAGTTCGCGCTTACTAATGCTGATTGTGTACTTACAAATAAAATCCAAACTCAAATGAACATAAGCCCTGCAACTCTTGCCGACATTCCCTGAAACAGGGGTGACATAGGCAAAGTGAACCATTTTTTACAGTATGGGTGGTCAGCCTCATACCAACCTATAAGTCAAGGAATATCCGGATATACATATACTAATATGCGTAAAAACAATTTCAATAACCAATATTTTGTTATCAGTTGCTTAATTCCCTAGCCACTTAGTAACTGTAACTGTAACTCTGTCGCCATTCCGCTAGGGGTGGACAGAGCCTCTGCAGAGTTGCCTCCATTTTTTCCTATCCTTACATACATCTTTCAATTCATTCATATCCATCACCTTTTTCATGCATTTCTTCTTTTACGCTCACTTTGTCACTTGTGGATTTATTCCAGATAAATAAAAAAAAGTCTGTTGCATAGAAATTTTAGTGACTTCTCTTTATATTCAGAGGAAGAAAAAAACGCAATGGACCACGTTCAAGACCTAGAAAAGCAATTTCAAGTAACTTATATTATTTCATTGCTTTCTAAGGACCCTAGGCACCTGGTCAATTGTAGATTTTTTCAAAATGAATAATTGATTGAAAATGATATGATTACTGGTAATCCGCTTCGAATGCCGTATAGCACATTATGGTGTAATTTTATTTGCTCTGTACTCACCCTTGCACACGCCCTGGGCAGCCCCTCGTCTGGGGTAACGGCACGTCAACCAGCGGTCGCAGTGCACCAATCTGCCACATTTCTCTCCCAGACCAACGCGACAGCAGATCTCACCGGGCTGTGAAAAATAATACTGGTTTATAAAAGATCACATAGCCTTGCAGATTGGTTTAGAGCAATCATACTCAACTTTCGGCCCGGCAAGCTTTTTTGTCCGGCCCTAAACACATTTATTATCACTTATCAGGGACGCGATTTACAAAATCATGCAGCAATTATACACGCGATTTGTCTAAAATTGTTGAAAATATCTCAATATCAAAAATCCCACTAATTTGGAAATAAACTTTGGATACATGTTACTTTTGAGTTTAACTTTTTTCGCCACTGTATTCTTTAAGGAACCGTATGCTGATAATGATAAGTGATATGTACTATTATTATTCTGTTTTAATTAATAATTTTAAAAATCTCGAATGGTTTTCCAAAAAAATGGGGGGTGGGGGGAGGTTTCATGATTTTTTTGTCATACCAGTATAGTGTTGCGGCCCGCGTAGCTTTTTAAATATATGTATGTGGCCCGAAGACAAAAAATGTTGAGTATCATTGGTGTAGAAACTTATAAATTTATTGAATAAGAGGCTTACACGGCCGGCTGATGATGCTGGACAGATGTTTTTTCGGGATCTGTTGCCGTGGTCTATGGGAGCTGAAGCTTCCGCACGTTTCGCCCATATCTACGATGGGCTTCTTCAGCGTGAAACAAGATGGTTTGCTCTTATACGCTACAGATTCACATGCAAAATAAACAGATGTCGCTGCTCCACACCACAACTCATATGCTGAGTGTCATGGTCTTTCACATATAAACCCCGAGCGTACGCACACCTTCATTCCCAGTTTTCATCAAGATCATCTTCATCTTCACACTTCACGATGAAGAAGCCCATCGTAGACATGGGCGAAACGTCCGGAAGCTCCAGCTCCCACAGACCACGGCAACAGAACCCGGAAAACATCTCTCCGGCATTATTAATTTATGTTTCTATTTAATCTAAGTTGCAAAGATACATATACTAACAGTTCAAATTCATATTAAATGCATGTCCACAAACAGACACGTGTATATTCGCGCTTACAAATGCTGCATGTGTACTTACAAATGAAATATCCAAATCTCACTGTTACTCTGTCACCATTCAGCTAGGGGTGGTCAGAGCTTCTGCAAAGCTGCTTCCATTTCTTCTTATCTCTACATACCTCATTCAATTTATTCATATTCATCACTTTTTTCTTGCATACATTTTCTTCTTTTACACTCACATTGTATGTCTCACTAAAATGAACATAAACTCTGCAACTTTTGCCGACCTTCCCTGAAACAGGGATGACCTTGGCAAAATGAACCATTTCTTTTCATTTGAGCTGTCAGCCTCATCCAAACCTATAATGATATGAATTATGGAACAGGGGATTGGCATCGATTAACATAAAAGATATAGATAGTACATTTAAGCCGTTTTGTGTGCCTTAAAGAGTGCGCCCTAGGGCGTCAGTTTCAAACATACGAGGTCGTGTTACAATTGACTTACGAAGTTTATATCGTACGTCTCATTTCTTCGTTATTTACCAATTATTACTTTCATGGTACGTCTGTTATTATGAGAAAAAACAAATGTAAGCCGTATACATTCCTTAGGTCATCTATCAATATAAAAGACATATTATGTCTTTTATATTGATAGATGACCTAAGGAAAGGTTCTAGTGGTCATTTCAACTATTTTTAAGGAGCACGTGAAATTTTTAAGTTTTTGGTGATATCGAGAAGAAGTTGTCCATATCAGAGTTTTAATAAGTATAGTTGAACAAAATAATGAAAAGTTAAGAATCGTCTGAACTTTATTAAAAGTAATGCGAGGAACCAACATACGAATAATTAATTTAAACGAGAAAATAGTGAAACATAAAAAAAAAAACATTCTGGTAAAAAAATGTGATAGTAAATTCAGTATTTTTTAATCAAGCCGTTTTTATGTCCCCAATTTAAATTTTATGGTAATGCAAACACAAAATTTGCCGGGTAATAAACTATTCTATTCATTTTTTATAGTTATAAAAATCGCATTTGTAAAATAAATAATACATACAAAAAATATCCCGTCCATTTAGTAACTATCGTGTTCTATAATCTATAATCTAAGTTGCAAGGATATATTCATTTAAAGCTCTCAGATGTATGCCCACAAACCAACACGTGTAGTTCGCGCTTACAAATGCTGAATGCGTACTTACAAATAAAATCCAAACCTCAAATGAACATAAGCCCCACAACTTTTGCCGACCTTCCCTCGAATGAATACTCGCTGCAAGTTGATAAAACAATGCTCAAAGCGCGATCGTACCCACTAGTCCCTTTAGTGCTTGTTTGTCTTATTTCTGTAATCTATAATCTTAGTTGCGAAGATATAGTAACATTCAAAACTCAAATCAAAAGCATGCTCACAAACACACACATGTAATTTCGGGGTTACAAATACTGTGTACCTGAAATTATCATAAACCCTGAAACAGGGGTGACATTGGCAAAGTGAACCATTTTTTAAAGTATGGGTGGTCAGCCTTATACCAACCTATAGTCAAGGAATATGAATAATAAATTACATTTAAATATAAAAAAAGAACAAAACCTTAAAAATAAATCTATACAAAAAAAGTCAAAAATTTCCTATGCAAAAAATGTAGCAAATTAATAAACCAACATTAGAAATCTACATTGCATTCTGAAAGGTCATAATAGAGGAAAGGCTTTCGATTTAATGATGTCATTAAATATCGAAAAAAAATATCAAAGGAAATAATTTCTATGGCTGCTTTTTCAAAAAATATACGGACAAAATCCGGGATGCACAAAAAGGATTAAATCCGTTAGTCGACCGCTGCATTCAAAGTCGAACTGTTCTCCTTTACCCCAATGTTATCATTGGTTGAAAAGTCGTTGAAAAATATGAGAATATCAAATACACCACAAAATGGCAAACACGAGCAGTATATGTTGATGATTTAGCTTAAATCACATGCATTATTTTTTATTGGTGACATTTAACAGTCAAAGATTACAAATTCACCTGTTTGAAAGCCATTTTTCCGTGACAGTTACTGTGAGCGATTTCCACCCTATTTCTAATATGCTACTTAGATTCTTACAGTATTATTCAAAGACATGATCATCAGCTGACAAAAGTTGATTTTGCATTACAAAAATTTAAGCTTGATTGATGCATTAAATATTTGTGAAAATAGTATTATGTTTAATCAAGTGTCGGTCGTATTTCGAGCTTTGGAAAAAATAAGAATTTCAGTTTAGTTAGTATGTTTTTCTTATCATTAATTTAAGATACAATAAAAACATTGCACCTTGCAGAATGGCACAAAATTCAGTTTGATTTTACATGTGTATGTTTTTTTTAATAAAGGTTTCCAGTTTTAGGGTTTTCCTATTTTCTGAAAGAGAGAGCTCTCATTTATTGTGATGGCGGAGTTAATTTAGGGTTCGAACCCTCAGGTGATGAAAAAATGATCCGAAGATCCTAACTTGATATCCTATTTCTGAGATTTTTGTTCGAAATTTTCTCAGAGACAAAAAACTTCATCTATCTAATTCTCACAAAAAAAAAACCTTATTTGGGGAACAAGCAAACGTCCAGATTTCACTTAAAAGGTTGTCAAATATTAGTCCTTCTTACCTGAAAAAATATGTATCTTTCGTAAATTAATGCTACCTAATAAAGTGATAAGAAAAGTCGTGCTATATCCTGTGAGGGTTTTTCCTCTCTGTCCTGCTGATTGACACAATTAATAATATAACAGCCACTTTAATATGTTTACTTTTATTCCTTTCACAATGTATACACAATAAACCACAGCACAATAATATTAATTATTCTTAATTACACAGGCTTCTGGCTCTCACGCCAGGCAAGCTTTTTTCTCTCTTTTTTATATTCTTTTGTTTTCCTTTTCATTCAAATTCAAATCTCATGTTCCATTTTACCTAACAAACAAATCCATCTCGTTACAATCCATAGAGGAAGTATCAATAAGAAGAATATCAAAAGAAAGGCAGCAACTCTATTGAACAAAAGTTAACCAACACCCGTACTTTTAAGTTCTAACAACAGAAATACAGAAAGACAGTCCTTCTTAGATAACTCATTCTAGTTGGTGGCAAACGACATACAACATACCAACTTTATTTGTACGGCGCGGCGGGTCCATCTTACTGGAACAACCTGCTTCAGGAGTTGAGTTTGCAGGTTTAGGAAGCTACGTAAGACTTTATAATTATAGTAAAAGTTTCAGCGCATAAAAACGAAAAATTGAAGTTATGTGTGCCATTAAACGGAGATATTGGAAAAATTAAGATTTTTACCAATGCCACCCCGGTTTCAGGGAAAGGTGGCAAAAGTAGCAAGGTTTGTGAGGTTTGCTATATTTTGTATGTTCACATGCAGCATGTAAAAGCGCGAACTTACATTTACCTGTATGTGGCCGCGCAATAAATTTGAGCCAACATATCTTTGCAGCTTATATTATAGATTATTATAAAAATAATGCGATACCGCCTTGATTTTCAAATATCTCAAAATAGTAGATTTTATGGGCATTATTGTGTGCATGATAAATTACTTCTGAAATCACTCCTTTAGTTTTGAAAATTATTACGTACCATCATTGAATTTGCTCGTCATGCTCTGCAAAATTACCCATCTATCGATACACCCTGAGTAGAAAATTTCGCAATTCTATTTCTTCGCTATTCCGTGATGGAAATTTCTACGAAATCCGCATAATTTCTACACTGCGTTAATTTCAGCGTAGAACTTTAAACTTCTTACGTACTTTGTTTATCGTATTAAGGTTACTTGTTTAACAAGATTGTTGGCAGATATAGTACGTACATTTTACAAATATGTGCATTAGTTGCATCAAACCAAAATTGCAAAAAATACTTTAAATCTTTTCATTAAGTTTTCTCCAAAAAATGACATTAGTTTTTCTTGTCTGTAGAGTCTCTAAATGTAAGATACTTGTATGATTTTATTTGTATTTGTCGAGATTTGAATTTTTGAAGTAAAATGTTCAGACAAAATCTTGCATGTGCCAGTTCCCCATGTTTCGAGAATCATCCGTAGTCTTACTATGTATAGGGGCCAGATCTCTTTGTAGCCAGAGTAGTCAAGCGACCGTGGCATTGTATAGGTGTAAAGTTAACTCTGAATGTGAACTGTATTTAAAATAAATTGTGATAAATATATAACTAAGAGTTGTATTAAATTGAGCCCAGTAAAATTATAACATTATTTTAAAGATAAACTAAAAAAGCAACTCTATTGAGCGTTTTGATTTCCTTATATTTTTCGTTTAAGCTTGAGCTATACTTTGGGTACGGTTTACGACTGTCAATCGACAATTGCTCTAATAGTATAATTCAATTGAGAGAGAAAAATGCATCAAGTTACGTGGTGAGCCAGTTTTCGATTCAGAGAAAGTTTTATTTCTCCTTGAATGAAATATCAGTTGAAAACTAAGTACGAACTAAATTCGCGATTGACTCTAACCTTTAACAGAATTCACACATACAGTAAATTCAAGGCTCATCTGCCGCCTAAAGTGAATGTAAGAAACATAAAAAATGATTCGTTGATTATCTATGGGTTGTATTTTTTTTAATAAGAATTTTAAAAAATACATAAAACATAGATATAATCTTTGTTCATTGATTAATTATGACCACAATGAGCCACACCTATTAAAAACTCTTTCTTGACCAAACAAAGGCGGTAAGCCTTACCCTTACCCCACCATAAACTCTCTGAATCAATGTTGTAATTTTAGATTTTAGTTGCTCTCTTGATAATGGTGTGAAAACATCGAAAGCGCTCGAGAAATAAATCAACTCGCGAAAAAAACTTTGTTTTATTTTTACATTATTATTTTTAAAATGAATCTTCACAATATCAAAACATAAATGCTTAAACTTTGAATTTCAAATGTTAATATATATTTGCTACTTAGATTAGATTAGAGATTAGAATTTAGATTATTTATGTGAATACGAATTTATACGTTAAAATAAAATTAGGTGTTAATGAGGTAGATTTGGACTACCTGAAGATGACTATATTGGTCGAAAACGTTTGTTATATTTAGAATATTTAAAAATTGATAATTTTAAATATATTAGAGGTTTGTGAAAATAAAAACAGTGTAAAAACAGTGTCAAAATCAGTGTTAAAAAGTGTTATTTAATTGAATAACAATAAAAAAATATGAATTTTCACAGTGTTAATACACAAACCATAAAAAATACATAGAAAATGTATGTGTTTGGTTGCGAACCCATATTAATTTGGTTTGAATTTTATTTATTTACATTCTTCTGCACTATAAATGACAAATATCAGATCGTTTTTTCTTTGGTGTATAACTCACTTTAGACACTGGATGAACCATAGATGAAATATTTCTGAATAAAACTGCTTGTATCGAAGATTTTCTACTCCGAAAGTTGTCTCTGAATATCCGTGGAGCTGTTATCTCGAGTCTGGAGTGCCGGCAGTTCCTGCTCATAATCTAGTCGGCCCATTCTTGCAGTATTTATAATACCGCCGAGCTGATCGTTTATCATAAACTCAAAAAGCTAAGGAGAGCCGTAAATCGATAATGTGGTATCGAATTAGGCTGTTTAAAAGGTGATACCGAAGTCAGATCGTTTGTGAAATTCAGTACTACGAAACCATTTACCTAATATTTTTTCTCTGAATTTTCTCATCTTTGATTAAAAAAATGAGACATTTTTCTTGTTTGTGCTTCCAAAACTCATACAGAAATCATCACAACACGTTTAATCCGTAGCTAATCCATGGATCATCGTTTTTTTGTATGGAAAATTCACGTTAGGTGGCGGGTGAGCCATGGATTAGCTGTGTGTGAATAACACCAATGGATACCTATTCTTTAACACTTTCAGATTTTTTGGTGCATTAAACAGTGAGAATTTTTAGCAAATAGATTTTCTTGGATATTTTTTTTTTTTTTTTGGCAATTTTTTTTTCCAACTAATAAATTCGTGAAAAGAAATGTAATTTACAAACCTATTTCACTCTGGTATGATTTTTTTTTAGTCTTGATTGTCAAATATGTACTACGAAATATACAATTATACTGAAAACAATACAAAAGATAATTTTAAAATAGTACAGGATCATAGCAAAAGTCACTTTGACTAGACTTCAGGTCGTGAAATAAGTTGAAAACAATCTTGAAGTTTTTAAATAAAATACGCATTTTTTAAATAATTGCTTCGCTAAAGTATAAAAAAGTTACCTAAGCTTTTATAAACCATTAAAAGAATACTGGAGTCTAACGAGCAAGTTATTTTAAATATGTTTCAAAATCTACACCCGAATTATTTCAAATAATAAGTGGGAAAGTTTGATTTTATATGTACCTCAGAGCTTGAAAAATGAAAAAAAAACCGACTGCGCCGTTGGGTCATATACTTTTTGTACGTACGTGGTATCTGGAATACTTGCATAAGTAAATCAAAGTACCGAGCGAGCACACTTTTTTAAAAAAAAGTTGCTGATGGCTTCCCTTTGTAATTCCCTCCTACCACTGCACTTTCCCTGTTGTGCTTCACTGCCAGCTGATATCTTCGGTACTGAACAATATGGAGAACGTCCACACCAGGCCAGTATCGAGTTATTATTAGTCAAATCATAATGTGAATGCTGAACTCATCTTTGTTGATTTGTAGCAAAAAGAATTGAAAGAAATCGGTTTATTTTACGTATTACGAGCACGTTTAATAGAACTCCATGATTACGAGTGTCATTCATGATTAAAATATACTGAATAGGCGTAATTTAGAAATGGTAACAACTGCATTCCTTTACATTTTTAGCATTATTTATGTGATTTATTTTTATTTATTTACTAAAAATCAGACTTTAACATACTTTTTAGTGTGGAGAAATTGACTTCAAATCAGATTAAGCAATTGGTTTTATACCCGTATATAAAGAGAGATGCATTTCTAAAATAAATTTAGTAGCTAGTATTTTCATCACTTAAGATGTAATATTTTGTGTTTTCAGATTTGTTTCTTGTTGAAATATTTTTTTGTTAGCCCCACAGCTTTGTTTCATACAATACAAATTATCCAACGGTATTTTTATTGTTTTTACTTATATCTACCAGTAATAGTAAAATCGTATCTACAAGTAGTCTCTCATTTCTTTACTTTGAATATACTGTTATATAAATATCAGATTCATATAAATACTTAGGTAGGTAGGTACATCGTTTGTAGCTGATAAGAGTGTATATAAGTAGAAATAATTATTATATGTACCTAGGTTAAAGAAATCATCTAAATTATGTACTCGAAGTAACTAGAAGTCATGATCACTATGTACCTACTCGAAGCTTTGGAGCGATCGAGAAAGGTCCAGCAAATTGACTTCTAGCGACGTCTACACGTAGAAAGACAGTGTAAGTGAACCATCTGTGAAATAAATGTGAGTTGCTTAAGAATTGTAAAAGTGTTAAAAATAAATATAAATTGTTAAAAAAAAATTAAGTGTAAAATAAATATCTATGAAAGAAGACCAGTTTTGTTAATTTAAAGATTTTGGAACCCTAAAAACACAACAATACTTTACCTATAAGTTGGTTACCTCTTATCCATATCTTTATATCCTATTATACAACTTTTAAAGTTTGAATAAAAAGTGTTTTAGAACTAAAACGAGAGGCACATATTTAGGTTTTTTAAATAGATTTGTGAAGAGGAATGCAATTCACAAACCTATTTTGCCTGGCCTGAAACAGGTATTAACGTTATCCATTAAATATTCATTATTTAGTATTTTTTAATTAATTATTAATTAATAAATACCCAATGACTGTTGAACCAGGGCCGAAGTTATTGTCGATAGTGCATGACGCAGCGGGGTTCAAAACAGCGTTAGTGTAAATAACGCAAATTCGAGCACCAACGCCCTTTCCCTCGACCATCCGAGTGGCAAAACTATAGTTCAATATTATATTGATAAAAGCTATTTTTGAGTTAATACGTCAAGCTGTATTTTTGAGGTAGGTGCTCACTTTAAGCAACTTACTTTTGTCTACTCGCTACTTGTCACTTAATAGCTCTCCTCGTGTGTACCTACAGTGAAGACTCCACAATATGGTTAAGAGGACCCTATAAGGCTTGGCTTGCGTTAGCCACCTGGATGGTGGAAATATTCTTTATCAAGGTTCTATTCTTCTGTAAAATCGGAAGCGAATCTTTTTTCACAATCAAGAAAGAGTTGAAAGTCTTTCATCGGCAAGACCCTTGCTTATTTAAAATTTCATTACGTGTATATATTGAAGATAGTATTATCGACTATGTAATTCTTAATCTTAATTGAAAAATCACATTAAAATTTAAGAAGTACGAAAGCGTCTAAAATATGGCGGCTGATTTGCAATGTTAACGCCTAAGGCGATAAATTGAAAATTTAAATTTTCAAAGTGTATTTCATTTAATATTTACTTTGTTTAAGCAATATATTTACTTTTTATTATTGACTTAACAAATATAATATATACTTTATCTATGTAAGATGCAGAGAAATGTTAACAAACAAAATTTTATATTAAAAGTATGTAAACAAGCAAACACCTTGTGAGTTTGCCCTTTCACATGCTGCATTGTTCTATTATGTCTGCAATGTTATATGTATGTATTGTGACGTTTTGGTGTCTCACTGTCAGTCGTGTATATATTTGTTAAATAAATAAACAAATGTGCACTTACAAAATATAACCCACACCCCAAATAAACATAACAAACCCTGCAATTTTTTCCGGCTTCCCTTTGAACAGGGGGAAATCGGCAAAAGTGAACCAATCTCAGCATCATACCGACCTATTAATTAGTAAACAAAAATAGGGCATCAAACCGTGTAAAATAAATAATATAAATAAATAATGTAGAAAATACAATCTAAAAAATTAAAATTGACATTTTAAATTAATAAAGCATTAGCCGCCAACATTGCAGATAAGACGTCATTTTTTCGGTCCATAATTATTCTCTAGTTTCATATAGTTTACTTTGGAGTACTTCTTCGTGATTTTATGGCACACCTAATTACTTCGTCTTAAGTCTTAGACTGAAACTTGCTAATACAAGGCGTTAAATATCTAAGTTTTAACTTTGTTTGATACTGAAATTGTTTGAAAGTTGGTGTGTTTCATGGAACTGGAATATGACATACCCAGCGCTAATCTTTTACAAATTTTATCAAGAGACACATTCCCGCTGCAGCACTTAAATTTTAAATTATTTTCAACGGTACAAAGAAAAAAAATCAAACAAGGGTAGTCGTGCAAAATGTTAACAAAACATTAGTATTGTTACACATTCGAGCTCTTCGGCTGTTACAAAAATTGAAAATGTGTGACTTTTATTTATTTCACACAAAAATTAAATAAATTAGGCCCACTTGTCACTTGTCAATCACTGTTGGTAAATCCCTGCTCCTTTAAATTATTGTAACTTATTGTTATTGTTAACGTTTGTTCATTTGAGATTGGGTTTTTATAAAAAATACACAGACATACAATCACACATTCGTAGCATTAGATTTAGTCGCTGGATGGCAAATATCGCCTAATAGCGCCTACTAGTGCCAGAGAACAGTCTAGAAACCAATTTTTCTTGTTCAGATCCTTCACGCACACTGCTAGAATACTCTTGTCACCTGTGTAGGTGTAATGTTTACTCTAAATAACAACAACTATTTTTGCCATAATCCAGGAAGTAAAAAAAGGCGTTTATTAAACAGTAGTATACTAAAAGATATTCGAGCGAAAAAAAGGTCATATAACTCCCCGCCGAGTACAATATTGTTATTTAGTTTAATGGACAGATGCATTTTTTAACATAATATGTTTCCTTTAGATGCACGTGCCTGTCTGGGTTGCACGCCCCTACCTATTCTAAGGGATGTCATAGCTTGATTGATATACATGATAAACTTAGTGCTAAGTCAAGTCGCTTTCAGATGATCACGTACCTGCATTTGGTTTACATGCAACTATCGAGCTAGTACACTCCTGTTGTGTGAAACAACACGGCTAAAAGCACGAACACTGCTGTCCGTCATCAGCAGTAATATCATTAGCATGTAAAAGCTTAGCACATACCACGTATGCATATCGAAGTATATCAGAATCTCTCCCTGTCCTCCTAGAGCAGTGTTTCCTAAACGATGGTCTATCTCAGAAGTGATTTGAAGCTCTATTCTGCTAAATTCCTTACATTTTGGATATCAATCCAAGTCGGAGCTTGCTAAGAACTCCATAGATAAAAAAAATCAGGGAACACCTTATTTTTATCAACGATCAACAATTTATTTTGTCAACGACGTTACCATGTTGAAAGCACCGGTCCCCATAGATCACCGAAGTTAAGCAACATTGGGCGTGGTCAGTACTTGGATGGGTAACCGCTCAGGTACACCGCGTGTCGTTGGCATCTTGGACCGGTCCGTAGTCCGTAGTGGCAACACTTCGGACTCGTAAATGGAAGGTTGTGGATTCGGATCCCGGCGGAGAACAAAAATATACCATTTATATTTCGAATGTGCTCTTCGCTGGGTTGAAAAATTCATAAACCTTTACCAATGACCGGTCACCAAAGGTCCATCCAGCCTTACAGCAACTGGGTCTTGCTTGAGTATTAGCGCTTTGTAGCGACGACCAAGCTCGTACACCTCTGCGGCACTACAACAAGTGTCATAGACCCCTAGAGTCTTAAGAATCTAGAGAGTCTCCCGCACAGGATTTCTTAAAAAAAATTTTGGCCACGAATCGTTATCTCGTCGAAATTTTGCACAATAGCTCCTTTGCTTCACAGACAACCCGCCCGCAGACACTGGATAAATCAGTCACACGATAGTTCATCCACACGACTTTTCGGTCACATACAATGCAAGTATAAGGACATATTTATAAAAACTTAGCTCACTTTTGTCAAATCCACCCTAGTTTCAGGGAAAGGCGGCAAGAGTTTTAAGGTTTATATTCATGTGAGGTTTGGTTTATTTTGTGTACGCGCGAACTAGAATGTGCCTGCTTGTGGGCATGCATTAAACATGAGCTTTAAATGTCAATATATCTTTGCAACTTAAATTAAAGTGAATGTGAATTAACAGTTTGCATCTTGTTCGCATCGTTCATCACGCATTGCTTGAAAACTTATTTTCCTTAATCTATAATCTAAGCTGTAAAGATTTGTTAACATTTAAGGCTTATATTACATGCATGTCCGCAGATAGGAACATGTAGGTTCGCGCCTACGCATTCTGCATGTGTGCAAACAAATAAATACAACCTCACATGAAAATAAACCTTGCATCTCCTGCCACCTTTCCCTGAAACCGGCGAGGCATTGGCAAAAGTGAACCAATTTTTACAGCACGAGGGTGAGCCTCATACCAACTTATCAGTCAAGGCCCAGTAGTGACATTTTTATTAAAGCTAAATGACTATACCTAATCGAAGCTGATAAACTCGTCTGAGTCTTTTTATCTTTAAAAGTTTTGTGTAAAAATGATATTAAAATATGCGTTTTTCGAGAAAATGTTCGAGCACAAAAAATAAATAAATAAGTGAATTAAAACTATGTTTTACCCATTTAAATTTTCAAATAATGATAAAATATGTCTTAAAATTCCAGGAATCGTCTGTCTCCACAACTTACTTACGCTGATGAAAGGTTCCCGGTATCCAAAAGCCTCGTAAGAGCAAGTCCAAGAATCGATTGCATGAAAGTGGTTTTAATATCTGCTGTTACGATTTACGGGCTCAATTTAATAAAAACTTCGGTTGATTTATTTCACACAATTTATTTTATGATTCCGTTCACAAAGTACTGTATTGCACATTTGTACTGTATTGATCACCAGCTCCGATACAAGTCTAACGCTACTGACAGCTTTGGCTCTTATTATAGCATGGCATAAGGATGGTTCTTGAAACATTGGGAACTGGAACATTCGTAATTTTGTCAGATTATTATATTTACAATATTCGGGCGAATGCTCACAACATCGAAAAAATACAAGTTTAAACACCTACATTTAGAGACACGGACTCACACAAGTAAAAACACACAAATACACATTCGTAACAGTACATTGGTATATATAGCTTTGAGCAATAGTATTAATATCAACGTGGAAGTCCTCCGGTTTTTTCGAAGGGGTCGCATGTGGAGAGTGGAACTTATTTATTTTTGCAGGCAAGGAGGCCGGCCATACGCCTACCTCTTCATTTGAAAGGGGGTTTTCCGAATCCCGAGGGGGCTGGTACTCATTTCTTGTGAACGCTGAGTAAATCTTTCCGGTATTCTTTTTCTGTTTGAAATAAACACCGAACCGGGAAATTATTTCCGACACCCTCGGTCGGATTCGACCCCGAGCTCTTGGCATGGAATGAAAGCACTCTTCCAACTTTAGTTCAACTTTAGAGTTATCGACTGGGCCTTGATTGAAAAAAAGTTGGGAACCGATGCTTTAGAACAGGCCTGTCCAACATACGGCCCGCGGGCCTTTCTTCCGGGCCGCGACGACATCAATAGTTATTGCGCAATAAGTTCAATCATCTATGCGCGGGCTGTCGAATTTTTTTTTGTGGCAGTTTTTGTAAATTGTGCGCCTATCCCCCTCCCTCCCTCCCCCGTCGACAGAATTTTTGTGGATAATTTTTTTACCCACCAACGACCGATTATTTGTTATGTTGCCCATTTTATTTGGCCACACAAAAAATTAACTTGTGGGAATTACGTGCCTACCCCCCCTCCCTCCCCCCCTTCGACGGTTTTCTAGCCCGCCACAATCACAAAAGTACCTACTATATCTGGCCCGCCACGATTTTGAGTTGGACACCCCTGCTTTAGAACATTGAAGCCGTTGACTTGATTAACAATCATCACGAGAAGTGCCAACATAATCCATGCTAGGACCTCTTGGCTTGCAGCTGCATATGAAACCACCTCATGTGCATACACAATTGCAGCTGCATACAACGCATCTATTTAATCACTGCACCACGTAAGGCAAAGGTCACCACGGAGAGATACGTCAGTTCCAAGCGTCCACACAATCCGTGTTACATTGAACCATTTCTTGGTAAATTCAGCCTGCACCCAATTTCCGCGTAAATTTTCCTCCGTAACCTATTTTGATGTCAATTTAACCTATAATCATACCAATGCTGGTATGTGGCTGACCACTCGTGCTGTAGAAAACGGTTCACTTTGCCAATATCACCCCTGTTTTAGGGAAGGTCGGCAATAGTTACAGGGTGTATGTTCATTTGAGATTTGGGATTTTATTTTGTAGGTTCACATGCGGCATCTTCAAGCGCGAACTGATACTTGTTTGCTTGTGAAAATGCATATAATGGGAATACCCAATGTTAAATACCTTTGCTACTTAGATTAGTAGATAAGGTTACTTCTATAATGTATATTACTACATAAGATTCGTTGGTGAAATCTGGCTTTTAAAATATGAATGTTTTTATTTCATTGTAATTTTGTACTTATGTGAGAGATTTTATTGAGTTTTGTCTGTTTTTAATAACAAATATATTTTATATTTTTTATTCCTTGGCCAATAGGTTGGTATGAAGCCAAACACTCGAACAGTACAACTTAGTTCACTTTGCCAATGTCACCGCTATTTCAGGATTTATGTTACTTCTAGATTGAGGATTTATTTTGTAAACATATATCATAAGTGACATATTGAGAGAGAAATGACTATAAAAGCATGAAAAACTGTAGTTTTGAAGAATGAAAAAACGGATTTTACTGACAGTGCAAAAGAGAAGATCGATTTTCTCTACGTTTCGTCGGAGTCATATCCGACGTCCTCAAAAGACGTTTGTCCTCTACAAGGAGGAACCACGAACTGTTGAATTATTGTTGTTTGATCGAGGCCGAAGGTTGCAGGTATTTTTATTAACCTTTGGAGCTACATTCATCCATCCTGAGGACGTCGGATATGACTCCGACGAAACGTAGAGAAAATCGTTCTTCTCTTTTGCACGGTCAGTAAAATCCGTTTTTTCATTCTTTAAAATGTCTAACGACCGTAATCATAATTTAAAATCTGTAGTTTTGAAGTTTGTAATGAGTATTTCCTTATAATCAGCTCACTGACGTTGCTAGAAGTTGCTCCCAATGTAATGTTTTATATCCACCATTTCTCAAATCAGTGAATTAACACTTATTCAGTTTTACCTTTAAAGTGACGATGTATGCAGCATGAGTAAGCGCAAACTATCACGTGTCTTTTGAAGAAAAGCTTGCGAAAAAAGTGAAATGTCATTGAACTTACATTGGGTACCTTTTCGCTGCACAGCACGCAGGGTTCAATGAACTGGACCAACGAAGTAAGAGACAGGACCAAGACCGCCCAAAGAGTCCCGCTAAACAGGACTCCAGGCTGAAAACAAAATAATTATTACAAAATGAAATTATTTCTTAGAATCACACTGTATGAAGAAGGTTAAATAACTCTGGATGAAATGAAAGAAGTATGTAAGGGCAGGAAGAAATGGCAGGTAATCTGTAATGATGATTTTTAATGTTGGCGGCTGATTCATTTATAATTTTATGTTACCTATTATATGTTACCTATTATAAAATTATACCTATTGACTTTTTTTGTATAGATTTATTTTTAAGGTTTTGTTGTTTTTATATACCTGAATGTTATTTATTAATTGTATTCCTTGACTTATAGATTGACCACCCATACAGTAAGAAATGGTTTCTCTTTACCAATGTCACCCCTGTTTCAGGGAAAGTCGGCAAAAGTTGCAGGGTTTATGTTCATTTGAGGTTTTGACTTTAATTTGTAAGTCCACATTGAGCATTCATGAGTGCGATCTTACACGAGTCTGTTTGTTGGCATGCATTTGATATGAGTTTTGAATGTTTATATATCTTTGCAACTCTTATGGCGAGATAGATAGATAGATATCGAGAAAATATGTCCGGTCAGTAGCTCAGTTGGTTGCGCACTTGTATCCCATGTCGAGAGCTCGGGTTGAAATCCCACCCAGAGTGTCTGAAATAATTTCCCGTTTCGGTGTTTATTTGAAACCCTAAATAAAATACCGGCAATGCTTGCTGGCTTAGCTGGAAAGTTGGCTCCCTTACCTGCAAAAATAAAGAGGTTCTACTCGTCGCATGCGACCCCACCGGGGAAAACGCAGCAAAGACATTTAAGTTACAGGCCAGGGACAATAATGCCATCGGATGTTTGAAAAAACAAGGTGGCTACTGTTGCCATTTCGCTCCCCCAGTTCTTGTTTATCGTATACGCCAATCTTGTCAAATATGACTTTTTCACGCAGTTGTCTTATGAATCAAATTCTACACAATCTGAGCTAAGAAAAACCGTAAAACTCGATAATGTGAGAGTTATTTTAAATATTTTTTAAATAAATTTCTTGTTTTCATAAGACACATCGGTCCAGTATACATGCAAACATTTCTCATGTAAAATTTTCTCAATGGCGTATACGATAAACAAGAACTAAGGCAGCGATTTGGCGCGCTGAATTATAGTTTGTAACGAGATGAATTGATTAGGTAGGTATAGAACATGTGAAAATTAGAATTTGAATTTGAATTTTAAAAAATCAAAGGAACGCAAAAAGGAGAGGGAAAGAAAGGCAGAGAAGGAAGGGGGACGGAATTGCAAGCCGTCGGTGTTAGATTTGTTAGATTGTAAGAATAAGTATGCGTTTGTGTTAGTAACAAAATAAAAGTGCATAATAAAGTTTTGGTTGATTGTCTTCTTTCAAAAGTGCTATTGTTCTCGTGTTCAATGCACTAGCAAGCGTTACAATTAGTGATGAAGAAACCCTGGAGCGCGGTTTTAGTTTTGAAGCAGACTTTAAACAGATACCTCGTTGAAGACATGAACATCATTTTTTTTTTTTTTTTAAGAAATCCTGTGCGGGAGACTCCCTAGATTCTAAAGACTCTAGGGGTCTATGACACTTGTTGTAGTGCCGCAGAGGGGTACGAGCTTGGTCGTCGCTACAAAGCGCCAATACTCAAGCAAGACCCTAGTTGCTGTAAGGCTGGATGGACCTTTGGTGACCGGTCATTGGTAAAGGTTTTATGAATTTTTCAACCCAGCGAAGAGCACATTTGAAATATAAATGGTATATTTTTGTGCTCCGCCGGGATCCGAATCCACAACCTTCCATTTACGAGTCCGAAGTGTTGCCACTACGGACTACGGACCGGTCCAATAATAGTTATCCTCACATTTTGGCGCCCAACTTGTTGACACTGAGTTTGCAAATGTTATTTTGTAATTAAGTCGTTAAGAATATTTTCCGGAATAGGTTTAAAAATGGTTCACTTGGCCAATGTCACCCCTATTTCAGGTCGGCAAGAGTTGCAGGGATTATGTTAATTTAAGATTGGGTTTTATGTTGTAAATCTACATGCGGCATGTGTATGCGTGAACTTGTACGTGTCTGCTTATGGGAATGCATGGTCTATGAATCCTAAGTTTAATATTTCTTTGCAACATACATTTTAGATTTTTTAAGGTAACTATATGAATAACATGAAAAAGAGGTTTACTGTGCCTCAATATATTTATATCGTTTTGTAAAAAATGTTAGATCATTTATGATCAATGATTTGTGTCACTGTCTAACTATAATGTAAAAAATTACATTATGGGTGGTCAGGTTCCTACCAATCTATAAGTCGAGAAACATATTCTAGAAGTACTTATTTTAAATACAACTTCTACATTTTAAAAATAGGTTAATCGATTCAAAAGATAAATAGAGTTGGTTGCAAGCCATAAAGAATTCGCAGTCAAAACTTTTCACGAAAAATATCCAAACGGCTTTGCCCGTTTTCACGACGCCGCTACAAATACAAAAGGACAAAAGCAACGCAACGCAACTAATCTGCACATACAGTGTAACTTCTTGCCGCGTTCTCTCCCAAGAGGTCGCATGTGGCGAGTGAAACTTTTTTATTTTTATAGCTAAGGGGGCCGGCCTTACGCCAACCACTTCAGTTGAAGTGCAGGTTTCCCAGCTTCCAAGGGTGCTGTTACTCATTTCTTGTGAAGGCTGAGTAAACCTAACCATTGTTTTATTTTGAGTTTGAAATAAACACCGAAACGGGAAATCATTTCTGACACCCTTGGTGGGCATGGAATGCAAGCACTCTACCAACTGAGATATTGACCGACAACAGCGATGCTATTTAAATCAATCAGTAAGTAACATAGCGGTGAAGAAATTACACACAGATCGGCGACAAAACGTAAGCCTCTACGCACACAGAAATATGAAACAAGTCATTGTTTTAAACAGATGTATAAAAAATAATATATGGTATTCTAATCTAATCTAATCTAAGCTGCAAAGATATATATCATTTAAGATTTATATTAAATGCATTCCCACAAGTAGATATGTATAATTTCGCGCTAACACATGCCGCATGTGGACCTACAATATAAAAACCCAATCTCAAATGAACATAAGCCTTGCAACTCTAGCCGTCCTTCCCTGAAACAGGGTTGACATTGGCAAAGTGAACCAATTTTTTACAGTATGGGTGGTCAGCCCCATAACAACCTATAAGTCAAGGAACATACATGACAAATTATTCAATTTCGAAAATTACAAATTTACAAATTATTTAAAATAAATTACAAATTATTCAATCTCGAAAATTCATTTGTGCAGGATTGCGCATCTGTTTGCTTAAAAAAATAGCGAATCGCATGAATTCCCCTTCAGTATATTTTCGTAAAAGTACTTACAGAAGAACTGAATTGCAATAAAAATTCCATATACATTTTTTCATCTCAATTTTTCAGACGCGTGCACATAACAAACATTTTATTGCAGTTTCTCTCAATGGGAAAAGCCTTTGAGCTCCTATTTAGTGAATTGATTCGCAACCCAGAAATACTCGATGGCTTTATTTTGGGAACTAAATCACCCCATGGAGATGCTGCTGAACTTTCCATACATTTTTCTATTTGTATTTTATAATGCTTTATACTTGCGGTATTTTTAAAACTAATAACCTGTTTTATCGTAACAAAATGACGGGGCAAACGTCAGTCTTGTATGAGACTAAATTTTAGCAATCAGAAAGAAAATATTTGTTTGCCTTTTGCCAACACCCCGGCAATGTGTCAATTAATATGCGAACCTAATTATTAAAAACAAAAACATACAGCTATTGCTTCTGACTTGTTTTCTATTTAACAATATTTATATTTATTTTGGCCGGTCCGTAGTCAACGGTAACGCTTCGGACTCGTAAATGGAAGGTCGTGGTTCGAATCCCGGTAGAGCACAAAAAATATACCATTTATATTTTCAAATATGCTCTTCGCTGGGTCGAAAAATTCATATACCTTTACCAAAGACCGGTCACTGAAGGTCCATCCACTTACAGCAACTGGGTCTTGCTTGAGAATTGGAGTTTTCTGTAGCGACGGCCAAGCTTGCAGAGGGCTCTTGAGGTGTAGCTCACTCAAAAACAGCGCTCACCAGAGAAATCATCCTAATACTATTATTTATTGCAACATATCTATAATCTATAATCTATCATCTAAGTTGCGAGGATAATATATATTCATTTAAAGCTCTCAGATGTATGCCCACAAACCAACAAGTGTAGTTCGCGCTTACAAATGCTGAATGTGTACTTACAAATAAAATCCAAACCTCAAATGAACATAAGCCCCACAACTTTTGCCGACCTTCCCTGAAACAGGGGTGACATTGGCAAAGTGAACCATTTTTTACAGTATGGGTGGTCAGCCTCATACCAACCTATAAGTCAAGGAATATGAATAATAAATTACATTTAAATATAAAAAAGAACAAAACCTTACAAAGAAATCTATACAAAAAAAGTCAAAAATTTCCTATGCAAAAAATGTAGCAAATGAATACACCAACATTTGAAATCAACATTGCAGATTAGCCGCCACTTCTTCCTGTCCTTGCATACTTCTTTCATTTCATCCAGAGTCATAACCTTTTTCATACAAGTCCTCCTTTTATTATGACTCTGGATATCCCATTCATTCGCTATTTCAGAGATTTGATCCTTCCATACTTTTCTCGGTCTTCCTCTACCACGACATCCATCTATTCTAGCAACTTGCTATATAAATGCTAAAAATGCTATAATATTTCGTGTTCGTCAGTCTTTGTTATATGTTTGTGATGAGGAATGCAATTGACCAGCCAGAACAGTATCAATGAATAATTAACTATTTTTTTACTTTATAGCAGTCCGAAGGACTGTTATAAAGTATTGTATTCGTCCGAAAAAAAAAAAATGAGGTTTCAACGGAAATGAGTTGTCCTGCACCAGGACATGCAAAAAAACCTAATTTGTCGAACCTGTCCGTCCGTCCGTCCGTCCGTCCGTCCGTATGGATGTATGTATGTCCCAGCCGGAACTACTGATCGCAGAGACACCAATTTTTGGATTTAAAGAACTGACTACCACAGATTTTGATGGGCCGACCGGCATGGCACCAATCTGAAAATTCAAGATGGCTGCCATACAAAAAAAACATAAAATTGCACATTTCTCAAAAACGGCTCTAACGATTTTCTTTAAAATTTCAGTGTGATCGTTGCTTAAACTCTCGCGAAGAAAATTTGTTATGGCAACACTCTTCCCAACCTGCGTCTATGAGTTGCCATATGAAAGAAAAAAACGATTGTGATTATCTCGGAAATGGCTGGGTTGACAAAAAAAAAATGTTGTACAATATTACGCACAATATTAGTTTCTACAAAAATTTAAAGAAAACTTAAAAAAAAATTGTACTTAAAGTACCGTTTACACGATCTCAAAATTTTCATCGAAAATATTAAAAAGACCCATAAAAACGCAATTTTGTAAAACTTTTTTTAGGTTCACAAGAAAGAAAAAATTATCAACTTCTTTGCGCTATAATTTGTTTTTCACTATTTTGAAAATTCAAGATGGCTTCCAAAGAGGAGAAAACTTCAAATGCGATTTTCTCAAAAATGGCTCGAACGATTTTTTTTTAATTTTCAGTAAAGTAGTTGCTTGATACATTCTTACCAAATTTAGTTAGGGCAACATTTTTGCTAATCTGCGTCTATGAGTTGCCATATGAAAAAAATAAACAATTGTGATTTTCTCAGAAGTGAAAGCGTTGACAAAAAACATATGTTCTACAATATTATACGTAACATCACATTTTATATAAAAATTAAATAAAAATTTTGAAAATAAAAACATAAAGTGCCGTTTACATGATATCAAAAATTGAAATTAAAAGGCTACAAAAACCCATCAGAACGCAAAAAACTTAAATGTTACTTAACTTTATCAGAAAAAATTTTTTTATCACTATAATTCATAGTGAAACATTTTTCAAATTTTAGAAAATTCAAGATGGCTTCCGAACAGCTGAAAGTTTAAAATGAGATTTTCTCAAAAACGGCTCCTACGATTTTCTTTATTTTTTCTGCATAAACGTCATTATAATACTGCTATGTAACAATAATAACCATTGCCTCATAATTTTCTTTGTTTTGGGGGCTGCTATACAAGAGAAAAAAATAATTTAAAATTTCTCGGCACAGAAAGGGTTAACTAAAAAATAATGTTCCACAATTGAAAAGCTTTTATATATACCTACATACATGAATCATTACTTTTTTCAAAAAAATATTATAAAGTATAGCCACCATACAAAGTGACAAATTTTCATACAAAAAATTATTGTAATATTTTTGGTAGCAAAACGTCTAATACCCATAAATAAACCTACATAACAATTCGCTCAATCAATTGCTATAGAACAACAATAAGCATTGCCTCTTAATACTCTTTGTTTTGGGGGCTGCCATACAAGAGAAAACAATATTTTAAATTTTCCCGGCAGAGAACGGGTTAACTAAAAAATAATATTCTACAATTGAAAAGCTCTTATATATACCTACAAATATTAATCATTCCTTTTTTCAAATAAATATTATAAGGTGTAGCCACCATACAAAGTGACAAATTTTAATACAAAAATAATTGTAATATTCTTGGTACTAAAACGCCTAATATAAAATACTAGGCTACGAGTCTTAAAATCTAGTAAGTTGTACTCATATAATAATCAATCATAACTTTCCAAAATATCAATGAAAAGTATAGGTACCCACCAAACAAAGTGTTAGTTTTGGTACAAACGGGATCAATGATAGTACTGCAAAAAGACGATTGCTTAAAAAGATTAGCTTCATTACTTACACACAACTAAATGTTTTGTTATGAAAATTCGCTATGACCTAAACATGACCGTATTTTGTGCGTTAAAGTCCTGTGCAGTCCACTGTACAATTTATTCATTCTATTATTGCCCTATGACATCTTTTAAATCAGGGTCAAACTAGTGGTCAAGGGTGACGCGACGGTAATCGAACGGCGTTATTCTATTTCAAATACGCTAGTCAAGATTAGCGACTTGACTCTCTTGGCCATAGCGCCGATTGTTGTTCTTGTTCATGTTGTTTTTATTGATTTACACACTTTTACCCATGATTCACTGAAAACATATATCCACTACTCATACATCCACTAATGAATGCTTCGTCCATCTTTCTTTTTCTTGAATGTCTTACAGCTGGGTGTTGAAATATTGGTATCTCATTAGCTGCGATTTGTGACTTATAGGTTGGTATGCGGCTGACCACCTATGCTGTAGAAAATGGTTCACTTTTCCAATGTCACCCCTGTTTTATAGAAGGACGGCAAGAGTTGCAGGGTGTATGTCCATTTAAGATTTGGGTTTTTTTATGTTGTAGGTTCACATGCGGCATGTGCAAGCGCGAACTTATCTGCTTGTGAGAATGCATATAATGTGAATTCCCAATGTACATACCTTTGCAACTTAAATGAGATTAGATTAAATCTGCTCTCCATGACTCATTCTGGAGACATGACCTTTCCAAAATAACCTCCTGGATTTGCTCTATCTCACTTTGTCCTCTATTCCATAGTCCTTTCGTGTGTGGTCATTACTTAACAATTTATAAGAATAACAATTAATAATCAAAATTTGAATAAAAACATTACAATTTTCCTATCCATGTCTTGAAATAATCTAGTACATTATTTTTCTTACTACCGATAACGATGGTAAAATTTTATACTTAGTATTTTTTTTATTTTTTAAGAAATCCTTTGCGGGAGACTCCCTAGATTCTAGAGACTCTAGGGGTCTATGACACTTGTTGTAGTGCCGCAGAGGTGTATGAGCTTGGTCGTCGCTACAAAGCGCCAATACTCAAGCAAGACCCAGTTGCTGTAAGGATTAATGGACCTTTGGTGACCGGTCATTGGTAAAGGTCTATGAATTTTTCAACCCAGCGAAGAGAAAATTTGAAAATATAAATGGTATATTTTATGTGCTCCGCCGGGATTCGAACCCACAACCTCCCCATTCAGAGTCCGCAGTGCTACCACTGAGCTACGGACCGGTCAAAAATCAAATGCATTATTTTAAATACAAATTCGACGGCTTAAAATACTTTGAAGACACAGCTATACAGCTAAACCTTTATGCGATACAATACTCCGCTGAAACGCGCAATATCAAAATTATCCAATAGCAAATAATTTATGCAGCGAAAAATATCCTTACTGTAAGTGAATGCTTACGGAAAGAGAGGAAAAGGAAGATCCCCCACACAATGGACCGATCAAATAAAGACAGCAGAAGACACCTCGGTGGTTGGAGCGCTACAGGCAGTGCAATCAAGAAAGAACTGGAGAAGAGTGGTTCCACAAGGGTCACAACCCTCAGCAATGAGAAATACGATGAAGTAGAAGTAGTGCTATTATCGGAAAAGACAGACAATACATATGCATAAAAAAAAAATCCATTCACAAAAAAATGCAATCAACTCTTTTTAATACAAGAAAATAATATTCAATCACACATTTAGTAGGTATGTAATATAATGATCAAATTAACCAATTGTAATGTCTTTGTTGAATTTCATAATAGCTTTAAAATCTAGACATGTTAAATAAATTGGTTCAGTCTTTATATTTTTAAACAGATAAATAATATTTGTCTTACCACTTTGTCGGTCCCCATTCCCACGAACGTTTCTTGACCAGTTTTTTTGAATTTCAGAACCTGAAAAAAAATACAAAATTTGTAATTTTCAACACGTAGAATTTCATAACTAAAATATGAATCATCGTAAATTCTCAAAACGATTGAGTTCGTATTTTTTATCTCCCTAAATACAAAAAAAAACATGAATCACCGACTTTAATTACATTGTTTTCATATTTTTTATAATCAGTAAAATACTAAACAGTACTTAGTAATTAAAATGACGACGTCAATAATAAGACATTGCCAATGTATTTAAAAAAAAACTAGTTACCTAATTTGTTTCTTAAAATTGAAAGCCAGCAATTACCAATAGAAAACCATAAGGAATTACCATGTAAGATTTTCGAGGTTCTAAACATCTATAATCTATGTTGGAAATATATATTAACATTTAAGATTAATATATTATTAAAATCCATAATCAAACACGAGTACCTTCGCTTTTAAACATGCTGCATTTGTGTCTACAAAATAAGACCCAAACCTCAAATGAATATAAACCCTACAACTTTTGCCGATTCTCCCTGAAACAGGAGCGTAATTGTAAAACCCACTTTCCATGTTATGGATGAACATTGGACAGCCTTATTTTTACTTACAAATAAATCAAGTATCGTGAAACTTGTTTTTGGATCAAAAGCATTATGTTTCTTAACCGTATCGAAGCATTTAAAATGTGCTTGCACCGTAGAGTGTTGCGCATACCTGTTGCGTTGATGACCATACGGAGACAGGTATGGTCATCAACTCAGATTTGCTCCAGAGAGCTACAACTGAGAGGCAATAATTGCTGGCAAGTATCAAAGTCACAAAAGGTGTCGTACCTGGGACATGTTGAGATATGGAAGGGAAAAGTACGGACTGTTACAAATGATCCATGGAGAAAAGATCTAGAGAAAACGTAGTGCCGCCAGGAAGCAGATATGGTTTCTTAATATACGAAATTGGTCAGGATAAGAACAGTAGAAGACATATTTAGATCAGCGAGAAACAAAGAGACATTTTTGCGTGTGATTGTCAACGTCGAGGGACCTGAAGGAGGGACTGAAAGAGGGAAGATAATATTTACAAGAACTGCTTTATCACTATGTGCATTTACGTATGACGGAATCCAAATAAAAAAATATGTGTACATTTCGGTAGTGTCATGGCAAAGGGGTATATCTGTAAATTTGTCATTTTCTATGTTTGTTCCACAAAATGTCTAAAATAGTCTATTCCATAATCTGGCAAAAGGACAAAGCTGTAGTTGCAATACTTATTTAGTTTTATGAAGATATGTATAAGTTTTTTTTTCATTATACCTAACAATAATGCATTTTTGAATCTTACATTTGTGTTTAAATTTTTTTATCTATGAATATTGTTTTTGTTTTGGGAAAAAAAAATGTTTTGAAAATTATTTTATAAAAATATATTTGTAACCATTCTGCTCCTGAAGATGCCTCATTAGGCGAAAATGTTCGAGCAAAAACAAAAAGAATAAAGTGAATTAAAACCATGTTTTACCATTTCAATTTTTTAAATATTTAAAAAAATGCACTTTCACTGTGTTAGCAGATCAACAGAGAGAAAGATGAGATAAATATATTCAATCACAGAAAATTATCTCTGTCTATTACATCTCTGTGATTCTACACATTTCTGTTATTTTTAAAATAATTTTAGATTCTTACCTTTGATTCCATATAATTTATTTGATAATGTGGATAAATTACCCGCTAAAAAATCCATTAGAGTTGGTAATGAAATACATTTTTTTTAAATATTTAGTGAATTTAGGAATATAGACATACAGACCGGTTCATAGTCTAGTGGTTAATGCTAGAGACTCGTAAACGGCAGATCTTGAGATCAATTTCCTGCAGAGTGCAATAATTATCATATATTTTTTAGGCTACGCTCTTCGAAGGCTACAACAATCATCTGAGGGCTCTTGAGATGTGATTCACATGATAGCAGCGCTCACTAAGTAAATTATCCCAATTTATTGCCATTTGAAACCATTATTTTTATCTTTGAAATCAATTAAACTACAGATAAACAACAAAATCTCTCAGCTTAGGAGAGCATTATAATGTTTGTATTAATTATCATCCATCTAAATCTAAATCTAATTTGCAAAGATATGTATCATTTGAGATTCATATTAAATGCATTCCCACTAGCATACACGCATAATTTCGCGCTCACACATGCCGCATGTGGACCTACAATATAAAAAACCCAATCTCAAATGAACATAAGCCCTGCAACTCTTGCCGACCTTCCCTGAAGCAGGGGTAACATTGGCAAAGTGAACCATTTTTTACAGTATGGGTGGTCAGCCTCATACCAACCTATAAGTCAAGGAATTCATCAAAATATAAATTAATTATAATAATTGACAAATGAAGGCGATCGCTTTGTTTACTCTATTCAAGGATAATATTATGTTAATGGCATAATTTTACAGAAATCCCACTTGACTTCAAAAAAGTTTAAAATAACTTAGCTTGCTTTCATTTGCTTTCCAAAACACCCCACACACTTTTTATTCGTTGATTTCCAAATATTTACAATGATAAAAAATTCAATCGACCCTATTGAAAATTTGACATTAAATTATAAAATTTAATTAACAAAACAATCACGTCCAAAAATTTATCACCAAAACTGGGAATATTTTTGTTATCAAATTCCAAACAGAATGAAAAGTTTTTTTTTAATCTCTTAAATTGCTGAATGACAAGTTGATTAATAAATTGAAAAATCAAACCCTGCTTATTTTCATGCAAGAACAGATAAAATATATGCATGAATGAAAAGAAAACAAACAATTGTAATATTATATTTTGTATGGTTTGTGTATTAACGCTATGAAGATTGATATGATATTGATGTTTTTCTAATAAACTTTAAACTTAGAAAATTCTAATAAAACATTGTTTTATTTTCACAATTATACTTATTTTATTTTGCTTAATAATTACTAACGCTTTTGATCACGTCTTCAGATAAGAAAAATTAAAATATTCATGATTCTTACCTGAAGATGATCAAAAACGTAGGTTATTATTTAATCAAATTACAATTAATATAATTTTGAAAATAAACCGTGTTTTATTAGAATTTTCAGAGTTCTATAAAGTTTAATAGAATTCAGTGGTAATATACTTTAATAGATTAATGCAGAAAATTAATCAGTGATAAATTTGATAAAGCTTTTGTTTACTTACTCGGTCTACGCTCCAGTTTCAATAGAAACTTCTCACGAGATCCTAGCGCCTTTCGTAGCAACTTTAACGTCTACGCCGTACCCCGACAGCGCCGCATTCGCTACTGACTGTTCGCGGGAAACTGAAGCGCTGCTACGCTCCCAACATTAGGTAGGCACTACGTACCATCTACGAGTTGTTGCTTTCTGAAACATGTATTTGCGCGCGCCATTATTGTGCATTTAAATATCAAATCACTTTTACATTTCTTGACTAATAGTTTGGTGTGTGTTAAATCACCCATCTAAAAATCTAAATCTAAGCTGCAAAGATATCGCACGTTTAATAATAAAGAGAAATATCTCAAAAATTGAGAAAATCGAGAGTTTGTAATAAAACGCAAGAACAATGCGAGAAGAATAGGTAGAATGCAACAGCCGTTCGATTTGGACGAATATGACGGAGATAAAACATCGGTCGCCTTTTTCATCCCATACAAGTTGTACTGGTTGTCTGAACTTCAAACATGATTTCCCAACATTTTTATTTTTGAGTTATTGCTCTTTATTATTAAACGTGCGATATATGTATATAATTTAAAATTCATATTAAACGCATTCCCACAAGCGGACATGTATAACTTCGCGCTAACACGTGCCGCATGTGGACCTACAATATAAAAACCCAATCTCAATGAGCATAAGGCCTACAACTCTTGCCGACCTTCCCCGAAACAGGGGTGACATTGGCAAAGTGAACCATTTTTTACAGCATGGGTGGTCAGCCCCATACCAACCTGTAAGTCAAGGAATAAGTATGCTGTAAAAAATATATTTTGCCAATGCTACTCCTTTTTCAGGGAGAAGGTAGCAAGGGTAGCAAAGTTTGCAGTTTTGAATTTTTCATTCAAGGCTTGTGAGCCGAAGAAAGTAAAAGAAAGTACAATGCAAAAAGAGAGAAATTGTTATTTATTTGTGAAGAGGAATGCAACTTTTCAATCTATTTTTGTCTTGCTAGAAACAGTTCTTTACACTATCAAAAAAAGTATGTTGGCATTGTGAAGATTTATTTTAAGTAAATAATGTAAAAAATAAGCACAAAGTTTTTCTTCACGAGTTGATTTATTATCTCGAGAGCTTTCGATGTTATCACATCATTAAATGAAAAAGTAACTTAGTGCTGTGATAACATCTAAGACATAAATAAACTCATGAATAACAACTAACCGTGCTATTCTTAGACATTTTAGTCGTCGGTTGAGCCAACGCTTTGACAAACTAATGATGCCTGGCCTGAAAGTCTCATCACCAAGGTAATCCTTACCTACCGAAAATCGGTAATATTTGTATGAAGACTAATCAGCTGTTCACTTGCGGCCATCTTGGATTGACAGGTATTCATACAAATGCATCATTAGTTTGTCAAAGCGTGGGCTCAACGGACGACTAAAATGTCTAAGAATAGCACCGTTTGTGTTTTGATTTTACATTATTAATTTACACTTTATTTTTTTTATTAATTGCTGATTAATATTTACCCAATGACCTGTACCCGAGTATAAAATATTTCATAAACTAATCCTGATTTTATAAATCGAAAATGTATTGAATATGCGACGGCACTCCTTGAGAGTGCTTTAGTGTTCATACATTATTTCGATTTACGTTATCGAGATGAGTTTACGTGTAGTCTACAATGTTTTATACTCGGGGTACTGTATGCAAGAAGTTGATGAGAGGAATGAATCTAGCTTTAATCAACATATGCATGTAATTTTATCATCTGTATTCATTATAATCTGAGTTGCCAAGATAAATTTTAATATATAAGACTCATATTATTTTTATTTTTTTAAATAGATTTGTGAATAGGAATGCAATTCACCAACCTATTCTGCCTGGCCAGAAACATGTATTAATATCATCAATTAATTATTCATTATTTCTTATTTTAATGAATTATTAATTCATAATTACCCAATAACATCTGTTGAACCAGGGCCAAAGTTATGGTCAAATGACCCAGGCGGGGATCGAACCAACGTTGTTCTATTCCTTCTTCTTCTTCTTCTTTGTGCCGGATTCCCGCATACAGCAGGGGCGTCAGTGTCAAGTTGTTTTGTTCTATTCCAAACACGCTAGAAAGATCAGCCCTCTTGGCCCCCTCGGCCATAAAACCGACAAAGTACTTACTCTTTATATTGTGTATAATTTTTTTGGAGGAAACATTGTAAAACTTCATTTTAATTTAATAAATGAAAACAAAACTCTTTTATTTGTTGAATAAACAAATAATGAGTCTGACCGGTTTCGAACACTTGACCATCTTCACATAAACTAAAGTATGCTTATAAATTGCATTGTTTTGGTTATTATATCTTTAGTTAGGTTTAAGTTAGAATTACGGTCGTTTGACATTTTGACAATTATATTAATTTTCGGATATTTAACGAACCGTTTGGTGAGAACTTACATTATTCTCTACGTTTCGTCAGCGACGTAGCCGACGTCTTCAGGAGAACATCCTATCTGTACGGCGACTGAGGATGAACTGAATTTGAAAAACACTTTGTCACAAATCACTGACTACCTTCGAACGAAGGTAGTAATTATGTTTTGGTCTGTCACACATACCACTTTCATCTTGTGTGTATTCCACATCACTAGATGGTATTATGTTACCTGTACACACCGCACTAATAATATCGTTGTCTTCGACATGAAATTTGGGTATTGGTTTCAGTAGAGAGTTTAATGTGGGTTTCCAAATACTGGACAAATTGAAGCTGTCGTCTCTGTTGAAGTTAGGATGTCTATAGATTTAAATGGCCTCTCTTACAAGTCTGGGAATCAAGAATTTTTCTTTCGATAGAACCTTCGTTTGGTCGAATCTAATGAGGTGCAGGCTGCCTTTGGCGGAATGATCGCAGATTGCGGATTTATTGGGGTTGTTTGTTTTCATTGCCCCAATATGTTCCTTGAGGCGCACCTTAATGTTTCTTTTGGTTTGACCGATGTAGAAGGCACCACATTCGCAAGGTACCTTATAAACGCCCGGGGAGTCCAGGGGGGTGCTATCTTTCACACTACGAAGCATCTGTGAAATCGAGCTGGGAGGACTAAAAATTGTTTTTATATTATATTTAAATAATAATCGTCCCAGTTTTTCGGAGAGGCCACGGATGTAGGGGAGGTATGCTTTTTGACGGGGTACTTCGCATGTGATGTTAGCCTTCTTCTTAAGAGTCTTGATTGCCATTGAGTAGCCATTGGAAGACAGAGCCTGTTGACAGTGTTGTAGTTCAGAATCCAGACTCTCCTCATCGCAGATCCTTTTAGCTCTTGTCAATAACGCAGCAGGTACTGATCGTAGATGTGCTGGGTGGTGGTGTGATGAACTGTGTAGGTATCTATCTGTGTGTGTAGGTTTCCTATACACAGAGTGACCCAGGCTGCCATCTATCCTTCTGCGTACTTGCACATCAAGGAATGAGATTTTTCCTTGTTCCTCTATCTCCATGGTAAACTTGATAAGAGGATGAAGGTTATTCAGATGTGTAAGGAACTCCTTTAATTTTTGTAGTCCATATGGGTAGATGCAAAATGTGTCATCCACATATCTGAGCCAAAGCGATGGAGGGTGAGGAGCAGAGTTCAGTGCTTTTTTCTCAAAATCTTCCATGAAAAGATTGGCCACTACTGGAGCTACGGAGGAGCCCATTGCAACGCCGTCCTCTTGATTCAGTCAGTGATTTGTGACAAGCAAGTGTTTTTCAAATTCAGTTCATCCTCAGTCGCCGTACAGATAGGATGTTCTCCTGAAGACGTCGGCTACGTCGCTGACGAAACGTAGAGAATAATGTAAGTTCTCACCGAACGGTTCGTTAAATATCCGAAAATTAATATAATTGTCAAAATATTATATCTTTATTTAAAAACAATGTTTGCTTGCAAGCGGATCAAAAAAGTACCTATGCTTACAAAAAATCATCCAGCCTGGAGTATTTTCGGATTAACTTGCAGCAATAATAATTAAGCCTGTAAGAGAGCCTTGCTCCCAGTGCCCTCTTATGCTGTGCCCACGCACAGCAACTAAGCTACACATATAGTTTAACTTCTCCCGAAAAGGCTTTAATATTGCGAGTGCAGTCTATTATTTTTTTCAAGTTCGGGGGCTAACCACTTCAGTTGCAGTGGGGTTTCCCAGCTCCCGACGGGGCTGGTACTCATTTCTTGTTTAACTTTCTGGCATTTTCTTTCGGATTTGAATTTATAAAAACGAGAAATCTTCTGTGACAATCTCGGTTGGATTCGAGCCTGAGCTCTCGGCATGGAATGCAAGCACTTTACCAACTGTGCTATTGACCAGACCATTTTAGTAAGATATTCGGATAAAAAAATAGTACTTTGAAGGAATAGAGGAAGTTATTAGTTATTTAAATTACTTTTAATAGTTTGTATAGGCACAGTAAAAATTGCTCATAATATTTTTTCTAAGATATCACACCGAAAAGTTCATTTGCAACCAGCAACCAAACATTAGTTTGCCTTTCTCTAGCAACCCGGCTGTATGAGGTCACAATTTTATTGTCCATGGTTTTTATGCTGAGTCCATTTTTTTTATTTTTTTTTATTAACGGATTGATGATTGTCCATTTACAAAAAAATACTTCCAATATTGTTTTATTATTATACAAAATGCTATTAAATAAACAAAAATTATATTATAGCATATTTTTACGGCTTTTTCTGTGGTTTGAGCAACAAAATAAATGAAAGTGAATAAAAACTTCGTTTTTTCTTTTGAATTTGTACAAATTTATATTATGGTTTTTATTATATTTTGCCTTGATAATTTTATTTTAAATTCAACGAAAATGAGGTCTTCAACATTGACGTACAAGAAATTATGCCATCACTTGGCCATTTTGATGGCGCTAAAGATATTTTGTTATTGGTTACATTGATATAATACTACTAGGGGCGTTGCCCCTGGCTGCTACGCAGCCCAACCCCTTAACATTTGAGAAATGTTTATATTGAACATAGTTTCCTCGCGTTAAACTTCGTAGTATTAAAAAACATGTAAAATAAAAACACGTAGTTTTTGTAAAAGAACATTTACTTAGATTTGTTAGGCTTTGATAAAATAAATTTATGAAAATCCGCCATTACAAAAAAATACTGGGAATATCCCGCACTGTAAACGGTTATACCTTAATATAATAAATACATCGATAGTGTATGCAAATAATAAAAATTTTGACCTATAGGTTGTTATGAGAATGACCACCCATACTGTAACAAAAATGGTTCACTATGGCAACGTCACCCCTGTTTCAGGGAAGATCGGCAAGAGTTGTAAGGCTAATGTTCATTTGAGATGGCGTTTTTATGTTGTAAGTTCACATGCAGCATGTGTAAGCGCGAACTGATACGTGTGTGCCTGTGAGAATGCATGTAATATAAACCTCACAATGTAATATATCTTTGCAACGTAGATAATAGATTATATAGAATAGAAAACGAAATAATTTCTTTGACTTATAGGTTGGTATGAGGCTGACCACCCATGCATTAAAAAATGGTTCACTTTGCCAACGTCACCCCTGTTTGAGGGAAGATCGGCAAGAGTTGCAGGGCTTATGTTCATTTGAGATTGTGTTTTTATGTTGTAAGTACACAAGCGCGAACTTATACTTGTGTGCTTGAGGGAATGAATTTAACATGAATAACAAATGTAATATATTTTGCAACTTAGATTATAGATTTAGATTTTAGATAGGTAAGTATGCATTTAATATAAAACTTAAATGCCATATATCTTTGCAACTTAAATTATAAAGGTACATCTCTAAATCTCTCCAATTCCTTGTACGTAGGTATTTGAAAATTTTGGATAAAAAAAAGCAATTTTGTCGAAAATTTCCATTATTTATTATGTAAAGTCGTTTTGTGCCATCTATATATCTAAAAAGCTTTCAACGAAATTGTTTCTTTCCCCTTTATATTTTAAATTATTTTAATTGCTGGTCTAAATAAATACCTATTTCTGGCCAGGAAAGAAAATTTGGTGAAATTGAAATTTCGTTTGGAGGAAGGTCGGCAAGAAATGCACTTATGTTCATTTGAGTTGGGTTTTTATGTTGTAAGTCCACATGCGGCATGTGTAAGCGTGAACTTTTACGAGTCTGCTAGTGTACTTGTGTTATGTCACTGTGCTTTTTGGTTAAAGTGCTGTTTTGTCACTGTGCTGTTTTGACACTGTGCTGATTTGTCCCTGTGCTGTTTTGTCACTGTGTTGTTTTGATACCGTGATTTTTTGTCACTGTGCTGCTTAGTGACCGTGCTGTTATGTCACTGTGCTGTTTGGTCACTGAACTATTTTGTCACTGTGCTGTTTAGTTGCTGTGGTGTTTTGTCACCGTGTTGTTTGGTTGATGTGCTGATTTGTCACTGTGTTGTTTTGTCACCGTCATTTTTTGTGACTGTGCTGTTTTGTCACTGTGCTGTTATGTCACTGTGCTGTTTTGTCACCGTGCTGTTTTTTCACATTGCTGTTATGTCACTGTGTTGTTTTGTCACCGTACTTTTTTGTCAATGTGCCGTTTTGTCACTGTGCTGTTATGTCACTGTGCTGTTTTGTCACCGTGCTTTTTTGTCAATGTGCCGTCTTGTCACTGTGCTGTTATATCACTGTGCTGTTTTGCCACCGTGCTGTTTTGTCACTGAGCTGTTATGTCACTGTGCTGTTTTGTCACCGTGCTTTTTTGTCAATGTGCCGTTTTGTCACTGTGCTGTTATATCACTGTGCTGTTTTTTCACAGTGCTGTTTTGTCAATGTGCCGTTTTGTCACTGTGCTGTTTTGTCACTATGCTGTTTTGTCACCGTGCTTTTTTGTCAATGTGCCGTTTTGTCACTGTGCTGTTATATCACTGTGCTGTTTTGTCACCGTGCTGTTTTTTCACATTGCTGTTATGTCACTGTGCTGTTTTGTCACCGTGCTTTCTTGTCAATGTGCCGTTTTGTCACTGTGCTGTTATATCACCGTGCTGTGTTGTCACTGTGCTGTTATGTCACTGTGTGCTTTTGTCACCTTTCTGTTTTTTCACTGTTTGTTTTGTCCCCGTGCTTTTTTGTCACTGTGCTGTTTTGTTACTTTGTTATTTGGTTATGAATCGTTTTGTCACTGTTATATAACTATGTAATATAGCTTTGCAACTTAGACTAAAGATTATAAAGAATAGAAATCAAAATAATTTCCTTGTCTTATAGGTTGGTATGAGGCTGACCACCCAAACTGTAAAAATGGTTCACTTAGCCAATGTCACCCCTGTTTGAGGGAAGATGGGCAAGAGTTGCAGAGCTTATGGTTATTAGAGATTGTGTTTTTATGTTGTAAGGACACATGCAGCATGTGTAAGCGCGAACTTATAAGTGTGTGCTTGAGGGAATGCATTTAACATGAATATCAAATGTACTATATTTTGCAACTTAGATTAAAGATTTAGATTTTAAATAGGTTGGTATGCATTTAATATAAAGCTTAAATGCTTTATATCTTTGCAACTAAGATTATCTCGGTACATCCCTAAATCTCTCAAGTTGCTTGTACGTAGGTATTTGAAAAATTTGGATAAAAAAAAGCAATTTTGTTGAAAATTTTAATTATTTATTATGTAAAATCGTTTTTTGCCATCTATATTTCTAAAAACCTTTCAACGATTTTTTTTATTTCCCCGTTATATTTAAAAAATGCTGTATATCTTTGCAACTAAGATTATATAAGTACATCCCTAACTCTCAAGTTGCTTATACGTAGGTATTTTAAAATATTGGGTAAAAAAAAGGAATTTTGTTGAAAATCTCCATTATTTATTATGTAAAATCGTTTTTTGCCATCTATATTTGTAAAAACCTTTCAACGAAATTTGGTTTCCCCGTTATATTTAAAATTACTATTTGCTTGTCTAAATAAATACCTGTTTCTGGCCAAGAAATAAAGTTTGGTGAAATTCATTCCTCTTAAAAAAAATTACTTTAAAAAAAAAAGAGAAAAAAAAAAAAAAAACCACCCCAAGTCGAATTCGAAAGCAGGACTTGTTTAAGTATTGTAATGTAAATGGTAGATTAGGTAGTTATTACATACATAGTTATTATAGCAGGTAGGTAGTATATAGTTATATTAGCATTATGTCATAAGTAGGGTTATATATGTGTATTGCTAGAATGAATGATTCTCGAAATTGGTTGACTGTTCGGGAATGGGCTGGAGAATTTACTCACTGGAATATTCCGTAGTGTAAAGGATATAAAGCTGAGAGTCGCGTACAGCCGCACAGTGACATTACCGGCTTTGATCGACGAGTGTCAGCGATACATAACCTGTGAAATATAAATTTGTGTAGTAGAAGACTTAAAGATAAATATAAATTGGTAAGAAATAAATCACGTGTAAATAAATAATTTGAAAGAAGACCTGTGTATTTTAATTTGTAGACTTTTCGGACCTTAAAAACGTAACAATTGGTGTCAGGTGCGGAATTTAAAAAAAAAATTATGATCTTCTTTCCTCTAAAAATAAATAAAATAAATGAAATAGTGATAAAATAAACTTTATTCAAGTTGAACTTTGTGTGAACTGATTAAAACAAGTGTTTAAATTAAATATAATTAAAAGAAAAAACGCAAAAGCAAGTTCGAAAATTCTGGAACATCCTAGAACAAAAATTATTATTTTATCGCATTGAGAAAGTCATCAAATTGGACCATTTTTTTATTGTGTGTGATTAAAAATAAAATAAATAAATAAAAATCTCGAAAAATATTGCGAAAGAACGTTCCAGATTTATCTAGAAAAAGTTTATGAACTACTGTGTTTTTATTGCAAGTGTGTTAACTACCTACGACGTGTTGGGGAGACTTTTGATACGAAATAAATATTATAAGTCATTATTATTCTACAATATTTCTGATTTAAAAAAAAATAAACATTCAAAATAATTATAAAGTGGTACCTATCTACATTATAATGGTACTTAACATTGAGTGATAGACGTGCAAAAATCCAAATTAATTATTATCCCACATTATATTTTTTTTGGTTGAAATAAATTTAAATTATTTTGTTAAAAGTATATTCTTCTTCTTCTAACAAAACAAAAAAATGGCAAAATTTGTGAATATAAAAGACTTAAAAGTGGTGGAATTGAAGGAGGAATTGGCTGAGAGAGATCTGGATTCTTCGGGACAGAAAACAACCCTGCAGGCGCGTTTGATGGAAGCCTTAGAAAACGCGGGCGAAAATCCTAGTGCTTTCGTTCTGCTGTCAGGAGGAGGAGCCCTGGCAGAGCTCAATACGAGCCTGAGTGGACTGAAAGCAGAGATGACTGACAAGATGACAGAGATGGCTGTCAACTCCAAGAGCTTGGAGGAGAAGATGGCTGACAAGATGACAGAGATGGCTGACAACTCCAAGAGCTTGGAGGAGAAGATGGCTGTCAACTCCAAGAGCTTGGAGGAGAAGATGGCTGACAACTCCAAGAGCTTGAGGGAAGACCTGGCTGGCTGGAAGGAGGAGATGGCTAAAAACCTAGCCGAGAAGATGACCAATCTGAAGGAAGAGCTGGAGGAGAAACTGACTGGCCTTGAGGAAAGGCAAACAGAGACAATGTCAGAAATTGAAGCCCGAGTTTCCAACCTGGAAGAGCGTCTGCGAGCTAAGCTGGCTGACAAGTGTTCTATGGAGTCAACCCGACTGTCGCCAGCGACCGGCCATAGCCAGAACAATGAGACTAGCGGAGAATGCTCTACTCCAATAAAAGTGCCCAGAGGGGAGGAAGATCCATGGCTGGTAAAGCACAATCTTCCGACCTTTGATGGGTAAACATCCTGGGAAGAGTATATGACGCTTTTCGAGACAGCGGCGATGATGGGAAACTGGACCCAGCAGAAGAAGGCTTCTGTGCTGAGTTTGTCATTGCGAGGGGATGCCTTGCGGGTACTACAAATGGTACCCATGGACCGCCGTAACGACTTTGGTGAGCTCAAACAGCGACTCGATATGAGATTTGGCCATAGATACATGGAGCAGCTATACAAGTCGCAGCTCAACACCAGGGTGCAGAAAACCAATGAAACACTGCAAGAGTATGAAATGGACATCGTCCGCCTTGTACGCGATGCATATCCTACAGCTCCAGACGATGTTTATGAAAGCTTGGCCATTGAAAAATTCCTGAATGGACTCCGTGAGTGGGAAACTCAGCAAGCGGTGAAGTTGGCCCATCCGAAGACACTGAACGAGGCATTAACACAGGCACTCGAGTTTGAGGCTATCAAGCAGTCTATCAGGGGCCACACCAAAGTACGGGCCATGGAAGTGGAAACGACCCAGTCATCCTCGACAGAGGAAATCATTAAGAAAGTACTGGAGCGGCTCAGGTCAAAAAGACGCGATATACGTTGCTGGAACTGTGGTCAGCTGGGCCACCTTAGTACAAGGTGCCCAAAGCCTCAAAAACCCAAGAAACAGGGTTCGGAAAAGTAAAACGGGTTAATGGAAAGGGGCAACCGTTGACCCGCGCTGGAGAGGCCCTGAAGCTTGCTGCTATTGTCGCCACCTCAAGAGGAAACTGTAGCAGCATTTTTGTTAATGGCTTGATTGATGGAGTAACCCGTGAACTTCTGGTGGACACGGGAGCAACCAGGACTATTATGAGACGTGACATAGGAGCTCGGTGCAAACAGATATCACCAACAAATTGGTCTTTGCGCACCGCCACGGGAGAAACAGCTCAAGTTTTTGGGGAGACGATTGCCACCTTCCAGATTGGTAACACCACTTTTGATCATCGGACATTGGTGGCCAACATCGAGGAGGACGTCATATTGGGAATGGACACATTGGACCATTTTGGCTGCAGCCTGAATCTGAAAAAGGGCGCCATAAAGATTGGAAACGAAGAAGTAATCCTTCAAAAAAGAAAGGAACTAGCTGCACGGGTAATCCTAGCAGAGAATACCGAAATAAAAGGACATTCGGAGATAATGGTATGTGCGCGCTTAGACTCCGACTGTGCCGATGACCAAATCATGATGATTGAACCAGAAAACATAGGCAACGCTAATAAGGGAGTTCTGGTGGCAAGAGCAGTAATTCGCGCACGGGAAACCATTCCTGTCAAGATAATGAACGTAAATAACTTCCCCATCAAAATCAATGAAGGTTGTGTTTTGGGGAGATGCGAAAAGATAACATCCATTGTACAACAGATGGTGAGGATGCCATGTGAAGAGAGGAAACTGACAACACAACTAGAAACTTTGGTACATGAAGCCTCCCAAGGCCTCACTGAGGAGAACAAACGGAGGGTGAGGAGTTTGATCTGTCGCTACCAGATGATTTTTGAGGATTCCAATGGTTCTCTGGGAAGAACTAAGGTAGTGCGACATACCATAGACACGGGAGATGCAAGACCCATAAAGCAAGCGCCACGAAGGTTACCCTTTGCGAAGCGGAAAGAGGCTGACCAGATCGTCCAGGACATGAGACGGGATGGCATCATAGAGCCGTCAAGTAGCCCATGGACATCGCCTGTGGTATTGGTGAAAAAGAAGGATGGCACAACGAGATTTTGTGTGGACTACAGACAGCTCAACGAAGTGACAAAAAAGGATAGTTATCCCCTCCCAAGAATTGACGATACTCTGGATACACTGACGGGATGTACCATTTTCTCCACGTTGGATTTAAAAAGCGGCTATTGGCAAGTGGAATTAGATGCCAAGGACAAGGAGAAAACTGCATTTTCAACGGGATCTGGACTCTGGCAGTTTACCGTGATGCCATTTGGCTTGTGCAACGCCCCCGCTACTTTCGAGAGATTAATGGAGAATGTGCTACGAGGCCTATCGTGGGAAACCTGCCTCGTATACCTGGATGACATCATTATACTGGGAAAGGACTTTAACCATCAATTAAGAAACCTGGAGCAAGTATTTGGACAACTGCCAAGATGCCGGACTGAAACTTAACCCCAAGGAATGCAACCTGTTCAGGAAACAAGTACATTATCTCGGGCATGTAGTATCTCAAAGAGGAGTGGAAGTCGACCCGGCTAAAGTTAAGGCTGTAAAAGATTGGCTCGTGTTAAAGGACAGACATGAAACCAGGAGTTTCCTGGGGTTGTGCACTTATTATAGAAGATTTGTGCCAAGATTTGCTGACATTGCTAAGCCACTGACCAAGCTTACAGAAGAGAACACTCGCTTCAGTTGGAGTGATGCTTGTCAACAGGCATTTGAGGAACTGAAAAGACGACTGACAAGTGCTCCAATCTTGAGCTATCCCCAAAAAGAAGGGAAGTTTATCCTGGACACTGATGCTAGTAATGTGGGGATAGGAGGTGTCCTCTCCCAGATACAAGATGGATGCGAGGTTGTTCTAGGCTATTTCAGTAAAGTACTATCAAAGCCAGAACGAAACTATTGCGTGACCAGACGAGAGCTTCTTGCCGTTATAAAATCAGTAGAGCCCTTCCGCAAATACTTGTATGGAAGGAGATTCACATTGCGGACTGATCACTCTGCACTAGTTTGGCTTTTGAGGTTTAAAAACCCAGAAGGACAAGTGGCTAGATGGATTGAGAGACTTCAGGAGTATGACTACGACTCTGAACACAGAGCTGGGACACTTCATCGGAATGCTGACGCACTATCAAGACGGCCATGCACAACTGACTGCAAGCATTGCAGCAGAATGGAGGATAAGATAGCAACAGTGCAAAGGACAACCGTTGATAATGAAAACTGGCATGAAGAAGAGATTATGCAAGATCAGTCGAATGACCCGGATCTGCAACATGTAATGGAATGGGTGCGAGAAGGAGGAAGGCCAACCTGGGAAAAGCTCGCCCCTCTGTCACCAAATATCAAGGCTTATTGGGCCCAATGGGGGTCCATAATATCTGAAGAAGGGTTGCTCAAACGAAGGATTAAGAATGAAGATGGCACGCTCAGAAGAAAACAAATCTTGGTACCAAGAAGCCGAGTTCCGGAAGTTCTCAGACTTCTCTATGGTGGTACGTCTGGAGGGCATCTGGGCGTGAAGAAAACGCTGGAGAAAGTCAAAGATCGATTCTATTGGGTGAACTGCAGTGATGACGTCCAAGATTGGTGCCGAAAGTGCGTAACATGTGCAACTGCTAATGGACCACAACGAAGAAGGCGTGCACCGATGCGGCAGTACAACGTTGGTAGCCCGTTTGAGAGAATTGCCATAGACATTGCTGGCCCATTCCCCACAACTGAGAAAAGCAACAGATATATTATGGTAGTAATGGACTACTTCAGCAAGTGGGTGGAGGCCTACGCCATACCTAATCAAGAGGCAATAACGGTGATTGAGGTTCTGGTCACTGAATTCGTCAGCAGGTTTGGTGTACCAATGGAGTTACACTCGGACCAAGGAAGGAATTTTGAAGCCAATATCTTCCTGGGAATGTGTGAACGACTGGGAATTTACAAGACCAGAACGACTGCCCTTCATCCACAGTCTGACGGAATGGTGGAAAGAATGAATAGAACTGTGGGAAGGTATCTTACTAAGGTAGTGTCTGACCACCAGCGGGACTGGGACCGGCATCTGCTTTTATTTCTGCTGGCTTACCGATCTGCTGTTCATGAGACTACGAAGAAGACACCTAGCAGCATCTTGTTTGGAAGAGAGCTCCGCCTTCCCTGTGATCTTAAGTTTGGATGCAAACCGGGCGAAGATTTGGCTGGAGAGGACTATGTGACTGACCTCCGCAGGAGACTGAACGATATCCACGAACAAGTCCGAAGGAACATCAGGGAAGCTAGTGACCAAATGAAGGAGCGCTATGACACAAGGGCTGATAGCAGGGGATACCAAGTCGGTGACGCGGTGTGGCTTTTCGACCCCAAGAAACGTAAGGGATATTCCCCTAAACTTCAATGCTCCTGGGACGGGCCATATGAGATTTTGGAACGACTCAATGATGTGGTCTACCGGGTGAAGAGGAAGCCAAGTGGAAAGCCAAGGATAATCCATCAAAATCGCCTCTCGCCTTACCTAGGCGATAATGAAGCGGACAATGGGCCGAAAGTGAGAATAATAACTCCAGAAAACCTGCCAACCTTTGAAACATTCTGGGCCAAAGCCAAGACAGGCCGGAAGGTTCGTCACGAAGTGACGACGGAAATTCAGAGAGATCTGTTCACCGTCCCGCAGGATCACACCCTGGTATGCCTAGCTGAAGACTTGGAACTGTCCAGAGGGATTGCACGAGTCTTCCGACACAAGTTTGGGACATCACAGGCGTCGGAGTCCACGGGCAGCCAGCAAGGAAGGGCACTGCGACTACCGGAGGGACGTCAACCCGCTTACTGCTTGATCGTCCCAGACACAGACAAGAAAGAAGACGTTTACCAAGCCATGTGGGACAGCTTCGTCGACCTGCGCGACTGCATGTTAGAGGCTCAGCAGACGCATCTGGCGCTGCCGAAGTTGGGTGGCGGCCGTGCTAATCGAGACTGGAGGGTTATCCGCAGTATGGAACCGGCATCAGTGTCGTAGTGTGCTGTGAGCAAGCGCAGCCGAGAGCCAGGGGGGAGAAATCCGTGGACTGCCACTTCTTCCTGACCACAGGTTGTCAACGTGGATCAGCCTGCCCCTACCTTCACAGAGTCAAGACTGTTTCGGGACGAAACAGGCTAGGTGGAGGGTAGTGTAATGTAAATGGTAGATTAGGTAGTTATTACATACATAGTTATTATAGCAGGTAGGTAGTATATAGTTATATTAGCATTATGTCATAAGTAGGGTTATATATGTGTATTGCTAGAATGAATGATTCTCGAAATTCGTTGACTGTTCGGGAATGGGCTGGAGAATTTACTCACTGGAATATTCCGTAGTGTATAGGATATAAAGCTGAGAGTCGCGTACAGCCGCACAGTGACATTACCGGCTTTGATCGACGAGTGTCAGCGATACATAACCTGAATGCGCTAAAAAAGCATGTGGGGTAACGAAAGGTGGAAGATCGAAAGGAGATGCCTGGTGGAATGATAGAGTGAAAGAAGCTGTGAAAGTTAAGAAAAAGTGTTATGAAAATTGGCTGAATGATAGAAATGATAGAAAGCTAGAAGACGAATATAAGACAGCTAAGAGAATGGCGAAGACTATAATTTATGAAAGCAAGATGAATGAACAAAGAAAGATTGATGAAAGGATTAACAGAAGTTTCACCGACAGTAAGAAGGAATTTTGGAGGTGGATCAATGCGGATAGAAATAAATCTTCTGCATTAACCACTCCGGGAGTCAAACGTGCTGCCGGTGAGATGGTATGGGAGAATGAAGAAGTATGCAAGAGATGGAAGAACTATTTTCAAGAAATTTTTGGTCAGGGTGAAAGAAGAATTTATGAACAGATAGATGAAGAGAATGAATTGAATATTTTGAAAGAAGAAATGAAAGTGTCTATTTCACGTCTGAAGAATGGGAAGTCTGCTGGGTTTGATGGTATTGTTACGAAATTAGGGTTCAATTGTCTTCAAATTAAAAATACACAGGTCTTCTTCAATAGTTATTTATTTTACACAGTTACAAAATTTATTTTCACACTACTTTCTCGATTATTCCATTGGTTTCAGTTCACTGATCAGATGGCTTCGATGTGTTTGTTCGTCGCTATGATACTGCCCCGCTCTGCAGGCCATTCGCACCTTTATACTCTGTAGAGCAGTATGATCTAGAACCAAAGTTGCTAGACGGTTCCAGAGTAATTATTACTTCTCGACGCTTCACGTACTACCTAGAGATACAACCAAAATCCTACCTACAAATGTAATACAGAATTCCTATAATTATAACAAGTACCTACTTAGCCTAGAGAATTCTACACTTATACACAATTATCGATCCTACCTACCTATACCTATGAGGACTCTTATAACTATAACTACCCATACTTATTTCAATATTTATATTTACATAACACTACCCCCCCCCTAGACTGTTTCGTCCCGGAACAGTCTTGACTCTGTGTAGGTAGGGGCATGCTGATCCACGTCGACACCCTGTGGTCAGGAAGAAGTGGCAGTCCACGGATTTCTCCCCACTGGCTCTCGGCTGCGCTTGCTCGCAGCACACCATGACGCTGATGCCGACTCCCGAGAACACTGCTTCAATCATACTCCGGATTATCCGCCAGTCTCGATTAGCGCGGCCGCCACCCATCTTCGGTATTGCCAGACGCGCCTGCTGATCCTCCAACATGTAGTCACGCAGCTCAACAAGGCCGTCCCACAATGCCTTGTAGTCCTCTTCCAGGTTGCTGGAATCCGGGACAACCAGGCAGTATGCTTGTTGACGCCCCTTCGGTAGTCTCAGAGCTCTTCCTTGCGGGCTGCTCGAGGATTGCGGTTCTCCGAATTTGTATCGGAAGACCCGTGCAATTCCTCTAGACATATCTAGATCTTCCGGTACACTGCATGCCAGTGTGTGGTCCCCAGTGACCTCAAATAAGTCCTTGTGGACTTCTGTGGTCACTCCATGGCGAAACTTCTGCCCTGCCTTCGCGTTCTCCCAAAACGTCTCAAAGGCTGGTGATCTTTCGGATGCGACGCACTGTCGTACTTTTTGGGCTGGTTGGTCATCATTATCGCCTAGGTATGGTGAGAGGCGATTGTAGTGCACGATCCTTGGTTTTCCGTTTGGTCTCTTTTTTATGCGGTAGACCACATCGTTGATGCGCTCCAAGATCTCGTACGGCCCGTCCCAGGAACGCTGAAGTTTCGGACAGTATCCTTGGCGCCTCTTGGGGTCAAAAAGCCACACCCAGTCACCAGCTTTGTACCCCATGCTGTCAGCTCTGGTGTCATAGCGCTCCTTCATTTGATCGCTGGCTTCCCCGATGTTCATGCGGACCTGATCATGGATGTCATCCAGCCTCCTGCGAAGGTCTGTCACATAGTCTTCTCCGGCTAGGTCTTCACCTGGTTTGCAGCCAAATTTGAGATCACAAGGAAGTCGCATTTCTCGCCCAAACAGTATGCTGCTGGGAGTCTTCTTCGTCGTTTCCTGAACAGCCGACCGGTAAGCCAATAAGAACAAAGGCAGATGTCGGTCCCAGTCCCGCTGATGGCTGGACACTACCTTGGCTAAGTACCTCCCCACGGTACGGTTCATCCTTTCCACCATTCCATCAGACTGTGGATGTAGCGCAGTGGTCCTGGTCTTGTAGATCCCTAGCCGCTCACACATTTGCTGGAAGATAGCAGCTTCAAAGTTCCTTCCCTGATCAGAATGTAATTCCAGGGGTACGCCAAACCTGCTGATAAACTCGGTAACTAGAACTTCAGTCACGGTTACGGCCTCTTGGTTAGGGATTGAGTAAGCTTCCACCCACTTGCTGAAGTAATCCATCACCACCATGATGTACTTGTTACCCTTCTCAGTTGTAGGAAATGGGCCAGCTATGTCGATGGCAATTCTTTCAAAGGGGCTGCCAACATTGTACTGACGCATTGGTGCTCGCCTTTTCCTTTGCGGTCCATTGGCCGTTGCACAGGTTACACATTTTCGACACCAATCTTTGACGTCTTCGCTGCAGTTGATCCAGTAAAATCGCTCTTTCACTTTCTCCAGCGTCTTCTTAACGCCTAGATGTCCTCCAGAAGTTCCTCCATGCAGCAGTCCAAGGATTTCCGGTACTCGGCTCCTCGGAACGAGGGTTTGCTTTCTTCTAAGTGTGCCGTCTTCCTTCTCGATCTTTCGTTTCAGAAGCCCTCCTTCTATCACTATGGATCCCCATTGAGCCCAATAAGCCTTGACAGTTGGTGATAAGGGGGCGAGCTTTTCCCAGGTTGGCCTTTCTCCTTCTCGCGCCCATTCCATCACATACTTCAAGTCCGGATCATTCAGTTGGTCTTGCGCCAATTTTTCATCTTGCCAGTCCTCATCTTCGGTGGTCGTCCTTTGGACAATTGCTACCTTGTCCTCCATCTTGCTGCAATGTTTGCAGTCACTGGCGCATGGTCGTCTGGATAATGCATCCGCATTTCGATGAAGCGTGCCAGGTCTATGTTCGGAGTCATAATCATACTCCTGGAGCCTTTCAATCCATCTAGCCACTTGCCCTTCTGGGTTTTTGAATTTCAGAAGCCAAACCAGTGCAGCATGATCAGTCCGTAGTGTGAATTTTCTCCCGTACAAGTATTTGCGGAAGTGTTCCACTGATTTTATCACGGCAAGAAGCTCTCGTCTGGTCACGCAATAATTTCGTTCTGGCTTGGAAAGCACTTTACTGAAGTAACCCAGAACAGTCTCATGCCCATCCTGTATTTGGGAAAGGACACCTCCTATCCCCACATTACTAGCGTCGGTATCCAGGATGAACTTTCCATCTTTTCGTGGGTAGCTCAAGATGGGGGCACTTGTTAATCTTCCCTTAAGCTCTTCAAATGCTTGTGCGCAGGAATCACTCCAATGGAAGCGAGTGTTTTCTTCCGTAAGCTTGGTGAGCGGTTTTGCAATGTCCGCAAATCTTGGCACAAACCTCCTGTAATAAGTGCACAGCCCCAGGAAACTCCTAGTTTCATGTTTGTCCTTCAGCACGGGCCAGTCTCTTACTGCCTTGATTTTGGCAGGGTCAACTTCAACTCCACGTTGAGAAACTATGTGTCCCAGGTAATTTACTTGTTTCTTGAACAGGTTACACTTTTTCGGGTTGAGCTTCAGTCCAGCGTCTTGTAGTCACCCGAAAACTTGCTCCAGATTTCTCAACTGATGGTTGAAGTCCTTTCCCAGGATGATTATGTCATCCAAGTATACCAGGCAGGTTTCCCATGACAGTCCTCGCAGCACATTCTCCATCAGCCTTTCAAACGTGGCGGGGGCATTGCATAAGCCAAATGGCATCACGGTGAACTGCCAAAGTCCAGATCCAGTCGAGAATGCAGTTTTCTCCTTATCTTTGGCATCCAATTCAACTTGCCAGTAGCCACTTTTCAGGTCCAATGTGGAAAAAATGGTGCATCCTGCCAATGTGTCCAAGGTGTCGTCAATCCTTGGCAGAGGGTAACTATCCTTTTTCGTAACATCGTTGAGCAGTCTGTAGTCCACACAAAATCTCGTGGTACCATCCTTCTTTTTCACCAGTACCACCGGGGATGTCCAAGGGCTACTTGATGGTTCTATGATGCCATCCTTGCTCATGTCTTTGATGATCTTGTCAGCTTCTTCCCGCTTTGCAAAGGGTAGTCTTCTTGGAGCCTGTTTTATTGGTCTCGCTTCTCCGGTGTCTACGCTATGTCGCACTACCTTGGTTCTTCCCAGACGGCCATTAGAGTCCTCGAAAATGTTCTGGTAGCGGCAGATCAAACTCCTCACTCTCCGTTTGTTTTCCTCGGTTAGACCTTGGGAAGCGTCGTGGACCAGGGCTTCCAATTGTGTTGACAATTTGTTTCCTTCGCATGACATGTTTGTCATCTGTTGCACAATGGAAGTTATCCTCTCACATCTGCCCAAAACAAAACCTTCATTCATTTTAACTGGGTAGCTGTTCACATTCATGATCTTGACAGGAATGGTCTCCTGCGCGCGAATCACTGTTCTTGCCACCATGACTCCTTTGTTAACATTGTCCATGTTCTCCGGTTCTATCATACAGATTTGGTCATTTGTACTACTGGAATCCAGGCGGGCACTCACTATCATCTCGGATCGCCCCTTCACTTCGGTATTCTTGGCTAGGATAACACGTGCAGCCAGTTCTTTCCGTCTTTGCAGGATGACTTCTTCATTTCCAATTTTAATGGACCCTTTCTTTAAATTTAAACTGCACCCAAATCTGTCCAGTATGTCCATTCCCAATATAACGTCTTCTTCAATGTTGGCCACCAACGTCCGATGATCAAAAGTGGTGCTGCCAATTTGGAAGGTGGCAATCGTCTCCCCATACACCTGTGCTGACTCTCCCGTGGCGGTGTGCAGAGACCACTTTGTTGGTGCAATCTGCTTACCTCGTGCCACTATGTCGCGTCTCAGAATTGTCCTGGTTGCTCCCGTGTCCACCAGTAGTTCACGAGTTACTCCATCCATTATGCCATTGATAAAAATGCTGCTGGCTTTTCCTCTCACGGTTGCGACAGTAGCAGCAGATTTCAGGGCCTCTCCAGCGTGGGTCAACGGTTGCCCCTTCCCATTAACCCTTTCTAGTTTTCCGCAGCCTGTTTTCTGGGTTTCTGAGGCTTGGGACACTTGGTGCTAAGGTGGCCCAGCTGTCCGCAGTCCAGCAGCGTGGGTCTCGTCTTCGAGGTCTCAGACGTTCCAGCACTTTTTCAATTAACTCCTCGGTTGTTGGTAGCTTGACCTCCTCTGCCTCGACTGCACGAACCCTGGCGTGGCCCCTGATGGACTGTTTGACAGCCTCAAACTCGAGAGCTTGGCTTAGCGCCTCGTTCAATGCCTTGGGGTGGGCCAGTTTTACGGCTTGCTGCGTCTCCCATTCCCGCAACCCGTTCAGGAACTTGTCCACGGCCAAGCTCTCACAGATGTCGTCGTAGGCTGTCGGGTAAGCGTCTCGTACCAGGCGGGCGATGTCCATCTCAAACTCCTGGAGGCTCTCGTTGGGCTTCTGCACCCTTGTGTTCAGCTGTGACTTGTACAGCTGCTCCAGGCACTTGTGGCCATAGCGCATATCCAAGCGCTGCTTCAGCTGCCCAAAGTCACCACGGTTGTCCAAGGGTATGGCCTGCAGAACCCTGAGAGCATCTCCTCGGAGCGACAGGCTGAGAACCGAAGCCTTCTTCTGCTGGCTCCAGGCTCCCATCATGGCAGCCGTCTCAAAGAGGGTCAAATACTCCTCCCACGACGTCTTCCCGTCGAAGGTCGGAAGGTTGTGCTTCGCCAGCGAAGGGTCGTCATCCCCTCTAGTGACCCTGGTTGGAGTTGAGCATCCCTGTTCGATCTCGTCGTGAAGGCCTTTGGGGGATATCCTGGTGGACTCCATCTGGCACTTGTCAGCCAGCTCGGCACGCAGACGGTCTTCCAGGTTTGACATCCGAGTCTCCATTTCCCCCTTCAGGGCCGAGAGGTTGGTTGTCATCTTCTCCTCCATTTCTCCTTTTAGGGTTGTGAGATTCTTATTGAGGTCCTCCTTCAGGGTAGTGAGGCTGTCAGCCATCTCCACCTTCAGGCTGGTCATCTTTTCCTCTAGGGTCTTGGCGTTGTCAGCCATCTCAGTCTTCAGTCCTGTCAGGTTGCTGGTTAGCTCCTCCTTCATGGACTTTGTGATGCTGATATTTAGCTCGTCCAAGGCGCGGTCCCCTCCAGACGCCATGACAAAATATGCCGGGTCTTCGCCTGATTGTTCCAAGGCCTCTATGAGGCGTGCTTGTAAGGCTGCCTTTCCTCCTGAGGTCTCCAGGTCCCTCTCCAGAAGCTCATTTTTAAGCTCAGTGACTTTGAGGTCCTTGACGTTCACTTTAGTTGCCATTTTTTTTCAAAATTTACGTCAAAACAAAAATATTTTCAAATTTATTTAATACAAGTTTTGAGTTTTATATATATAGCTGTTTTGAATACGTACTTTAGCAAAAATAATATTTTTTTTCTGATTACACTGATTGGTAGGTACTGTCTTTTAATATTTATTTTTAATTCACCAATATTTTTAACATAATAATGTCTGATAGTACATAATCATTTATTTCGTCTCAAGTCTTTCAAACACACAGGTAGGTACTTAATGTACATTCACACACTTGTAAACGAAGGACAGCTATTCAAAAACTTTTTCTCGATGAATGTGGAACGTTCTTTTGTAATATTTTTCAAGATTTTTTTTTTATTTTTTTATTTTTTTAATCGCACACAATAATAAAAAAAACTATGGTCCAATTTGATGACTTTCTCAATGCGGTAAAATAGTCATTATGTTATGTCCAGAATTATGTTCCATATGATGTTCCAGAATTTATAAGCAACTTGCTTTTGCGTCTTTTCTTTTAACAAAAATTTATTTAAACACTTGTTTTCACAAAAGTCAGTTCACACAAAGTTCAATTTGAATAAAGTTCATTTTAACACTATTTAATTTATTTTATTTATTTTTAGACAGAAGATCTTAATTTTTCTTGACAATTCCGCACCTGACGCCAATTGTTACGAAATTAGGGTTCAATTGTCTTCAAATTAAAAATACACAGGTCTTCTTCAATAGTTATTTATTTTACACAGTTACAAAATTTATTTTCACACTACTTTCTCGATTATTCCATTGGTTTCAGTTCACTGATCAGATGGCTTCGATGTGTTTGTTCGTCGCTATGATACTGCCCCGCTCTGCAGGCCATTCGCACCTTTATACTCTGTAGAGCAGTATGATCTAGAACCAAAGTTGCTAGACGGTTCCAGAGTAATTATTACTTCTCGACGCTTCACGTACTACCTAGAGATACAACCAAAATCCTACCTACAAATGTAATACAGAATTCCTATAATTATAACAAGTACCTACTTAGCCTAGAGAATTCTACACTTATACACAATTATCGATCCTACCTACCTATACCTATGAGGACTCTTATAACTATAACTACCCATACTTATTTCAATATTTATATTTACATAACAGTATAAATGGTGAAATGTTGAAAGCAGGAGGCGAATGTGTGATAGATTGGATGTACGAATTATGTAAGCTTTGTGTGAATGCAGGAGTAGTACCGATGGATTGGAGGAAGGCAGTCATTGTTCCCATTTACAAAGGTAAAGGGGACAAAAAAGACTGTCAGAACTTCAGACCAATCAGTCTACTCAGTATACCAGGAAAAGTCTTCTGTAAGGTGATTATAAAAAATGTGATTCTGACTACTAGTGAAAGGATTTCCGATATACAGTCCGGCTTTATGGCCGGTAGAGGCTGTGTTGATCAGATTTTTACTCTACGACAACTTGTTGAAAAACGATTGTCGGTGAGGCGGAAGCTGTTCACGGCCTTTGTAGATCTGGAAAAGGCTTTTGACTCAGTGGACAGAGGTATGTTATGGGATGTTTTGAAAGCATACGGAGTGAATGGGGCTCTCCTAGGTGCGGTGCATGCAAACTATGAAAGTAGTAAGGCATGTGTCCGTATTGATGGTGAGTATAGTGAGTGGTTTGAAGTGTATAAGGGTGTGAGGCAAGGATGTGTGATGAGTCCATGGCTATTTAACATAGTTATGGACAAGTGTGTCAGGGATGCTAGACTTAATGATTGTGGATTGATGATAGGAGAGAGCAAAGTGAGTGTTCTACTGTATGCAGATGATGCAGTTCTTGTATCTGATTCTGCAGTAGAATTGCAAACAATGCTCTCTAGATTGAATGAAGCTTTGTTAGGTAACCATTTGAAGTTGAATGCAAGTAAGAAGAAAGTATTGATTTTTGAAAGAGATGATGAAAATATGAATTATGAATTTAAAATTAATGGAATGAATGTTGATGTCGTAAATGAGTTTGTATACCTGGGAAGTAAGTTTGAAAAAGATGGAAGAATGACCGGCGAATTTGAAAGAAGAATAATGAAAGGCAGGTGCGTACTGGGTGCTACCGCTAGCATCGCCAAAAACCAGAATCTTTCAAAAAATGTTCGACTGGCGGTGCACGGGGGTATACTAGTGCCCACTCTGATGTATGGAAGTGAAGCCTGGACGGTGAGTGAAAGTGAGATTAGTACAGTCCATACGGTAGAAATGGATTACTTAAGAAGTATGATTGGAAAAAGACGGAGTGATCGGGTGAGGAATGATTTTGTTGGAGAGGAATGCGGTGTAAGAGAAAGTGTGAAAGAAAAGATTAAAAGAAGTATACTTAGATGGTTTGGACATTTGGAGAGAATGAATGAGGAAAGAATGACGAAGAAAGTATATGCTGCAAGAATTGATGGATGTCGTGGAAGAGGAAGACCGAGAAAGGTATGGATGGACCAAATTTTCGAAATAGTGAGTGAATGGGATATCCAGAGTCATAATAAAAGGAGAGCTTGTATGAAAATAGTTATGACTCTGGATGAAATAAAATAAGTATGCAAGGACAGGAAGAAGTGGCGGGTAATCTGCAATGCTGATTTTTAATGTTGGTTTATTGGCTTGCTACATTTTTTGCATAAGACATTTTTTACTTTTTTTGTATAGATTTATTTTTAAGGTTTTGTTGTTTTCTTATACTTAAATGTTATTTATTACTCGTATTCCTTGACTTATAGGTTGGTATGAGGCTGACCACCCATACTGTAAAAAACTGAACTTTGCCAATGTCACCCCTGTTTCAGGGAATGTCGGCAAGAGTTGCAGGGCTTATGTTCATTTGAGGTTTGGATTTTATTTGTAAGTACACAAACAGCATTTGTAAGCGCGAACTACACGTGTTTGTTTGTGGGCATACATCTGAGAGCTTTGAATGAATATATCCTTGCAACTTAGATTATAGATTATAGACAGATGAAATTTTAACAACACTACATACATTCTTATAACTAACCAAGAAAAATATTCTTAAAACTAACTTATTGTAAGTGACTGCAAAATACACTGCGAACATTTCTTTAGGAAATTGAAATTTTTATTATGACAAATGAAATGTTAAAAAAATACACCGAGAATTGTACAAATAGCTACAGACAAAATATACAGAACATTTGACAGAAATACATATATAAGTATTAAGTACCTATTATATACCTACACAGAATTAGATAAAACATAATATTATTGTGGTCATAAGAAGTAAGAAAAATCACATTATGTCACAAAACTATCCTTGTGTTTATCATATTATATTCCTGTCGTGTAGTTGCAATGTGCTTTATGAAAAATAACAATGAAAATGCACGAAAAGAAAAACCAACCGATAAACACAAGATATACAGGTATATAATGTTAAACAATGAAAACGTGTAATTTCCTACCTCGTTATGCCAACAATAATATATCTTGTACATACATAGATGAAAATCTAGGCCAGACAGGTCAGCCACCTGTTCGATGCGAAGATCGTCTCCCCCGGCGTGAAGGTCCTTCCACATCTGGAAGAAACCATGGTGCGGCACCTGAAACAACACACAACAATAATTATTTTGACATCCATAAACTGCTGGGGCTAACCTTTTGGGCATGGTGTACTGCTTCACCATGTAGGCGGCGAGCTGTAAAGCGCGCGACATTTCTAATCTGAAAACAAAACAGCCAAAATAAGAAAAACAACATCAAATCAATTATAAAGACAATATTATTTCAAATGCAATAAAAGCGAAAAATATCCAAATCCTGCGATAAAATCCTCGAAATGTCGAAATCCACCCGAGACAAGTTTGTTGCGCCTGCGACTCGACACTAGCCAAGGGTTCTATAATAATCTATAATCTAAGTTGCAAACATATATTACATTTAAGATTTATATCAAATGAATTCCCACAAGCAGACGCGTAGGTATATGTTCGCGCTTAAGCATGCCGTATGTGAACCTACAATATAAAACCCAATCTCAAATGAACATAAGCCCTGCAACAGAGGTGACATTGGCAAAGTGAAACATTTTTTTACAGTATGGGTGGTCAGCCTCACACCAACCTATAAGTCGAGGAAGACACAACCTAAAAAATCTTACAACTAAATCCTGTACAAGTATTTCACAATCACTGGCAAGTTTGATTAAAACGAGGATGTTATATGTACAATACTTAGGGTTTGGTGTTTCAGCAATAGCTTGGTGAGCTTAAAGTGAGCCAGAAACATTATTTTCAATATTCTCACAAGTTTTGTCTTTTTCATTTAGCATGAAGTCACTAACCTACTGTTCAAACAACAAACCCTAAAGAATGCAATCAAATTTAGTATAAAATCACAACAAATACAAATCGCATTGACGTATGAAACAGTGGACTGGAAATTGCTGAAATGCACATAGATGATATATCCGTTTCAACTTACATTTTAAAGCAAATTGACCTTAGTTAAAAAGAGAACAAAATTTCTCCCAGTGTGGTAAAACAGGATCTGTGGGCCAAATATGATGTGGTTTGGGCATTTAGAAATCTGCATAATCTATAATTTAAGTTGCAAAGATATATTTACATTTAAAGCTCATATCAAATGCATGCCAACAAACAAACACGTGTAGTTTGCGCTTACAAATGCTGAATGTGTACTCACAAATAAAATCCAAACCTCAAATGAACACATCAGCCCTACAACTTTTTCCGACCTTCCCTGACACAGGGGTGACATTGGCAAAGTGAACCATTTTTTACAGTATGGGTGGTCAGCCTCATACCAACCTATAAGTCAAGGAATAACCTACAAATCAAGGAAATAATGGATGATAAAATAATTATTGTTGATTGAATAATATTCCGTCGTCATGGCAACATATAAGTATTTTAATTGAAAACGTTCCTTTTTCAAATGTTGATAAAAGTTTGATTTACCAGCCACCTGAAAAAAAAACGTTAGGTATAAAAAATCATACATACTTAATTATATATTATAATCCTTGAAAGAGATGATATTTTTCACCGGTGCATTATTTTTTTCATTGCTTGGTCATTCCCTCTCTATTATCAATCAATGAAAAAAAATGATTTTGACGCCCGCCGACTCAAATTTTGAGAAAACTTGGCACATTAATTGTTCTTTTCATTAGACGTGACAAAAAATCGCATAGATTTGTTACTCTACCTCAAGCGGTGTGAACTTACAGCCTCTTAATGATGCGAGATTTTGCAAAAGAAATATATTTTGCCGTCGCAGAAAGCTACATACATTTGCTTCCGCATGAAAACCAGTGTTGATGCTTTTTCGTTCACTATATACTCGCAAATATTTTACAAAATCATTAGTAGTAAAATAGCCTTTTGATACAAACCTGATTAAACTTATAGAAGGAGGATGTATGATGTAAAATAATAAAATATGTATCTGGCTTGAGAAAAACACAAATGAAATACATTCTTTCGGGAGTGTGAGAGTTTCGGGAAGAAACCAAGATTTCTGTGTGAACTTGAAGCCGTTGTCCTTGGGAGAAGAGGTCGTCACATCCACGCCTATATAGTCCACGCCATCGAGGGTATAAAAGCTCCTGGCGATTCCCCTATTCGTCATTTACCCTATTATCATGCATATTTATAATATTATAATATTATTTTTAAGTATGTATTATATGTAAAAGGCACAATGTGTCGTTGAAATAAATAAATATTAATATCATTCTGGTAACTTGTATTTGTTTCCTGTAAATGTAATCTCGGCTGAATTTTTGTCTCAGTGTTTTACCAAATAAGGTTTTAACACATACACCGCTGACTGTCGATCGTTATTCAAGCTCTTACTTTTGATTCGGAAGCAAATGTTAAAAAAAATGCAAAATCTCACAGCTTTAAGATGCTGTAAGATTTATGCCGTTTGAGATGGAGGTAAAAATATTTTATATTTGTAAGGGTTTTTGAAATATATGTATATTCGAACCTATGCGCTTGTTTGCATTTGCACTACTTCCCTGAAACAGGCAAAGTGAACCTTTTTTTAACAGTATGGATGGTCAGTCTCATACCGACCTATAGGTGTCGAGAAATACACACAATCGTACATGCATACATAGTTAAATTGGTACCTACCTACTCAAATCAGAGGTTGGACGACATCAACTTATGAATTTCTCATCGAGGAATGAGATTGATCATAAATGAGGATGGTATAAATGAAATACGTTATTTTTATCTTTTTTTTATTTGAAATACATTATTCATAAAAAAATAATCCTCTTAAATCTATTACATTGTTGATTATATTTTTTTACGCTATACCTCACTAAAAAGAGACTAAGCTCTTGTGTGTGGTGAGGGGAACATCACCTTATTTTTTTGGTTCCGAAGCTTACCCACCTTGGTTTGCCATCATCTCCAACACCAAGTTCTGAAAACATAGAAGTAAAAAGACAAGTTTAAAAAAACAAACCTACCATCCGTAAGTTTGTTGGTTTGTTTTTTTTTTTCCTTTTTTTTACGTGAGAGGGGAAAACCTTGCATAGGTCCCCCCGGCCCGGTACCGAGGGGTATGTGAGATTCTTACTCACTAAAATGACCTCTCATTTAGCGGCTGCCGGACCTGTGCGCTCACGCACTTACCTGTATGTGAGTGCACAGGTCCAGCAGCGATGAGGCGTCAGGGGACCAGAGGCGGTCCCCTGACGCCTCATTTTTACCTCTCAAGAGGCAATTTAACAAAAATACATTCAAAATTTTCTTAGGTTAATAAATGATACAATCTCAATTAAAACTAACTTATCGTAAATAACTACAAAATAATTATAAGTACATTAATTTTAATTAAGTCAAATTACATGTTGAAAATATATAATGAAAATAATATTAATGAAATACAAAGTAAGAAATTTATAATAATCATATTTCTATTACTAAATACATACATATTTAAACAAAAAATAGTATAGAAAATACATAATTTATAACATAAGTAATGAAAATTTAATCAAAAACATCGAATACAAAGGGAAAAAAGTACAAATTTAAGTTACATTGCATTAATTTTAGTTACTTCATTTTAAAAATAATATTTACATAAAATATGAAATTATAAATGATACAATAAATTGAAATATGTAATATAAGTGGTGTCGCCTAGCAAAAACTATCGCACGGGCGAAAGTCGCCCTTGTTACCACAAAGGCGGCCCTCGCCCATGCTCGCGTTTTCGCGAAACACGGCCACATATTTATAATAATAATTAAAAATATAATGTAATAATGAAATATGCGATTAACGCAAGATTGTGAGTAAAATAATCAACAATAGTGCGATAATAGCAAAGATACCTCAAATTGAGTGGAGAGAGATCAACGCAGCGTGCAGTCGTGAGAGCGGCCAGGCGTTGTTTGGAAATTTTTCCGTCGTCATGCCAATATATACACAATAAAAAGGAAATAATTGAAAATGTTCGTTTTTTCAAATATGATAACAATGTTAAATGAAAAATAGACGATAGGTATAAAAAATAAATAAAAAATATGCGAAATGTATTATAAGGCTTCTCAAAAATTATTTATATTTCATTAATGAAATTTTTAAGCCATGTTTATAATAAATCAACCACAAAAATTATAATAACTTTTTTATTTGTTTTTTTTTCAGCTTACTTTCATTCGTGAGGGCGATTTCCCGCGACGAGCAGGGTCCTGTCCAGTTGAAAAGTATGATTTATGTAAAACGCGTTTCTTAGATATCAATTCGACGACAGCAAAAAGTGACAACGGTTATAAATTTACTCCACAACTCGTAAATACAATTAGCATGTAGCAGGTCCCGCCAGTCACGCTATGACGATGTACAAAACAGGGGCTTTTTGGAAAGTATGGAACGGCTAATATTATACAACTCTTTAGTGTATTTCTATGCCGCGGGATGTAAAAGGGTGGATGGGAGATGGTTTTCATTTGTGTACCTACCCTTAATCAGTGGGATAATTTTTCATATCTTCCTATGGGCTGTTTTTCCGAGCATTCCAACATATTTCTAAACCTCTCCCATGCTTCTTGGTTGACTGTGATTGTTTTTTCCACTTTCTAGATGAAAACCGTGAGCGAAAAAAAAATCACGACCCACCAGTCAAAATGAATTGTGTGTACGTCTGTCTGTATATTTTTTAGGAAGCAAGCCACGTATTTACTTTTAGTTCACAGTGAATTGAGTCACCTGTTTCCGAAAATCCGCAACTTAACTTGCAGGGAAAAATAGTTTTCTTCGTTTTTATATATATTTTTGTCAAGGGTCGAGTACTCTAAATAAAAAAGCATCTATAACTTACTAAAAACAACAAGTCTGTGAATCGACATTACCAAATTCCGCCATCGCAGAGATTAAAAATGTTGGATTTCTCAAAATCGTTGCGTGAGGAGATAGCGGAGGTTGGAAACAAACGACTCATCAATGATGTCGTGCTATGTGCAATATTCGGCTTAATGTTTTTGTTTTTAGGGTTACAGAAGGCGTATATGAGGTATTTGTGGCTGTCCTTCCACTCACACTCCTCGAAAACTAAATATCACGTAAACATGAGTATCATTTATTTTTCTCGGTGTGAGCTGTAGTAAATGCTTCCATAATCTGTTGTAAAGTATATATTTTGCACCATTATGAGATCCAAATCAATTGTAACAAGTCAAAAAAGGAGACACTCTCGAATCAACTGTCCCACAAGTCGGTGGCCCTCAGTTTAAAGGAATGGCCCTCTATTCACATATTTTTTTATCAATTTTAAAATAATCTCTGATTTTAGCAAATAACGATTTTGTCAAGGAAACTATCACGTTTGAGTAATAATCCACACGGTATGCTATAAATTATATTTCGTTCCCCACCAAGGTATCGACAATGATTTGCCGTTTCGGTTGCAAACTCGAAATAAATAAATAAAATACCGGCGAGGTCAGCCTCCACAAAAGAAATGGAAGCTGGAAACCCCCAATTCCAGTGAAGTGGTTGACGTAAGGCCGGTCACCTTACCTGTTAAAACAAATAGGATCCACAAGCCACATGCAACCCCTTCGTGGACAAGGCGGTAAGAAGTCGCACTGTGTATATGTGCAGCTTAGTAACATTTTTTTTAACAGATGATATTTTCCCTCGAGACATAATAGTGTGACTAAAAGAGAATCTATCAGCTATATTGACATTTAAGACTCATTTTAAATGCATGACCACAAGCAGACACGAGTAAGTTCACGCTTACAAATGCTGCATGTGCACTTACAAAATAAAGAGCCAAATCTCAAATGAACATAAGCAGTGCAACTTTAGCCGACCTTCCCTGATACAGGGGTAAAATTAGCAAGTGAAGTGTTAGATGGTCTGGACATGTAGAAAGGATGCATGATGAAAGACTGACAAAGTGTATATACTTACAGAGGAAATTTGAAAGGCAAAAGAAGACCGAGGAATGTATAAAGATCGTGAAAGAATTAAATAGGGGTACATTTACAGAGTGGACGTAAAGGAAGGAAATGCATAAAAACTGTGATGGATACGAACCAATTGTACAGAAATATTCAAGGATAGGAAGAAATGGAGGTGTTTCTGCAGAGGATCTGGCCAACCCTGTCGGAATGGCGACAGAGTTAAACTTACAGCTACAGAAATACTAAAGAAATTAATGATAGCTTCTTGCTTAATTTTTGTGGCCAAGAAAATCTAGCGTATCATATAATTTTGATTCGGAAGGGAATGTAAAAAAAAATGCAAAATCTCACAGCTTTAAGATGCTGTGAGATTTAAGCCGTTTGAGATGGAGATAAAAATATTTTTAATTCTTTGAAATATATACTCGAACCTATGCGCTTGTTTGCATGTTCACTATAATCTATTATTCATATTAAATGCAATTGGTACCTACCTACTCAAATCAGAGGTTGGACGACATCTTATGAATTTCTCATCGAGGAATTAGATTGATCATAAATGAGGATGGCATAAATGAAATACTTTTTTTATTTGAAATACATTATTCATACATTTTTTCCCCCTTAAATCTATTACATTATTGATTATATTTTTTTACGCTATACCTCTTGTGTGGTGAGGGGAACATCACCATATTTTTTTGGTTCCGAAGCTTGACCCGCCTTGACTTGGCATCGTCTCCAAAACTAAGTTCTGAAAACATAGAGGTAAAAACACAAATTAAAAAAAAAAAAAAACCTACCACACGTTAGTTTGTTGGTTGGTTTTTTTTTCTCTTTTTCTACATTTTACAGTTTTCTTATAAACTGCAAGTTGCAACAATATTACGAACACACACAAATAATATACATTATATAATTACGCAATATACATAATATGCAAAACATTTTTTTTAAGTACAAAACATTGGCAGAAACAAACAAACATGTACAAATACATTTTTTTAATATGACAGATGAAATTTTAACAACACTACATACATTCTTATAACTAACCAAGAAAAATATTCTTAAAACTAACTTATTGTAAGTGACTGCAAAATACACTGCGAACATTTCTTTAGGAAATTGAAATTTTTATTATGACTCCTTGATTGATAGGTTGGTATGCGGCTGACCACCCATACTGTAAAAAATGGTTCACTTTGCCAATGTCACCCCTGCTTCAGGGAAGGTCGGCAAGAGTTGCAGGGCTTATGTTCATTTGAGATTGGGGTTTTTATATTGTAGGTCCACATGCAGCATGTGTAAGCGCGAAATTATGCATGTCTGCTTGTGGGAATGCATTTAATATGAATCTCAAATGATACATATCTTTGCAGCTTAGATTTAGATTTAGATTTAGACAAATGAAATGTTAAAAAAATACACCGAGAATTGTACAAATAGCTACAGACAAAATATACAGAACATTTGACAAAAATACATATACAAGTATTAAGTACCTATTATATACCTACACAGAATTAGATAAAACATAATATTATTGTGGTCATAAGAAGTAAGAAAAATCACATTATGTCACAAAACTATCCTTGTGTTTATCATATTATATTCCTGTCGTGTAGTTGCAATGAGCTTTATGATAAATAACAATGAAAATGCACGAAAAGAAAAACCAACCGATAAACACAAGATATACAGGTATATAATGTTAAACAATGAAAACGTGTAATTTCCTACCTCGTTATGCCAACAATAATATATCTTGTACATACATAGATGAAAATCTAGGCCAGACAGGTCAGCCACCTGTTCGATGCGAAGATCGTCTCCCCCGGCGTGAAGGTCCTTCCACATCTGGAAGAAACCATGGTGCGGCACCTGAAACAACACACAACAATAATTATTTTGACATCCATAAACTGCTGGGGCTAACCTTTTGGGCATGGTGTACTGCTTCACCATGTAGGCGGCGAGCTGTAAAGCGCGCGACATTTCTAATCTGAAAACAAAACAGCCAAAATAAGAAAAACAACATCAAATCAATTATAAAGACAATATTATTTCAAATGCAATAAAAGCGAAAAATATCCAAATCCTGCGATAAAATCCTCGAAATGTCGAAATCCACCCGAGACAAGTTTGTTGCGCCTGCGACTCGACACTAGCCAAGGGTTCTATAATAATCTATAATCTAAGTTGCAAACATATATTACATTTAAGATTTATATCAAATGAATTCCCACAAGCAGACGCGTAGGTATATGTTCGCGCTTAAGCATGCCGCATGTGAACCTACAATATAAAACCCAATCTCAAATGAACATAAGCCCTGCAACAGAGGTGACATTGGCAAAGTGAAACATTTTTTTACAGTATGGGTGGTCAGCCTCACACCAACCTATAAGTCGAGGAAGACACAACCTAAAAAATCTTACAACTAAATCCTGTACAAGTATTTCACAATCACTGGCAAGTTTGATTAAAACGAGGATGTTATATGTACAATACTTAGGGTTTGGTGTTTCAGCAATAGCTTGGTGAGCTTAAAGTGAGCCAGAAACATTATTTTCAATATTCTCACAAGTTTTGTCTTTTTCATTTAGCATGAAGTCACTAACCTACTGTTCAAACAACAAACCCTAAAGAATGCAATCAAATTTAGTATAAAATCACAACAAATACAAATCGCATTGACGTATGAAACAGTGGACTGGAAATTGCTGAAATGCACATAGATGATATATCCGTTTCAACTTACATTTTAAAGCAAATTGACCTTAGTTAAAAAGAGAACAAAATTTCTCCCAGTGTGGTAAAACAGGATCTGTGGGCCAAATATGATGTGGTTTGGGCATTTAGAAATCTGCATAATCTATAATTTAAGTTGCAAAGATATATTTACATTTAAAGCTCATATCAAATGCATGCCAACAAACAAACACGTGTAGTTTGCGCTTACAAATGCTGAATGTGTACTCACAAATAAAATCCAAACCTCAAATGAACACATCAGCCCTACAACTTTTTCCGACCTTCCCTGACACAGGGGTGACATTGGCAAAGTGAACCATTTTTTACAGTATGGGTGGTCAGCCTCATACCAACCTATAAGTCAAGGAATAACCTACAAATCAAGGAAATAATGGATGATAAAATAATTATTGTTGATTGAATAATATTCCGTCGTCATGGCAACATATAAGTATTTTAATTGAAAACGTTCCTTTTTCAAATGTTGATAAAAGTTTGATTTACCAGCCACCTGAAAAAAAAACGTTAGGTATAAAAAATCATACATACTTAATTATATATTATAATCCTTGAAAGAGATGATATTTTTCACCGGTGCATTATTTTTTTCATTGCTTGGTCATTCCCTCTCTATTATCAATCAATGAAAAAAAATGATTTTGACGCCCGCCGACTCAAATTTTGAGAAAACTTGGCACATTAATTGTTCTTTTCATTAGACGTGACAAAAAATCGCATAGATTTGTTACTCTACCTCAAGCGGTGTGAACTTACAGCCTCTTAATGATGCGAGATTTTGCAAAAGAAATATATTTTGCCGTCGCAGAAAGCTACATACATTTGCTTCCGCATGAAAACCAGTGTTGATGCTTTTTCGTTCACTATATACTCGCAAATATTTTACAAAATCATTAGTAGTAAAATAGCCTTTTGATACAAACCTGATTAAACTTATAGAAGGAGGATGTATGATGTAAAATAATAAAATATGTATCTGGCTTGAGAAAAACACAAATGAAATACATTCTTTCGGGAGTGTGAGAGTTTCGGGAAGAAACCAAGATTTCTGTGTGAACTTGAAGCCGTTGTCCTTGAGAGAAGAGGTCGTCACATCCACGCCTATATAGTCCACGCCATCGAGGGTATAAAAGCTCCTGGCGATTCCCCTATTCGTCATTTACCCTATTATCATGCATATTTATAATATTATAATATTATTTTTAAGTATGTATTATATGTAAAAGGCACAATGTGTCGTTGAAATAAATAAATATTAATATCATTCTGGTAACTTGTATTTGTTTCCTGTAAATGTAATCTCGGCTGAATTTTTGTCTCAGTGTTTTACCAAATAAGGTTTTAACACATACACCGCTGACTGTCGATCATTATTCAAGCTCTTACTTTTGATTCGGAAGCAAATGTTAAAAAAATGCAAAATCTCACAGCTCTAAGAAATACATTATTCATAAAAAAATAATCCTCTGAAATCTATTACATTGTTGATTATATTTTTTTACGCTATACCTCACTAAAAAGAGACTAAGCTCTTGTGTGTGGTGAGGGGAACATCACCTTATTTTTTTGGTTCCGAAGCTTACCCACCTTGGTTTGCCATCATCTCCAACACCAAGTTCTGAAAACATAGAAGTAAAAAGACAAGTTTAAAAAAACAAACCTACCATCCGTAAGTTTGTTGGTTTGTTTTTTTTTTTCCTTTTTTTTACGTGAGAGGGGAAAACCTTGCATAGGTCCCCCCGGCCCGGTACCGAGGGGTATGTGAGATTCTTACTCACTAAAATGACCTCTCATTTAGCGGCTGCCGGACCTGTGCGCTCACGCACTTACCTGTATGTGAGTGCACAGGTCCAGCAGCGATGAGGCGTCAGGGGACCAGAGGCGGTCCCCTGACGCCTCATTTTTACCTCTCAAGAGGCAATTTAACAAAAATACATTCAAAATTTTCTTAGGTTAATAAATGATACAATCTCAATTAAAACTAACTTATCGTAAATAACTACAAAATAATTATAAGTACATTAATTTTAATTAAGTCAAATTACATGTTGAAAATATATAATGAAAATAATATTAATGAAATACAAAGTAAGAAATTTATAATAATCATATTTCTATTACTAAATACATACATATTTAAACAAAAAATAGTATAGAAAATACATAATTTATAACATAAGTAATGAAAATTTAATCAAAAACATCGAATACAAAGGGAAAAAAGTACAAATTTAAGTTACATTGCATTAATTTTAGTTACTTCATTTTAAAAATAATATTTACATAAAATATGAAATTATAAATGATACAATAAATTGAAATATGTAATATAAGTGGTGTCGCCTAGCAAAAACTATCGCACGGGCGAAAGTCGCCCTTGTTACCACAAAGGCGGCCCTCGCCCATGCTCGCGTTTTCGCGAAACACGGCCACATATTTATAATAATAATTAAAAATATAATGTAATAATGAAATATGCGATTAACGCAAGATTGTGAGTAAAATAATCAACAATAGTGCGATAATAGCAAAGATACCTCAAATTGAGTGGAGAGAGATCAACGCAGCGTGCAGTCGTGAGAGCGGCCAGGCGTTGTTTGGAAATTTTTCCGTCGTCATGCCAATATATACACAATAAAAAGGAAATAATTGAAAATGTTCGTTTTTTCAAATATGATAACAATGTTAAATGAAAAATAGACGATAGGTATAAAAAATAAATAAAAAATATGCGAAATGTATTATAAGGCTTCTCAAAAATTATTTATATTTCATTAATGAAATTTTTAAGCCATGTTTATAATAAATCAACCACAAAAATTATAATAACTTTTTTATTTGTTTTTTTTTCAGCTTACTTTCATTCGTGAGGGCGATTTCCCGCGACGAGCAGGGTCCTGTCCAATTGAAAAGTATGATTTATGTAAAACGCGTTTCTTAGATATCAATTCGACGACAGCAAAAAGTGACAACGGTTATAAATTTACTCCACAACTCGTAAATACAATTAGCATGTAGCAGGTCCCGCCAGTCACGCTATGACGATGTACAAAACAGGGGCTTTTTGGAAAGTATGGAACGGCTAATATTATACAACTCTTTAGTGTATTTCTATGCCGCGGGATGTAAAAGGGTGGATGGGAGATGGTTTTCATTTGTGTACCTACCCTTAATCAGTGGGATAATTTTTCATATCTTCCTATGGGCTGTTTTTCCGAGCATTCCAACATATTTCTAAACCTCTCCCATGCTTCTTGGTTGACTGTGATTGTTTTTTCCACTTTCTAGATGAAAACCGTGAGCGAAAAAAAAATCACGACCCACCAGTCAAAATGAATTGTGTGTACGTCTGTCTGTATATTTTTTAGGAAGCAAGCCACGTATTTACTTTTAGTTCACAGTGAATTGAGTCACCTGTTTCCGAAAATCCGCAACTTAACTTGCAGGGAAAAATAGTTTTCTTCGTTTTTATATATATTTTTGTCAAGGGTCGAGTACTCTAAGTAAAAAAGCATCTATAACTTACTAAAAACAACAAGTCTGTGAATCGACATTACCAAATTCCGCCATCGCAGAGATTAAAAATGTTGGATTTCTCAAAATCGTTGCGTGAGGAGATAGCGGAGGTTGGAAACAAACGACTCATCAATGATGTCGTGCTATGTGCAATATTCGGCTTAATGTTTTTGTTTTTAGGGTTACAGAAGGCGTATATGAGGTATTTGTGGCTGTCCTTCCACTCACACTCCTCGAAAACTAAATATCACGTAAACATGAGTATCATTTATTTTTCTCGGTGTGAGCTGTAGTAAATGCTTCCATAATCTGTTGTAAAGTATATATTTTGCACCATTATGAGATCCAAATCAATTGTAACAAGTCAAAAAAGGAGACACTCTCGAATCAACTGTCCCACAAGTCGGTGGCCCTCAGTTTAAAGGAATGGCCCTCTATTCACATATTTTTTTATCAATTTTAAAATAATCTCTGATTTTAGCAAATAACGATTTTGTCAAGGAAACTATCACGTTTGAGTAATAATCCACACGGTATGCTATAAATTATATTTCGTTCCCCACCAAGGTATCGACAATGATTTGCCGTTTCGGTTGCAAACTCGAAATAAATAAATAAAATACCGGCGAGGTCAGCCTCCACAAAAGAAATGGAAGCTGGAAACCCCCAATTCCAGTGAAGTGGTTGACGTAAGGCCGGTCACCTTACCTGTTAAAACAAATAGGATCCACAAGCCACATGCAACCCCTTCGTGGACAAGGCGGTAAGAAGTCGCACTGTGTATATGTGCAGCTTAGTAACATTTTTTTTAACAGATGATATTTTCCCTCGAGACATAATAGTGTGACTAAAAGAGAATCTATCAGCTATATTGACATTTAAGACTCATTTTAAATGCATGACCACAAGCAGACACGAGTAAGTTCACGCTTACAAATGCTGCATGTGCACTTACAAAATAAAGAGCCAAATCTCAAATGAACATAAGCAGTGCAACTTTAGCCGACCTTCCCTGATACAGGGGTAAAATTAGCAAGTGAAGTGTTAGATGGTCTGGACATGTAGAAAGGATGCATGATGAAAGACTGACAAAGTGTATATACTTACAGAGGAAATTTGAAAGGAAAAAGAAGACCGAGGAATGTATAAAGATCGTGAAAGAATTAAATAGGGGTACATTTACAGAGTGGACGTAAAGGAAGGAAATGCATAAAAACTGTGATGGATACGAACCAATTGTACAGAAATATTCAAGGATAGGAAGAAATGGAGGTGTTTCTGCAGAGGATCTGGCCAACCCTGTCGGAATGGCGACAGAGTTAAACTTACAGCTACAGAAATACTAAAGAAATTAATGATAGCTTCTTGCTTAATTTTTGTGGCCAAGAAAATCTAGCGTATCATATAATTTTGATTCGGAAGGGAATGTAAAAAAAAATGCAAAATCTCACAGCTTTAAGATGCTGTGAGATTTAAGCCGTTTGAGATGGAGATAAAAATATTTTTAATTCTTTGAAATATATACTCGAACCTATGCGCTTGTTTGCATGTTCACTATAATCTATTATTCATATTAAATGCAATTGGTACCTACCTACTCAAATCAGAGGTTGGACGACATCTTATGAATTTCTCATCGAGGAATTAGATTGATCATAAATGAGGATGGCATAAATGAAATACTTTTTTTATTTGAAATACATTATTCATACATTTTTTCCCCCTTAAATCTATTACATTATTGATTATATTTTTTTACGCTATACCTCTTGTGTGGTGAGGGGAACATCACCATATTTTTTTGGTTCCGAAGCTTGACCCGCCTTGACTTGGCATCGTCTCCAAAACTAAGTTCTGAAAACATAGAGGTAAAAACACAAATTAAAAAAAAAAAAAAACCTACCACACGTTAGTTTGTTGGTTGGTTTTTTTTTCTCTTTTTCTACATTTTACAGTTTTCTTATAAACTGCAAGTTGCAACAATATTACGAACACACACAAATAATATACATTATATAATTACGCAATATACATAATATGCAAAACATTTTTTTTAAGTACAAAACATTGGCAGAAACAAACAAACATGTACAAATACATTTTTTTAATATGACAGATGAAATTTTAACAACACTACATACATTCTTATAACTAACCAAGAAAAATATTCTTAAAACTAACTTATTGTAAGTGACTGCAAAATACACTGCGAACATTTCTTTAGGAAATTGAAATTTTTATTATGACTCCTTGATTGATAGGTTGGTATGCGGCTGACCACCCATACTGTAAAAAATGGTTCACTTTGCCAATGTCACCCCTGCTTCAGGGAAGGTCGGCAAGAGTTGCAGGGCTTATGTTCATTTGAGATTGGGGTTTTTATATTGTAGGTCCACATGCAGCATGTGTAAGCGCGAAATTATGCATGTCTGCTTGTGGGAATGCATTTAATATGAATCTCAAATGATACATATCTTTGCAGCTTAGATTTAGATTTAGATTTAGACAAATGAAATGTTAAAAAAATACACCGAGAATTGTACAAATAGCTACAGACAAAATATACAGAACATTTGACAAAAATACATATATAAGTATTAAGTACCTATTATATACCTACACAGAATTAGATAAAACATAATATTATTGTGGTCATAAGAAGTAAGAAAAATCACATTATGTCACAAAACTATCCTTGTGTTTATCATATTATATTCCTGTCGTGTAGTTGCAATGAGCTTTATGATAAATAACAATGAAAATGCACGAAAAGAAAAACCAACCGATAAACACAAGATATACAGGTATATAATGTTAAACAATGAAAACGTGTAATTTCCTACCTCGTTATGCCAACAATAATATATCTTGTACATACATAGATGAAAATCTAGGCCAGACAGGTCAGCCACCTGTTCGATGCGAAGATCGTCTCCCCCGGCGTGAAGGTCCTTCCACATCTGGAAGAAACCATGGTGCGGCACCTGAAACAACACACAACAATAATTATTTTGACATCCATAAACTGCTGGGGCTAACCTTTTGGGCATGGTGTACTGCTTCACCATGTAGGCGGCGAGCTGTAAAGCGCGCGACATTTCTAATCTGAAAACAAAACAGCCAAAATAAGAAAAACAACATCAAATCAATTATAAAGACAATATTATTTCAAATGCAATAAAAGCGAAAAATATCCAAATCCTGCGATAAAATCCTCGAAATGTCGAAATCCACCCGAGACAAGTTTGTTGCGCCTGCGACTCGACACTAGCCAAGGGTTCTATAATAATCTATAATCTAAGTTGCAAACATATATTACATTTAAGATTTATATCAAATGAATTCCCACAAGCAGACGCGTAGGTATATGTTCGCGCTTAAGCATGCCGCATGTGAACCTACAATATAAAACCCAATCTCAAATGAACATAAGCCCTGCAACAGAGGTGACATTGGCAAAGTGAAACATTTTTTTACAGTATGGGTGGTCAGCCTCACACCAACCTATAAGTCGAGGAAGACACAACCTAAAAAATCTTACAACTAAATCCTGTACAAGTATTTCACAATCACTGGCAAGTTTGATTAAAACGAGGATGTTATATGTACAATACTTAGGGTTTGGTGTTTCAGCAATAGCTTGGTGAGCTTAAAGTGAGCCAGAAACATTATTTTCAATATTCTCACAAGTTTTGTCTTTTTCATTTAGCATGAAGTCACTAACCTACTGTTCAAACAACAAACCCTAAAGAATGCAATCAAATTTAGTATAAAATCACAACAAATACAAATCGCATTGACGTATGAAACAGTGGACTGGAAATTGCTGAAATGCACATAGATGATATATCCGTTTCAACTTACATTTTAAAGCAAATTGACCTTAGTTAAAAAGAGAACAAAATTTCTCCCAGTGTGGTAAAACAGGATCTGTGGGCCAAATATGATGTGGTTTGGGCATTTAGAAATCTGCATAATCTATAATTTAAGTTGCAAAGATATATTTACATTTAAAGCTCATATCAAATGCATGCCAACAAACAAACACGTGTAGTTTGCGCTTACAAATGCTGAATGTGTACTCACAAATAAAATCCAAACCTCAAATGAACACATCAGCCCTACAACTTTTTCCGACCTTCCCTGACACAGGGGTGACATTGGCAAAGTGAACCATTTTTTACAGTATGGGTGGTCAGCCTCATACCAACCTATAAGTCAAGGAATAACCTACAAATCAAGGAAATAATGGATGATAAAATAATTATTGTTGATTGAATAATATTCCGTCGTCATGGCAACATATAAGTATTTTAATTGAAAACGTTCCTTTTTCAAATGTTGATAAAAGTTTGATTTACCAGCCACCTGAAAAAAAAACGTTAGGTATAAAAAATCATACATACTTAATTATATATTATAATCCTTGAAAGAGATGATATTTTTCACCGGTGCATTATTTTTTTCATTGCTTGGTCATTCCCTCTCTATTATCAATCAATGAAAAAAAATGATTTTGACGCCCGCCGACTCAAATTTTGAGAAAACTTGGCACATTAATTGTTCTTTTCATTAGACGTGACAAAAAATCGCATAGATTTGTTACTCTACCTCAAGCGGTGTGAACTTACAGCCTCTTAATGATGCGAGATTTTGCAAAAGAAATATATTTTGCCGTCGCAGAAAGCTACATACATTTGCTTCCGCATGAAAACCAGTGTTGATGCTTTTTCGTTCACTATATACTCGCAAATATTTTACAAAATCATTAGTAGTAAAATAGCCTTTTGATACAAACCTGATTAAACTTATAGAAGGAGGATGTATGATGTAAAATAATAAAATATGTATCTGGCTTGAGAAAAACACAAATGAAATACATTCTTTCGGGAGTGTGAGAGTTTCGGGAAGAAACCAAGATTTCTGTGTGAACTTGAAGCCGTTGTCCTTGGGAGAAGAGGTCGTCACATCCACGCCTATATAGTCCACGCCATCGAGGGTATAAAAGCTCCTGGCGATTCCCCTATTCGTCATTTACCCTATTATCATGCATATTTATAATATTATAATATTATTTTTAAGTATGTATTATATGTAAAAGGCACAATGTGTCGTTGAAATAAATAAATATTAATATCATTCTGGTAACTTGTATTTGTTTCCTGTAAATGTAATCTCGGCTGAATTTTTGTCTCAGTGTTTTACCAAATAAGGTTTTAACACATACACCGCTGACTGTCGATCATTATTCAAGCTCTTACTTTTGATTCGGAAGCAAATGTTAAAAAAATGCAAAATCTCACAGCTCTAAGAAATACATTATTCATAAAAAAATAATCCTCTGAAATCTATTACATTGTTGATTATATTTTTTTACGCTTTGGAGGTTGAGTGTGTGGTGTGAATAAAAGCCCGTTTTTGAAAGTGTATATTTTTAATGCAGTCAGTACTGTTCAATCAAAGGTAATTCAAAATGTTGTCTTGGTTGCAATCTTCCGGTCTTCAAGCTGCGTCCAGGCGGAAGTCCTCCTTAATCCGCCTTGCTTGTGAGGCGAGCAGGATGCTTGATGCTTGAAGTGGGGGAAGGAAAGGAAATATGGAAAGTGGCAATTAGGACGAAACCATGTAAACTTTTGAGGAAGTTCGGATTGGCCCTAACAAGGACCTTTTGTTGTGAGCAGGAGAAAAAACTGTAAACTTTTGAGGAAAATTAAAAGTGGCCCTAAGAAGGACCTTTTGTGTTGTGATGTGAGCAGTGTGCTGTAGGAGACGGTTGCCTCAAGTCTGTTCCTGGCGAGGTCTTGAGAATCTTCTAGGTAAAGATGTGGCGAAGCTGGAGATGTCCAGGTGAAGGTATGATGAAGCTGGAGATGTCCAGGCGAAGGCGCGAGGTAAGATGTCGTCTCTGCTTGGAAATTGGCGGGAATGCGAGAGATGTCTTGAGATTTTGGCGGGAGATGTAGATGTCCGCTCGGTGGTCTCGAAGTTTCTCTGGTGATGATGTAGTGAACTGCGGAGACGTCCAGGCGACGGTGCAAAGTTGTTTTGCGTCTCTGCTTGGAAATCGGCGGGAACGCGAGACGGCTTGCAATTTTGGCGGGAGCGCGGTAAGATGTTGCTCGTTCCGTGGTCTCAGTGTGTCTGCTGTTTGGAGCGCGGCGTACGCGTTTTATACTCCCGCTCGTTCTCGCGGGCCCACTACTAGGGGTGGGCACGCACAATTTTCGGATTATCTTCTTTTTATCTGATTTCAGATATCTGGTTTTCTTTCATCTTCTGTACTGATGCACCACAACGCTATACCTCACTAAAAAGAGACTAAGCTCTTGTGTGTGGTGAGGGGAACATCACCTTATTTTTTTGGTTCCGAAGCTTACCCACCTTGGTTTGCCATCATCTCCAACACCAAGTTCTGAAAACATAGAAGTAAAAAGACAAGTTTAAAAAAACAAACCTACCATCCGTAAGTTTGTTGGTTTGTTTTTTTTTTTCCTTTTTTTTACGTGAGAGGGGAAAACCTTGCATAGGTCCCCCCGGCCCGGTACCGAGGGGTATGTGAGATTCTTACTCACTAAAATGACCTCTCATTTAGCGGCTGCCGGACCTGTGCGCTCACGCACTTACCTGTATGTGAGTGCACAGGTCCAGCAGCGATGAGGCGTCAGGGGACCAGAGGCGGTCCCCTGACGCCTCATTTTTACCTCTCAAGAGGCAATTTAACAAAAATACATTCAAAATTTTCTTAGGTTAATAAATGATACAATCTCAATTAAAACTAACTTATCGTAAATAACTACAAAATAATTATAAGTACATTAATTTTAATTAAGTCAAATTACATGTTGAAAATATATAATGAAAATAATATTAATGAAATACAAAGTAAGAAATTTATAATAATCATATTTCTATTACTAAATACATACATATTTAAACAAAAAATAGTATAGAAAATACATAATTTATAACATAAGTAATGAAAATTTAATCAAAAACATCGAATACAAAGGGAAAAAAGTACAAATTTAAGTTACATTGCATTAATTTTAGTTACTTCATTTTAAAAATAATATTTACATAAAATATGAAATTATAAATGATACAATAAATTGAAATATGTAATATAAGTGGTGTCGCCTAGCAAAAACTATCGCACGGGCGAAAGTCGCCCTTGTTACCACAAAGGCGGCCCTCGCCCATGCTCGCGTTTTCGCGAAACACGGCCACATATTTATAATAATAATTAAAAATATAATGTAATAATGAAATATGCGATTAACGCAAGATTGTGAGTAAAATAATCAACAATAGTGCGATAATAGCAAAGATACCTCAAATTGAGTGGAGAGAGATCAACGCAGCGTGCAGTCGTGAGAGCGGCCAGGCGTTGTTTGGAAATTTTTCCGTCGTCATGCCAATATATACACAATAAAAAGGAAATAATTGAAAATGTTCGTTTTTTCAAATATGATAACAATGTTAAATGAAAAATAGACGATAGGTATAAAAAATAAATAAAAAATATGCGAAATGTATTATAAGGCTTCTCAAAAATTATTTATATTTCATTAATGAAATTTTTAAGCCATGTTTATAATAAATCAACCACAAAAATTATAATAACTTTTTTATTTGTTTTTTTTTCAGCTTACTTTCATTCGTGAGGGCGATTTCCCGCGACGAGCAGGGTCCTGTCCAATTGAAAAGTATGATTTATGTAAAACGCGTTTCTTAGATATCAATTCGACGACAGCAAAAAGTGACAACGGTTATAAATTTACTCCACAACTCGTAAATACAATTAGCATGTAGCAGGTCCCGCCAGTCACGCTATGACGATGTACAAAACAGGGGCTTTTTGGAAAGTATGGAACGGCTAATATTATACAACTCTTTAGTGTATTTCTATGCCGCGGGATGTAAAAGGGTGGATGGGAGATGGTTTTCATTTGTGTACCTACCCTTAATCAGTGGGATAATTTTTCATATCTTCCTATGGGCTGTTTTTCCGAGCATTCCAACATATTTCTAAACCTCTCCCATGCTTCTTGGTTGACTGTGATTGTTTTTTCCACTTTCTAGATGAAAACCGTGAGCGAAAAAAAAATCACGACCCACCAGTCAAAATGAATTGTGTGTACGTCTGTCTGTATATTTTTTAGGAAGCAAGCCACGTATTTACTTTTAGTTCACAGTGAATTGAGTCACCTGTTTCCGAAAATCCGCAACTTAACTTGCAGGGAAAAATAGTTTTCTTCGTTTTTATATATATTTTTGTCAAGGGTCGAGTACTCTAAATAAAAAAGCATCTATAACTTACTAAAAACAACAAGTCTGTGAATCGACATTACCAAATTCCGCCATCGCAGAGATTAAAAATGTTGGATTTCTCAAAATCGTTGCGTGAGGAGATAGCGGAGGTTGGAAACAAACGACTCATCAATGATGTCGTGCTATGTGCAATATTCGGCTTAATGTTTTTGTTTTTAGGGTTACAGAAGGCGTATATGAGGTATTTGTGGCTGTCCTTCCACTCACACTCCTCGAAAACTAAATATCACGTAAACATGAGTATCATTTATTTTTCTCGGTGTGAGCTGTAGTAAATGCTTCCATAATCTGTTGTAAAGTATATATTTTGCACCATTATGAGATCCAAATCAATTGTAACAAGTCAAAAAAGGAGACACTCTCGAATCAACTGTCCCACAAGTCGGTGGCCCTCAGTTTAAAGGAATGGCCCTCTATTCACATATTTTTTTATCAATTTTAAAATAATCTCTGATTTTAGCAAATAACGATTTTGTCAAGGAAACTATCACGTTTGAGTAATAATCCACACGGTATGCTATAAATTATATTTCGTTCCCCACCAAGGTATCGACAATGATTTGCCGTTTCGGTTGCAAACTCGAAATAAATAAATAAAATACCGGCGAGGTCAGCCTCCACAAAAGAAATGGAAGCTGGAAACCCCCAATTCCAGTGAAGTGGTTGACGTAAGGCCGGTCACCTTACCTGTTAAAACAAATAGGATCCACAAGCCACATGCAACCCCTTCGTGGACAAGGCGGTAAGAAGTCGCACTGTGTATATGTGCAGCTTAGTAACATTTTTTTTAACAGATGATATTTTCCCTCGAGACATAATAGTGTGACTAAAAGAGAATCTATCAGCTATATTGACATTTAAGACTCATTTTAAATGCATGACCACAAGCAGACACGAGTAAGTTCACGCTTACAAATGCTGCATGTGCACTTACAAAATAAAGAGCCAAATCTCAAATGAACATAAGCAGTGCAACTTTAGCCGACCTTCCCTGATACAGGGGTAAAATTAGCAAGTGAAGTGTTAGATGGTCTGGACATGTAGAAAGGATGCATGATGAAAGACTGACAAAGTGTATATACTTACAGAGGAAATTTGAAAGGAAAAAGAAGACCGAGGAATGTATAAAGATCGTGAAAGAATTAAATAGGGGTACATTTACAGAGTGGACGTAAAGGAAGGAAATGCATAAAAACTGTGATGGATACGAACCAATTGTACAGAAATATTCAAGGATAGGAAGAAATGGAGGTGTTTCTGCAGAGGATCTGGCCAACCCTGTCGGAATGGCGACAGAGTTAAACTTACAGCTACAGAAATACTAAAGAAATTAATGATAGCTTCTTGCTTAATTTTTGTGGCCAAGAAAATCTAGCGTATCATATAATTTTGATTCGGAAGGGAATGTAAAAAAAAATGCAAAATCTCACAGCTTTAAGATGCTGTGAGATTTAAGCCGTTTGAGATGGAGATAAAAATATTTTTAATTCTTTGAAATATATACTCGAACCTATGCGCTTGTTTGCATGTTCACTATAATCTATTATTCATATTAAATGCAATTGGTACCTACCTACTCAAATCAGAGGTTGGACGACATCTTATGAATTTCTCATCGAGGAATTAGATTGATCATAAATGAGGATGGCATAAATGAAATACTTTTTTTATTTGAAATACATTATTCATACATTTTTTCCCCCTTAAATCTATTACATTATTGATTATATTTTTTTACGCTATACCTCTTGTGTGGTGAGGGGAACATCACCATATTTTTTTGGTTCCGAAGCTTGACCCGCCTTGACTTGGCATCGTCTCCAAAACTAAGTTCTGAAAACATAGAGGTAAAAACACAAATTAAAAAAAAAAAAAAACCTACCACACGTTAGTTTGTTGGTTGGTTTTTTTTTCTCTTTTTCTACATTTTACAGTTTTCTTATAAACTGCAAGTTGCAACAATATTACGAACACACACAAATAATATACATTATATAATTACGCAATATACATAATATGCAAAACATTTTTTTTAAGTACAAAACATTGGCAGAAACAAACAAACATGTACAAATACATTTTTTTAATATGACAGATGAAATTTTAACAACACTACATACATTCTTATAACTAACCAAGAAAAATATTCTTAAAACTAACTTATTGTAAGTGACTGCAAAATACACTGCGAACATTTCTTTAGGAAATTGAAATTTTTATTATGACTCCTTGATTGATAGGTTGGTATGCGGCTGACCACCCATACTGTAAAAAATGGTTCACTTTGCCAATGTCACCCCTGCTTCAGGGAAGGTCGGCAAGAGTTGCAGGGCTTATGTTCATTTGAGATTGGGGTTTTTATATTGTAGGTCCACATGCAGCATGTGTAAGCGCGAAATTATGCATGTCTGCTTGTGGGAATGCATTTAATATGAATCTCAAATGATACATATCTTTGCAGCTTAGATTTAGATTTAGATTTAGACAAATGAAATGTTAAAAAAATACACCGAGAATTGTACAAATAGCTACAGACAAAATATACAGAACATTTGACAAAAATACATATACAAGTATTAAGTACCTATTATATACCTACACAGAATTAGATAAAACATAATATTATTGTGGTCATAAGAAGTAAGAAAAATCACATTATGTCACAAAACTATCCTTGTGTTTATCATATTATATTCCTGTCGTGTAGTTGCAATGAGCTTTATGATAAATAACAATGAAAATGCACGAAAAGAAAAACCAACCGATAAACACAAGATATACAGGTATATAATGTTAAACAATGAAAACGTGTAATTTCCTACCTCGTTATGCCAACAATAATATATCTTGTACATACATAGATGAAAATCTAGGCCAGACAGGTCAGCCACCTGTTCGATGCGAAGATCGTCTCCCCCGGCGTGAAGGTCCTTCCACATCTGGAAGAAACCATGGTGCGGCACCTGAAACAACACACAACAATAATTATTTTGACATCCATAAACTGCTGGGGCTAACCTTTTGGGCATGGTGTACTGCTTCACCATGTAGGCGGCGAGCTGTAAAGCGCGCGACATTTCTAATCTGAAAACAAAACAGCCAAAATAAGAAAAACAACATCAAATCAATTATAAAGACAATATTATTTCAAATGCAATAAAAGCGAAAAATATCCAAATCCTGCGATAAAATCCTCGAAATGTCGAAATCCACCCGAGACAAGTTTGTTGCGCCTGCGACTCGACACTAGCCAAGGGTTCTATAATAATCTATAATCTAAGTTGCAAACATATATTACATTTAAGATTTATATCAAATGAATTCCCACAAGCAGACGCGTAGGTATATGTTCGCGCTTAAGCATGCCGCATGTGAACCTACAATATAAAACCCAATCTCAAATGAACATAAGCCCTGCAACAGAGGTGACATTGGCAAAGTGAAACATTTTTTTACAGTATGGGTGGTCAGCCTCACACCAACCTATAAGTCGAGGAAGACACAACCTAAAAAATCTTACAACTAAATCCTGTACAAGTATTTCACAATCACTGGCAAGTTTGATTAAAACGAGGATGTTATATGTACAATACTTAGGGTTTGGTGTTTCAGCAATAGCTTGGTGAGCTTAAAGTGAGCCAGAAACATTATTTTCAATATTCTCACAAGTTTTGTCTTTTTCATTTAGCATGAAGTCACTAACCTACTGTTCAAACAACAAACCCTAAAGAATGCAATCAAATTTAGTATAAAATCACAACAAATACAAATCGCATTGACGTATGAAACAGTGGACTGGAAATTGCTGAAATGCACATAGATGATATATCCGTTTCAACTTACATTTTAAAGCAAATTGACCTTAGTTAAAAAGAGAACAAAATTTCTCCCAGTGTGGTAAAACAGGATCTGTGGGCCAAATATGATGTGGTTTGGGCATTTAGAAATCTGCATAATCTATAATTTAAGTTGCAAAGATATATTTACATTTAAAGCTCATATCAAATGCATGCCAACAAACAAACACGTGTAGTTTGCGCTTACAAATGCTGAATGTGTACTCACAAATAAAATCCAAACCTCAAATGAACACATCAGCCCTACAACTTTTTCCGACCTTCCCTGACACAGGGGTGACATTGGCAAAGTGAACCATTTTTTACAGTATGGGTGGTCAGCCTCATACCAACCTATAAGTCAAGGAATAACCTACAAATCAAGGAAATAATGGATGATAAAATAATTATTGTTGATTGAATAATATTCCGTCGTCATGGCAACATATAAGTATTTTAATTGAAAACGTTCCTTTTTCAAATGTTGATAAAAGTTTGATTTACCAGCCACCTGAAAAAAAAACGTTAGGTATAAAAAATCATACATACTTAATTATATATTATAATCCTTGAAAGAGATGATATTTTTCACCGGTGCATTATTTTTTTCATTGCTTGGTCATTCCCTCTCTATTATCAATCAATGAAAAAAAATGATTTTGACGCCCGCCGACTCAAATTTTGAGAAAACTTGGCACATTAATTGTTCTTTTCATTAGACGTGACAAAAAATCGCATAGATTTGTTACTCTACCTCAAGCGGTGTGAACTTACAGCCTCTTAATGATGCGAGATTTTGCAAAAGAAATATATTTTGCCGTCGCAGAAAGCTACATACATTTGCTTCCGCATGAAAACCAGTGTTGATGCTTTTTCGTTCACTATATACTCGCAAATATTTTACAAAATCATTAGTAGTAAAATAGCCTTTTGATACAAACCTGATTAAACTTATAGAAGGAGGATGTATGATGTAAAATAATAAAATATGTATCTGGCTTGAGAAAAACACAAATGAAATACATTCTTTCGGGAGTGTGAGAGTTTCGGGAAGAAACCAAGATTTCTGTGTGAACTTGAAGCCGTTGTCCTTGGGAGAAGAGGTCGTCACATCCACGCCTATATAGTCCACGCCATCGAGGGTATAAAAGCTCCTGGCGATTCCCCTATTCGTCATTTACCCTATTATCATGCATATTTATAATATTATAATATTATTTTTAAGTATGTATTATATGTAAAAGGCACAATGTGTCGTTGAAATAAATAAATATTAATATCATTCTGGTAACTTGTATTTGTTTCCTGTAAATGTAATCTCGGCTGAATTTTTGTCTCAGTGTTTTACCAAATAAGGTTTTAACACATACACCGCTGACTGTCGATCGTTATTCAAGCTCTTACTTTTGATTCGGAAGCAAATGTTAAAAAAAATGCAAAATCTCACAGCTTTAAGATGCTGTAAGATTTATGCCGTTTGAGATGGAGGTAAAAATATTTTATATTTGTAAGGGTTTTTGAAATATATGTATATTCGAACCTATGCGCTTGTTTGCATTTGCACTACTTCCCTGAAACAGGCAAAGTGAACCTTTTTTTAACAGTATGGATGGTCAGTCTCATACCGACCTATAGGTGTCGAGAAATACACACAATCGTACATGCATACATAGTTAAATTGGTACCTACCTACTCAAATCAGAGGTTGGACGACATCAACTTATGAATTTCTCATCGAGGAATGAGATTGATCATAAATGAGGATGGTATAAATGAAATACGTTATTTTTATCTTTTTTTTATTTGAAATACATTATTCATAAAAAAATAATCCTCTGAAATCTATTACATTGTTGATTATATTTTTTTACGCTATACCTCACTAAAAAGAGACTAAGCTCTTGTGTGTGGTGAGGGGAACATCACCTTATTTTTTTGGTTCCGAAGCTTACCCACCTTGGTTTGCCATCATCTCCAACACCAAGTTCTGAAAACATAGAAGTAAAAAGACAAGTTTAAAAAAACAAACCTACCATCCGTAAGTTTGTTGGTTTGTTTTTTTTTTTCCTTTTTTTTACGTGAGAGGGGAAAACCTTGCATAGGTCCCCCCGGCCCGGTACCGAGGGGTATGTGAGATTCTTACTCACTAAAATGACCTCTCATTTAGCGGCTGCCGGACCTGTGCGCTCACGCACTTACCTGTATGTGAGTGCACAGGTCCAGCAGCGATGAGGCGTCAGGGGACCAGAGGCGGTCCCCTGACGCCTCATTTTTACCTCTCAAGAGGCAATTTAACAAAAATACATTCAAAATTTTCTTAGGTTAATAAATGATACAATCTCAATTAAAACTAACTTATCGTAAATAACTACAAAATAATTATAAGTACATTAATTTTAATTAAGTCAAATTACATGTTGAAAATATATAATGAAAATAATATTAATGAAATACAAAGTAAGAAATTTATAATAATCATATTTCTATTACTAAATACATACATATTTAAACAAAAAATAGTATAGAAAATACATAATTTATAACATAAGTAATGAAAATTTAATCAAAAACATCGAATACAAAGGGAAAAAAGTACAAATTTAAGTTACATTGCATTAATTTTAGTTACTTCATTTTAAAAATAATATTTACATAAAATATGAAATTATAAATGATACAATAAATTGAAATATGTAATATAAGTGGTGTCGCCTAGCAAAAACTATCGCACGGGCGAAAGTCGCCCTTGTTACCACAAAGGCGGCCCTCGCCCATGCTCGCGTTTTCGCGAAACACGGCCACATATTTATAATAATAATTAAAAATATAATGTAATAATGAAATATGCGATTAACGCAAGATTGTGAGTAAAATAATCAACAATAGTGCGATAATAGCAAAGATACCTCAAATTGAGTGGAGAGAGATCAACGCAGCGTGCAGTCGTGAGAGCGGCCAGGCGTTGTTTGGAAATTTTTCCGTCGTCATGCCAATATATACACAATAAAAAGGAAATAATTGAAAATGTTCGTTTTTTCAAATATGATAACAATGTTAAATGAAAAATAGACGATAGGTATAAAAAATAAATAAAAAATATGCGAAATGTATTATAAGGCTTCTCAAAAATTATTTATATTTCATTAATGAAATTTTTAAGCCATGTTTATAATAAATCAACCACAAAAATTATAATAACTTTTTTATTTGTTTTTTTTTCAGCTTACTTTCATTCGTGAGGGCGATTTCCCGCGACGAGCAGGGTCCTGTCCAATTGAAAAGTATGATTTATGTAAAACGCGTTTCTTAGATATCAATTCGACGACAGCAAAAAGTGACAACGGTTATAAATTTACTCCACAACTCGTAAATACAATTAGCATGTAGCAGGTCCCGCCAGTCACGCTATGACGATGTACAAAACAGGGGCTTTTTGGAAAGTATGGAACGGCTAATATTATACAACTCTTTAGTGTATTTCTATGCCGCGGGATGTAAAAGGGTGGATGGGAGATGGTTTTCATTTGTGTACCTACCCTTAATCAGTGGGATAATTTTTCATATCTTCCTATGGGCTGTTTTTCCGAGCATTCCAACATATTTCTAAACCTCTCCCATGCTTCTTGGTTGACTGTGATTGTTTTTTCCACTTTCTAGATGAAAACCGTGAGCGAAAAAAAAATCACGACCCACCAGTCAAAATGAATTGTGTGTACGTCTGTCTGTATATTTTTTAGGAAGCAAGCCACGTATTTACTTTTAGTTCACAGTGAATTGAGTCACCTGTTTCCGAAAATCCGCAACTTAACTTGCAGGGAAAAATAGTTTTCTTCGTTTTTATATATATTTTTGTCAAGGGTCGAGTACTCTAAATAAAAAAGCATCTATAACTTACTAAAAACAACAAGTCTGTGAATCGACATTACCAAATTCCGCCATCGCAGAGATTAAAAATGTTGGATTTCTCAAAATCGTTGCGTGAGGAGATAGCGGAGGTTGGAAACAAACGACTCATCAATGATGTCGTGCTATGTGCAATATTCGGCTTAATGTTTTTGTTTTTAGGGTTACAGAAGGCGTATATGAGGTATTTGTGGCTGTCCTTCCACTCACACTCCTCGAAAACTAAATATCACGTAAACATGAGTATCATTTATTTTTCTCGGTGTGAGCTGTAGTAAATGCTTCCATAATCTGTTGTAAAGTATATATTTTGCACCATTATGAGATCCAAATCAATTGTAACAAGTCAAAAAAGGAGACACTCTCGAATCAACTGTCCCACAAGTCGGTGGCCCTCAGTTTAAAGGAATGGCCCTCTATTCACATATTTTTTTATCAATTTTAAAATAATCTCTGATTTTAGCAAATAACGATTTTGTCAAGGAAACTATCACGTTTGAGTAATAATCCACACGGTATGCTATAAATTATATTTCGTTCCCCACCAAGGTATCGACAATGATTTGCCGTTTCGGTTGCAAACTCGAAATAAATAAATAAAATACCGGCGAGGTCAGCCTCCACAAAAGAAATGGAAGCTGGAAACCCCCAATTCCAGTGAAGTGGTTGACGTAAGGCCGGTCACCTTACCTGTTAAAACAAATAGGATCCACAAGCCACATGCAACCCCTTCGTGGACAAGGCGGTAAGAAGTCGCACTGTGTATATGTGCAGCTTAGTAACATTTTTTTTAACAGATGATATTTTCCCTCGAGACATAATAGTGTGACTAAAAGAGAATCTATCAGCTATATTGACATTTAAGACTCATTTTAAATGCATGACCACAAGCAGACACGAGTAAGTTCACGCTTACAAATGCTGCATGTGCACTTACAAAATAAAGAGCCAAATCTCAAATGAACATAAGCAGTGCAACTTTAGCCGACCTTCCCTGATACAGGGGTAAAATTAGCAAGTGAAGTGTTAGATGGTCTGGACATGTAGAAAGGATGCATGATGAAAGACTGACAAAGTGTATATACTTACAGAGGAAATTTGAAAGGAAAAAGAAGACCGAGGAATGTATAAAGATCGTGAAAGAATTAAATAGGGGTACATTTACAGAGTGGACGTAAAGGAAGGAAATGCATAAAAACTGTGATGGATACGAACCAATTGTACAGAAATATTCAAGGATAGGAAGAAATGGAGGTGTTTCTGCAGAGGATCTGGCCAACCCTGTCGGAATGGCGACAGAGTTAAACTTACAGCTACAGAAATACTAAAGAAATTAATGATAGCTTCTTGCTTAATTTTTGTGGCCAAGAAAATCTAGCGTATCATATAATTTTGATTCGGAAGGGAATGTAAAAAAAAATGCAAAATCTCACAGCTTTAAGATGCTGTGAGATTTAAGCCGTTTGAGATGGAGATAAAAATATTTTTAATTCTTTGAAATATATACTCGAACCTATGCGCTTGTTTGCATGTTCACTATAATCTATTATTCATATTAAATGCAATTGGTACCTACCTACTCAAATCAGAGGTTGGACGACATCTTATGAATTTCTCATCGAGGAATTAGATTGATCATAAATGAGGATGGCATAAATGAAATACTTTTTTTATTTGAAATACATTATTCATACATTTTTTCCCCCTTAAATCTATTACATTATTGATTATATTTTTTTACGCTATACCTCTTGTGTGGTGAGGGGAACATCACCATATTTTTTTGGTTCCG